>OZ026530.1:28573989-28667989 GCA_964019695.1 Loripinus fragilis | reverse complement strand
AAGGAAATAAACGTATTCATGATTTGGCTATAACATCTGCTGAAAACTCAACGAAGCTGTAGATAATGTGTGATCTGTCAACATAGCTCCAGATATGCAAGTTATTGCTTCCATCCTGGCTAAGCCCTTCCTGTTAATTCTTTTTACATTTTCATGTCAAAGAAGTGCACATAAACATGAAAAATTGAAAATTCATGATTTCTTTGAAAATGTAATGAATGGCAACTTTTTGATGTTGTGAAATATAATTCAATTAGATTTCATGTCTGATGACAAGAATAAATGTGTTCTTGGTTACAAAGCAAAATAAATCGTTTATATCACGTCAGATCCTTTCTCTAAAGAGCAGCAAGGACGTTAAAATATCTTCAAAACTGCAGAGGTGACAGGAGTTAGTTTAAATATAGTGTTATGGATCCGGCGAGAGAAGAAAGAGAACAGGCTATTGTTGTCGCCGAGTAGATCAAATGAAGTCAAATAGAGAAAACATATTGCTCTTAAGGAGTAAAGCTAATAAAAATAAGTCTTTCCAATAATTACAATAAAAAATTGACCATATGGGCTCTGAACTAACGACACAGAGTTTAAAAAATGATCTATGCTATATCCATGTGTTCTATCCACTGGGCCACTCAGGCAACGGATAGCCAATTGAACTATTTAGCGGTATATTCATACATCACGTTATAAAGTACCACAAACATTTTGGTATAAGTATATACTTTGAATGCCGAAATAATTAGATGCTCAATCGACTGTGAAATTGTTTTAATGATAAAGGCAAGAAACAGGTTAATATTGGTGAGTAATAATAAACTACAAGTGTCTAGCGTTTACCAGATGTTTCTTCTGATAAATCATATAACTTCACATTTTCTGTAATTTAGACTGGTAATGGAGGCAAGCATCTACAATTTGTGACAGATCACAAGCAAATGGTTTATCTATGCATAACTTTTATTGTCTTAGACTGCTAATCGACCATGGCAGAATCAGCCATATAAGAGTTAGAATCGTTGATATCAGGTAAGGTAACCTTTCTGACTAAACATTTCTAAATTCAAGTTGCGTAGATTTAGCTGAAGTTAAAAAAAGTAATAAGGTTGCAAAGATCAGGAATCGATACAATCAAGTACCACACCTGACCCAGGATACCAATGGGAAAGTGACAAACTCACAGAAGACACCACAAACGAGAGCCAAGAGGTCAGCCCTTTCCCAGCAGGTGACCACAAAGCACATATAAACAGACGCGCACAAAACATAGCAAACACAAGACAGAACAAAAACATAAAAGATCCACAAAAGAAGTACCGCCTTGGAACGGTCAGTAAAATATTTTACTGGAGGGCTTAAACCGGTTTAACGGCGCAAACCTCACCCTTAATTCAGATGTGGATCAAGACACATAAATATTTGGTTTGCATGAAAGACCCCTAACTTATCAATGCATCATCTCCTAAAACATATAAATCAAGATATAACAAGGAGATAAAGCAAGGATAAGGACTCAACAGTAAATTAAACTGAATACTGGAGCAAAAGAAATCCAACAGGTAAACCCCGGTGGGCCCGACAAACAGCCAAAGCATCAGGCCCCTACCATCTCATCAATAGATAAGTCTTTAAGTCGGAACCATCATAGAGTCTGAAGTCCGACCCACCGGCGTGCAATTAAAGAGGAAAGCATAGTTGCCAACCGTGATTGGGTTGACTACCAAGCATGCAGACTGTTGCAATACATTAATGTTATAGCCAATCTTTTTATAATGGGAAATTATTTTAATGAACTGCGCTGAAAAATTATTAGAGCCAACAATCTTCTTCAACTTATACACCAAGTCACCATAGAAATCAGGTTCCGAAAGTCCTTGGCGCAAGAGAGATTTAAGTCCAACTTGGAATTTAGAAATCAAATCATAGTATCGTCTATAAAATTTTGAAAATGTTTTGCGAAGTTTATGATACCGATAGCCCTGTTTAAGAAGTTTCTGAGTTAACAATTTATTGCGAGTGTTGAAGTCAGTAACATAGCTTTAAAAGTCAGTAACAAACTTTAAAAAAATCATCCTTATAGCCATATAGTAAATAAACGTAGGTATATTGTTCACAATTTGTTTATCCATCTCTTCAAAGCATTGCAAATCTCTTCTTAAATGTAGATCTCTCAAACTATTCCATCTACACCATGCTATGTGATTCTGTCAGACCATCAGCATTTCTGTCAGAAATCTAAAAAAGAAAAAGTATATGTTTGACTTATAAATACTGAACTAGATATGTCATAGCAAGGATTCTGCAGATGTGGTTCCCCAGTATTAAAAATAGTAAGTGAGTATGATCAGGAACTACCACAATCACAAACCGCAGACAACCCTGTGGCACCGCGAGGAAGAGCTGCTCAACCATCATGGGGCACCAGGAAGACAAAATAAGCAAAGCAACCAGTTCTCTCTTCCCCATCAAGATGATTGCAATACTAGAACGGACACAAAGCAACGTGCAACAAAGTATAGAACAATTACAGACTTAAACATTGTTTTAACCAGTGATTTCTAGCCTAGTCTGGTTAATGATGTATGGGCATTCATCTTAATTTACATTTCACCTAATATGCTCCAATTTCCATTTGATCCGAACTACTTAACCAATATATTTTCAATTTGTTTTTAGCAGTTAATTTTCATCTTGTAATGTATTATTTTCAACTTACAACCTGCAACTCACAACAGATTACTTACTAATCAAATATCCTTTTCTCTGTAACAAATAAAGTTTCCAATATGACTTTATCTGTGTCTCTATTTATTGATTTTCATTCATTATAATTGTTTTACTCTTTTTTGGCACATGTCAAAGGGGCTAAACATTTTGGTAAACATGTAAGTGAATATAATTATGCTGTGTTTTCAAAAAAACGCAACGGAAGCAAATCCACAGTATACAAACGATTTGAAACCTAAACCGGGTCTAGCGAGTATATTTGCAGAAACAGGGCCTTACCAAGCACAGCATGATAAGGGATTAATACGATTTTAACAACACCTATTTAGAAAGCTTCCGCGTAAAAATAGTTCCAACTTGTTTCGTGTTTTCATTGTCGTTGTTGTTTTTGTCTTTTTAAAAATAGGTCTAGATCTACAGCATTTGAGATTTATCTGCTCGATTTCAAAATATATAATGTTCTTAACCAATCATAAATATATGTAAATTATTATCGCGCAATAATAAATTTATATAATTAGCGACCGCGTGAGTCAGTCAGAGACGAAAGCAGGGAACCAGTTGATACATATACAAGAATTGGCTTTTAAAAAAAGTTAGCGGTCGTTTAGCGATATGATAGTAAGTTGTCTTACGCACTACATACTTGTGTTTGAACCACTCAGACTTGTCCAAATGCATTAGTATTTGTTCTAAGTTTTGATTATTAATATGATTTTACTTTGTTATTGAAAGATGAATATACTTTTCGCACCAACTATTATTTATAAGTCTGCAATTTTGCTTCTGTTCAGGTGATCATGTATAAGAGAAATTGCAAACAAGTATAAGCTAAATTTTATACAATCGAGGTCTATTGTTAATTGAGGTAGTATCCCGGCTGTGATTTTATTTTTTTTTTACAATTTAATACATTTTCCCATTTGATGCACCCTGGAAAATGCAATAGCCGAAAGGTAACCAAAATCTAAACCTGTTTACTATACAATGTGCAGACTTCTCGGAGCCTTCGTTTCTAGCATAAATGTGAACCATATCACCATTTGAGTCAACACGACACTTTGGTACTTAACTCATTGTCCAGTGACGAAGACTCTGGCGACTCAGCGCAAACTTGTGCAGACTTGCCTTCGCAGTCGCATTGTTGAGTGAGTCAGGCAAATGTGCAGACTCGTCATGCATTCGCTGCCCGTTTTAGCGGCAACCCAATCACCATTTGATCAAACACGTGACATTTTAATACTGTGGTGAAGGCTCAGACGAAACTGTCTGCGTAAATATGCAGACTCACCAAAGCCGTAGTCACTTCACAATGCGATAAGTGTCAAAACCTCGTGCTCTCTCAAATGGCGATTTCGGTGTCGTTTTTGCAAGCAGAAAATGCTCTGGAGAACAGGCTCACCTAATGATTCGTCACAGTTCCAAACTATCATGTGGTGGCTCAAATATAAAGCTGTGTTCCAGAAGCGAAGGTTCTGGTGAGTCTGCACATTTGCACAGGCTCGCTTGAGCCTTCGTAACAGTATCAGAATCCCATATGCATGCTCGATTGGCGGTGTGTGTGTCATTTATGCGAGCAGCGAAGAATATTCACAAGGCTGCACAGGTTCACCTGAGCCTTTTGTCACTCGACAATCTAATAAGAACTCTTAACAACAATGCCACATTTTCCTTGAGACCCAAAAACCATATAGTTCATGAAAGATAATTAAGTGGCTATAAACGCACAGCATGTATTTCTTCTGTGGCAGTATATGCTAATTAAAACTACATGCTTAGAGCAGCAGGTGGCCGTTATTATCTGCTTTATGCATATAGTGTTATCTGTCTAATTTCAAACATGTAAAATATACTTTATAAGCATTGAACAAAAATGTCCTGTTATTAGTGTTTTTGAATATTATTGTGTTTGTTTGTTTTGGTGCTTTACGTCCCAGTCAACAGCTATGGTCATGGGGGCGGTCAGTTCACCTAACCACACTTTTTTCCTGGGCAAACTTGAACAAGTGGTACCAGAACTTCTTGCACATACTTCGCTTGTAACTGACAACAACCCTTAGCGGAAGGGAGAAGAATGACCATAGAAATCAATTCATGATCAATCTCCACGAAAATATGGGATCGGGCCGGGGTCTAATTCGTGACCCCTGGATCTGAAGTCAGACTCGCATCTGTAGTCAGACACATTACCGACTGCGTTTTTTTTGTGACATGATGATGGAAAAATGGAATTTAATACAAGTAAACTTTATTTTATGTATTTATTAATTTTCTTGACATTACTTGACCTGCTTCATAAAACCCCCTGTATTTTCATGCATTAATCATAAACAAATAACGCCAATGCAAAAATGTATTAATCATTATCATCAATGCAAAAATGCAAAAATGCCGTATAAAAGTTTTGGTCTTGCACAATCCAAACATTGTAGTGGGTACTAAAAAGAACCGACTCATTGAGACGGTTCTTTTGAAGACTCAAAACAAATATTTAAATTGATGGGTAAGATTATCATTGCAGTTTTATTCTCCTAAAGTCTCCTTCTCTGGCCCTATGATGCATTGTTTAAGCGTTCTTTAGTTTATATTCAATAAGACCGCAAACACTAAGATCTGGGTAGCATGTTAAAGCTAGAAAAGACGATGATGTTAGATGCAAAAAACAATTGTGCGAAACACCCTCGCATCGGCGCAGTCTGATCAGCGCATTTGTTATTCGTTCTCTGCTAAATTCGATAGCTAAGATAACTTAGATTCCTATAAAAAAAATAGAACATTGCTTAGTTTTTTCTTTATATCTTTGCTTAATTATATTCAGCTTCCTTCCAGAAATATTCTACACGATTGAAAATCGGGTAGTCAGAAATATGCACTGAAATTTCAACTCAATTTTATTTTCTCTTGGTACTGGCTCGCTCAAATTGGTGCATTGAGCCTTTATGTAACAATAATAGGCCTCTAGCCCAACTATATAGATTAAATTGCTGTGCATGCAAGTTTCAAGAGCAAACATAATGAAGTGGCGCGACTTTAAAATACGTTTTAAAGCCCCAGTAAAGCCCCAGTTACACATTCATGATTTCGGGCCACTGCAGAACTACGACTCACCCCGATTTGTTAAATCGGGATACATCGGCATGATTCTTAGTAGCACCGTTGCCCTGTCGTGATGCACCGGCGTGAGTCGTAGTAGTACCGTAATGATTCCTGAAGAGTCGTGGTGATTCGGGAACGTCGAGGACAACGATACGACGAGTTTAAACCCTTTAAACTTGTCGGGGTGAATCGTGTTGGATTGTGGGCGTGGCCTTGGTTATAGCTCTACCGTAGCGGGATCGGGATCATTCCTAGTGGCACCGTGGTAGTATTCGTCGTCATTCTTGGGAGTTCGGGGTTAATGGGGGTTTCATCTGTCATCACGATTTACCCCCGACTCATCCAGATTCATCCCGATTCACCACGACCACAGTACGACTGTTCTACGGTTTCAGGGCTATTCTGCCATTAGCCATTGTAGCCATTTGCTACTAAAAATGTAGAGTGGCTACAAATAGAAGTCATTGGCTAAAAGTACACTCTAAGTGGTTCAAAAATTACATATTTGTGAAAAAGTGTATTTTGATATCCAACATTGCTTTTACTATTCCTTCACACTTTATTATTGTGCCATATTTAACTTTTTCATTACCATTAGGGTGTCAAACAGTTTGGATCAAGATCAGGCCCGACATTTTGTCGTGCCTGATCTGGGTCCTAACTGTTTGCAAAAGTTATCAGCAGATGACAAAAGTCATCGCTAGCTGGCAAAGAGTTAAATACAGAAATACAGAACAACTTCTTGATACTACTTCCTTGCTAAAACCTCAGCTTAAGTCAATTTCATTTGGCTCCAACTTTTTCTATTTTGCTAAAGTGTTGGCTACAACAAATTCTGAGCCACGGTAAGCCCTGGGTTTGTGGGGACGCTGCCGTAGTAGCATCCTAGTAGCACCGTCATGAATCGTAGTGAACTCGTGGAGACACCGTAGGGACGTCGTGAGACATGGTAGGGATTTCTGAATTTTCTGTTTTAACCATCCCGATTTTACAATATAGAAGAATTGTTGTGATCCGCGAACCTTGAGGACAACGCTACGACGAGTTTAAACCCTTTAAACTTGTCGGGGTGAATCGTGTTGGATTGTAGGCGTGGTCTAGGTCGTAGCTCTACCGTAGCGGGATCGGGATCATTCCTAGTGGCACCGTGGTAGTATTCGTCGTCATTCTTGGGAGTATGGGGTTAATCGGGGTTTCATCTGTCATCACGATTCACCCCAGACTCATCCAGATTCATCCCCATTCACCACGACCACAGTACGACTGTCCTACGGTTTGTCGTGACGCTGCCGTAGTAGCATCGTAGTAGCACCGTCATGAATCGTAGTGAATTCGTGGACACCGTAGGAACGTCGTGAGAGATCGTAGGGATTTCTGACTCTCCACATGTTGAATCCGAATTTTACAATATCATGGATATTGGCTATGCCAAGATATTTTTGGGACTGACCATTCTCCAAAGTTGTTGAAAAGAGGATTTTCTGACTTTTTCAAGTGATAATCATATTTTTAACAAATTTATAATATGTAGAGGTTCGATGGTTCTGCTCCTGACAGCTATTGGAAACTAAACTGTTTGCTCCGGATAATAAGTGGTGCACGAATCAATGGATAGAGATGATATAGCGGCTATATCCTGATTCTTTCCCGTCCTGGAATAGATAGAATTTCGTTTTCAGTTACTCCATTTGGAACTAATTTTTTACTTGATCAGTGTCAAATAGACGCTTGCAGTTATATACTGTACATAGCCAACTAAAAAAATAAGAAACGTTATCGACGGGAAAGTTTGTATACGGGAAAGAATCAGGACCAGTATATATAGAAAGACACCTCTCCAACATTCTATAGGGGAGGTATTCCCCAGTGTCTTAAAGGGTTTTCTTTGGGGACAATGCTTGAGAGCAAAAGGGGTTAAAATTTGTTTTTGGGGTAGTAAAGAATGACGAAAAAAATGCAACACGGGAAAGTTTGTATACGGGAAAGTTTGTATACGGGAAAGAATCAGGACCATATATATAGAAAGACACCTCTCCAACAATCTTAATAATGCCTTTGAAGGGGAGGTATTCCCCAGTGTATTAAAGGGTTTTCTTTGGGGACAATGCTTGAGAGCAAAAGGGGTTAAGACTTGTTTTATGGGGTAGTAAAGAATGACGAAAAAAATGCAACACAGGAAAGTTTGTATACGGGAAAGTTTGTATATGGGAAAGAATCAGGACCAGTATATACAGACAGACACCTCTCCAACATTCTTAATAATGCCTTAGAAGGGGAGGTATTCCCCAGTGTCTTAAAGAATTTTCTTTGGGGACAATGCTTGAGAGCAAAAGGGGTTTAGAATTGTTTTGGGGGTAGTAAAGAATAGCGAAAAATGCAACACGGGAAAGTTTGTATACGGGAAAGTTTGTATACGGGAAAGAATCAGGACCAGTATATATAGACAGACACCTCTCCAACATTCTTAATAATGCCTTTGAAGGGGAGGTATTCCCCAGTGTCTTAAAGGGTTTTCTTTGGGGACAATGCTTGAGAGCAAAAGGGGTTTAGAATTGTTTTTGGGGTAGAAAAGAACAGCGAAAAAATGCAACACGGGAAAGTTTGTATACGGGAAAGTTTGTATACGGGAAAGAATCAGGACCAGTATATATAGACAGACACCTCTCCAACATTCTTAATAAGGGTACCGGTCAACTCGTACCTAAGTCAACTCGTACCTTAGTCAACTCGTACCCATTATTGGTCAACTCGTACCTTAGTCAACTCGTACCTAAGTCAACTCGTACCTAAGTTCATTTATAATAGAATATGAAAGAGTTTTATGCCGTTGTCTAGGGGTTCGGTGCACAATTAATCGGTCTCATTCAACTCCATGTAAAAAGGCAGAAATCGAGCTTCTGCAATTTTTTTCAGGACATTGCTTGGACTTTTTTCTGTCTGTGAGTGGCAAGATCTGTCATTCACCTATCAAAAAAAGTGAAAAGACAACCTACCTTGATAATCTCGCCTTCTCAGCATTCTCCTTTCTTTGAGGGACAGTAAAACAATTCAGGCTGAAATCTGATCGGCGTCATACCTTACCTGGGGGTGTGCCGGGGAGTCTGTGACAAAATAATCCACACAAAGATGCATTTTCTGCATCAGCCTGACAAATATAGACCAATGTTAAATAACATGCACGTTTAAAGTCGAACAAAGCACTCATTTACGCCATAAAGGGCCCAGAAACGTACTACCAAACCGGAAGACTGTTTTTGTGTACTAACACCCTAAGTACGTTACTCTTGACAAAAGCAAAATGATAATTTTTTTACGACTTAGGCGAATTCTGCACTCAAAGGAGCATGGGTAATATAGTATACAGCCCAAGTGTTGCTCGCTCTTACAAATTACAGCAGATGAAGAAATAGCTAAAGATAAGTTAAATGTTAGCGTCGTCTTAGTATGAACAGCATGCTGGATATGTACTTATAGGGTAGCTAACCCCTGAATATATGTTTTCTCGTCGCGCGGGTTTTGTGTACATGTTACGGCCCAACTGGCAATAACCTCCCAACTCGGAATATTTGGTTGTTCCTAGTTCGGACGTCCCATTTTAAAATCGGAAATCCCTATTTCCTGTTTACCGGTGGATTGCATCAAACAACTGTTCAATGTCCAAGAGCTTTTTTATGTTTAATTTGAGAATAGCAAGAGTGAAAAACAACTTAAACTGCCGGTGCAACATTCGCAGATACAAAAACAACAAGTACGTTGCTTACTCAAAGTGTATAACTTTTATTGTTGGATTTGCTGGTGGTCAGGAAGTATCAGTTTTCGTGGGTTGGCGGTCATACTATTCTTTGTTTATTTTTATGCTTGACGTCTCAGTCAGCATCATGCGCAGATCCAGAGGGGAATAGGGGGTCCGGACCCCCCCCCCCCCTGGAAAATCACAAGTTATATTCACAAGTTATATGGGTTTCTATAGAAATTAGCATATATTGGGACACCCCCCCCCCCCCCCCACTGGAAAGTGTTGGACCCCCTCTGAAATCTTCGACAATTAGTTTTCTCTGAAATGAACCTTAAATAAACCTCCGGACCCCCTCTGTATAACTGTAAACTAAGTCGAGGACTAAAATTGATCAAACAGTAATGGTCCGGCAGTACCTGATTTTAACGTTTCTGACGCCGTCCATTTTGGGTAATTTTGGTTCTTTTCTCCATCTATTTCGGCCAAACATTGCAGCCATAATTTTGTCAGATTTCCCCTGTTTTTGTAATTTATCGAGCAGAAAAGTGTAAGTTTTTAATTTCTTGGGTGAAATCAAAACTGTTTGATGTGCTGATGTTTTCCTTATCAATAATTTTTTTTCACATGACAAGATTGATATAGAAGGAATAAAATAACAAGTACAACCTTTATAAAAATGGCACTCCTATTTTTAAAAAAAATATCGCATCCGAGAGCCTGAACAAAAAGGAAAAATAAATCCCTCCGCTGCCGCATCTGTTTTTCAATAAAAGTGTCCATTCAATTTTTTGGGGCCTTAAAGCAGAAAAAAAGTTGATAAGTGTGGAAGTTGATTGTCAAGTTTCTGACTTGGTTTTTAGCTCACCTGAGCCATTGGCTCATGGTGTGAGTGATCGTTGGATGTCTGTCGTCAGTTGTGTGTCGTGTATCCTGTGTCGTCAACAATTAACCGGGCCGCGTAGCGCAGTCGGTAACGTGTCTGGCAACAGATGCGAGTCTGACTGCAGATCCAGGGGTTGCGAGTTCAATTCCGGCCCAGTCCCATACTTTCGTGGAGACTGATCATGAAATAATTTCTATGGTCATTCTCCTCCCTTCCGCTGAATCATTCAAGAAGGGTTTGTTGCCAGTAACAAGCAAAAGTATGAGCAGCAAGTACTGGTTAACTGCTTCATGCGCGGATCCAGGAATTTTCGTCAGGGGGGATCCAGGTCAATCTGACAAAAAAAGCTCAGACAAGGTTTTTTTTTTTTTTTTTTTTTTTTTAGTCTTCATCTTATGACAGAAGTCAAATGGTTAATTTCAAAGAAAACTATCATTTTTCAAGGTTCCAGAGGGTGTCCAACATTTTCAAGGGGGCCCAACTTTTTCTAGGAGGGGTCCAATTGCTTATTCCCTATAGAAACCCATATAAATTGTGATTTTCCAGGGGGGGTCCAGACCCCCTGTCCCCCTCTGGATCTGCACTTGTGCTTGTTCAAACTTGCCCATGAAACAGTGTGGTTAGGTTAACTGACCGCCCCGCCATGACCATAGCTGTTGACTTTGGACATAAAGCAACAAAAACAAACAAAAAAACAAACAAATCGTCAACAATTGCTTCAAAGGACAACTTGACAGGAATGATCCTTATATGGCCTTCTTTAATAATTGTTCAAATGGTTCTGGTCCTTTGCATATTTAGGTCACACAGGCTAAAAATAGATTTTCAAAATGAAACCTTTAACATATGGAGATGGGGCCACGGCTTAAGTCTTATCCGACAGACTGGTGAAGCCGGGAATCAAACCGGTGACCCCTGGTTTATAAGGCGAGCAGTTTATGCACTAGGCTACACCATGGTGGCTCCTCAGATATGTATGATTTGAAACGAAAAAACACTTGCATATTTTTGCTTTATTAGCAAGTTATCAAATGCTTAACCATAAATGCTTAACCCTTTAATCCATAGGCTATTTTTAGATCCGGACAATCTTATTATTAGACATCATTGAAAAAAAAAATGAAAATTTTGGTGAAGTTTTGAGTAATTTTGAAAATATTATGGAAAATGGAGCATTTGCTCTTAAGGACTCCATTTTCTGTAAAATTTTCAAATAGTACATGATATTTCAAAGGTGTCAAAAGAAGTTATCATGGAGTAAAGGGTTAAACTATCCATCAGCAAAAGATAAGTCAAAACAGAGGACTACTATTATGATTTTTTAAAGGAAATTGCCTGCCTGTCTGTCTGTGATAAAACAAGTATGAACAGTTTAAGCTTTTTGTTGTAAAAAGGCCAAAAAACGGGCTGTGTAAGCGCAGTTGGTACTCACAGTGTCTTTCTGCAGGTACATTTCTAACTGCAGATCCTGAGGGGTTGCTGGTTCAATCATTTTAATAATTCAGTTGGGATATCTTTTTGGGTTTCATTTCACTTTGGTCATTATTATTTATATATGTAATTGATGATCTGAGTGCAAAAACTGTTTGGTCCCTGTCAAGGGTGCTCATCAGGTAAAACACCCCATTACAGTCAAATGTAGTAGCCGAGCATTTGAAGTGTGAAATCAGTATGAAATAAAATGTGCCTCCTGCTTAAATTAAAATTTTATTTGTTTCCCCCTTACCAGACCGACCCTGAAAAAAAAGGCCCTACTCAAAGAATTTTATTTCAATTTTCAGTCAAGAATTTTTTTTTAAATTTCATTGCAAACTAAGAGAATTGGCCAATGTAAACAGTATTATCTTAGCAAATTGTTTGTGTATTTAATTATTTTGCCTAGTAGGACTAAACATTTAAACCTGTCTAAAATGGCCACTCAAAGATATACACAACAAAGGTCTTTAAGACAAATGGGCGATAAATGCAGGTCGGAAGTATTGCAGAATGCTCCCTGGGAGCATTCTGCAATACTTTTGACCTGCATTATGCGATAATCGGTCTTGAAAAAACAAACAATTTTTTGTATTTTTTAGTGGCCTCTTAAGACAGGTTTTACTGTATACAATTAAGTTTAATGGGTATCCAATTTGAGAAGTTAAAAAAAATCCGACCGACCGACCCATACCTGTAAAACAGGGTCGGGTAAGGGGAAACAAAAATAAGGTTGGCCCAAGAGCTCATGAAAAGAGCATCCTAATCTCACTGTAGGTTTTGTATTTCTGGTATTTGCGGGTTCTTTTATAGAATTCAGGTCAAATGATTCAAGCAGCTATTTTCCCTGGTTCATTAACACTACATTTTATCATCAGCTGCAGACCCTGCTGAGAGTTTGATTGCCTACCATGACTGTTAATAGCCATTCTGCCAAAATATTCAATTCTTTGCATGATAAGGGCGATTTTGTCATCTGCTGATAACCCTTGCAAACAGTTTGGACCCAGATTAGGCCCGACAAAATGTCCGGCCTAATCTGGATCCAAAGTGTTTGACACTGAAAGAATTTTTCAGAAAAGGTGATTTTGAAAAAAAAATCAACAGACGCCAAAAATCATAAAATTTTACTCAGAGTGCAAGATAATGATCCTCACTTTGATAAAATTAGATATGGTTCTAGCATAGCCGATATGGTTCTAGCATAGCCTGGAAAACTGAGCAATCATCTATTACAGACTGTAAAGACCAGTGCCTCTAATACATAGCTCTGTCTCATTAGCTACTTGCTCCTTTTATTTATGTGTTTTGGTTACACTTGGCAGGAATGCTGGTATTTTATGCTAATAATAGCCTTTGCAAACAGTTTGGAGCAGATCAGGACTGATAAAATGTTTGACCTGATCTGGATCCAAACTGTCTGACACCCAGATATGGTATTTATTGAATAAAGCTTTGAAAGAGTTGATTCTAAAGACAACAAAAAATCTCCCCATCTCTGAAGAATGCATTAAATATTGCAGTAAGGTGTGAAACTGCTATCAAAACAAATGGTCCTTTATATAAACATCCTAAATTAGGTGTTTGTCCTAATCTCTTAAATGTGATAAGTCTAAATTAACCATAGTCCTGCTGTACTTCCTGTTGCTTCAGATTAAGTTATTGGATCATGTCACAGTTTTCAATGCAATCTGTGTATAATTGTAACCTATGATATGGGCACTGGTTGGAAAGATTTACTTTTTAGTGACTTATTCACCAGAGCAAGGGTGATACATTTGTAAATCACTCTCAGATTGCATATAATATTAGCAATGTAACCTGGTCCTCACTTACCAGTATCAAAGTATGAAAGTGTTTGGAGTAACAATTCAAGTCACAAAATGACCCTAAACATAGATCCTTAAAAGCGTAAAATTGTTATATGATCTATGTCAATTTAAACATGTGTTTTCGGTGCTCAACAGAAACTTCTCATTGAGACGGGTCTTTTGAGTACCCACAACAAATGTTTTAGTCAAGTAATAAGAAAAAAAATTTCAGGTACACACTCTTTTGTTTGTTTGTTTGATTTGATTCTTTACCTCCCATCAACAATCTTTCAGTTAAACCGGGACCTGGGTTGAACCAGTACTAAGCTAGGATAAATGTGTCTTGCTCAAGGACCACAACACAGTGACGCCGGTGAGACTCGAACCCCCGGCCCCTCGGTCTTGAGTCAAGCACTCTACCATTGAGCCACTGCGCTCCCCTAAGGTACACACTCTTATCTGGGGGCCCTGCATAGAATTTAGATCTTGTTGACCCCATTTGAAGATGACAATGAATATGTACTATTGGACTGTAGCAAAGTTTCGATATTCACACAGATGCATAGAAAAAGGCCTATTAAGTAGATCAGAAAGAAACCTTACAGTAGCAACGACATACATTTTAATTCCTGTGACAGGACTTTTAATTAAGAGTGCGTAATGAAAATTTAATTTTCTTATTTCTCAACCAAAACATATGTTGTGGGTACTCAAAAGAACCGTCTAAATGAGACGGTTCTTTTGAGCACCCAAAACATATGTTTAAATTGATGGGTAAGAAAATATTTACAATTTTACACTGAAAATTTTGTTTATCTAAACCTCAGTTGTGATTTAGTATCGCTTTAACCCTTGGCCCAGTCAATATGAATATTGACCGCCTTTTTGCCAACCATGATGGAAGACTGCCAACGTATGCATATAGTTGTTACTATCATATAATGGGTAAGAGAGTATTTAAAATCTTTCAGTTCTCACTTGGGCTAAAAAAAATAAGCGTTCTTCGGCCATTTTTTTAAAAACAGATGAGGAAGGCAGGTTTTATTTTTTATTTCCCCAAAACAAGTGAGGCCACTTTTTTTTTTATTTCATTGAAAACTAATGAGGCCCCCTTTTTGTTCGTTTTAAGTATAAAAATGTGGATATTTTGATTTTGACATATGAATTATAGAATAAATGTGGCCACTCATTGTCGCAAACAGGAAGTATGCTAGCACACACTAACCTGTTGCCTTTTGCTCGGTGCACACTGGGATTGAACCGCCATTTTTATTAAAAATTATGCGATCACTGCTTGTATGACTCAGGGCTTTACATTCAGAAAATATTGACTAAAAGAGAAATGATAAACTGTCAAAAATAAAACTTTTTGCTATTTTTAACAATAAATTCTGTCACTACAGGAGTGCGAGAATTGAACGCGACTAGCCAAATATCGCTAGTTACCCATGATGCAAAGGGCGAAACGCGAGCAATCTAGATGAGGTATTGTCAGGTCTCGCGAGAATGTGTGGCCACTTTTTTTATGCCCCCGCCATTTATAATGGGGGGGGGGGCATATAGCATCACCCTTGTCCGTACGTCCGTACATACGTACGTACGTACGTCCCGTACGTACGAAAAATGGTTTCCGGGCGATATCTTTTGTAAACATTGGTGTATAGGATTCATATTTCATACACAGGTATATAATCATAAAATGCAGGTTAAGTTTGATTATGGACAAAATCCACCGATTATTATCAGAGTTATGGCCCTTGATCTTCGAATGAAAAATTGTTTCCGGGCGATATCTTTTGAAAACATCGGTGTATTCGATTTATATTTCATACACAGGTATATAATCATAAAATACAGGTCAAGTTCGATTATGAATAAAATCCACCAATTATTATCAGAGTTATGGCCCATGATCTTTGAATGAAAAATGGTTTCCGGGCGATATCTTTTGAATACAGTTATGTATTGGATTCATATTTCATACACAGGTATATAATCATAAAATACAGGTCAAGTTTGACTACGGGTAAAATCCGACAATTATCATCAGAGTTATGGCCCTTGATCTTGGTACGAAAAATGGTTTCCGGACGATATCTTTTGAATACATTGGTGAAATGGATTCATATTTCATACACAGGTATATAATTATAAAATACAGGTCAAGTTTGATTACGGATAAAATCAACCAATTATTATCAGAGTTATGGCCCTTGATCTCCGTATTAAAAATGGTTTCCGTGCGATATCTTTTGAATACTTTGGTGTAATGGATTCATATTTCATACACAGGTATGTAATCATAAAATACAGGTCAAGTTCGATTATGGATAAAATCCACCGATTATTATTAGAGTTATGGCCCTTTGTTAATGACAATGCCCTATTTATGCGAATTTGGCAATAGCGGGGGCATCCGTGTCCCATGGACACATTTCTAGTTTTATTCAAGTCTGAAAAAAAGACAGGTGAGGGGCATTTTAAACAGATGAGGGAGGGCCTGAGAAACAATTTATATTTTTTTTTATTTGGCCATTAGCTGTGAACTAAAGCAGTTTAAAATACTTTCAGGCATAAATAAAAAAAATATGTGCCTAAGGCCAAAAAGAAGTTAAGTGTTTCTCAGGCCATCCCTCATCTGTTTCACATTCCCCTTATCTGTCTTTTTTCAGACTTGAATAAAAAAAAAGTGAGTAAAAAATATATGTAATATGTTATGAGCTGTTTCCCATAACGTTTGTGAATCTGTAATGTGCGTAATGAAGCAGGTCTTGCTATGATACTGTGTTTATTATGTTTGGTATCCAAGTAAACAAAGAATTTAAATATAACTGTGGCATAAATCACAAATTGCACCCAGGCTTTCCAGGCATATTTTACCTTAACACATTATGTTCCTACAGGCCCACGTAGAAATACACTGAGTACTTTACTAGGTTGTTTACACTATCAGACTTATTTAGGCTTCTCTAAACTTACTAAATCACACAAAAAAGGCCTGGTGTCTGTCCTTCCATCTGTAGAAAAAAGCTTGTGTACTCCCCAGGGGGGTACTCTGATATTTTCATACATACGTAGGCTCGGGTCATTTTTTTTTGTTCAAAATTTTGAATTTCAATATTTTTGGGGGTTTTCAGAAAAAATTATATTTTTTTGGGTATGAATATTTTGTGGAAATTTTTTGGGGGTCATCACAAAATTGGACTATCTTTAGTGGTCATTTCTATGCATTTTAGGGTCTTTTCTTTAGGTCAAGGTACAGAATTGGGGATATTTTTGGGGGTTGCCAACATTTCAAATATTTTTTGGGGGTGCTTGAAATTCCTGATATTTTTTTGGGGTGAACGGTAGATGCTGGGCCTGAGCCTACGTATGAAGAAAAAATGAGAGTACCCCCCGGGATGTACTCAATAATTTTAATACCATTTGAGATATTTTGATGATATTTGGTATACATAAATAACAGGTCAAGACAGTGTGTCATGTGCAAGAATGGTTGCTCTCCTTTGCTGCACTTTTGAGTTATCTCCCTTGAATGAACTTTACAGCGGTAAGCTTGTGCTCTCAATAATTCTTGAACCTAATTTGAGATTGTTGGTAAAATCCTGAAGTCTCAAAACTAAGCTAATGATTTATGCTTTGCTTACCACTGAGTCAAGTTGTGCCTTGGCAGTTGTCAGTTTAATACTGTACTCCAAAAAAAGGATTTGTACTAAGGACAGGTTCACTCACCACTTTGGTATACATGGGTGTAAGTTTTGAGGATTATGCCAGAATTCAGGATTCTAAGACTGACTTTCTGTTGAGTTTTTTCCCGTATTACTTCAGTTAAAGACAAATGGCCGTTGATACTAACAATATTTTTTGTTGACATTCTGCAAATTTTAAGATTTAAATTTCTTAAGATCAGGATGTTGGTTTGGTTTATTTTGATGTTTTATTTCCCAGTCAACAGCTACTGTCATGTCGTTGCTTGTAAATTACGAACTTTCACCCATAGGCATTTTCCGTCATGGGAAAGTTTTGATAGATGTACATTCACTGACATGCACATTCACTGACATGCCCATACATGTACTTAGCTATAGACTGCAATGGGATGTTAAATAGGAAAACAAATTCAAAACACATTAAGATAAACTTTATGAATTGCTTTAGTTTGCTCATGTTTACTTTTGGTAATTTCAAGAAAATCAAGTGAATCTAGAATGCAGGCACTTGTCAATCCACACAATCTGCATGTATAAATGTTGAGACCAAATTCACATTAACACTGGCTCAAATCATTTTGAAGGGTCAGTTTGATTTTTTAAATAAAAGTAAACATATTATTTCTTTGTTTCAGGGAAATGGAGACTTGCTGCAGATATTAAAGGATGGTGGACATTAACCTGCATCATCTGCAATTTGTTTTGTCATATGGCACCTGTACAGCATGCCATGATGGTCACTTTTTCTGAAGACTTCAGATATTGGTTCTGTTGATGGCATCCAGTTGGTGACTCTGCTTCATGTACTTAATTCTGTCCCAGTGCCATCAGGATGCCTTTTACATGGCCATTATACACTTCATTAGATGGCTTCATGAGGAACTTTGAAGACACTTAATTCTCTGCTTTGTATTTGGTTCACCCAGGAAGACAGGAAAACATGAATTCATGACTGAAAAATTGTTGTTGACTGGGATCTAAGTTCTACAAGTAAACAAATCAATTAGTTACATTGGTTGTTGGAATGGAGCCCATATAGATACATTGTTGTGTTACATTACACTTCCAAAGAGATTGAGCCATATTATAAGTATGGTGGTCTCATCCTTTGGAATGAATAGGTAACCCAAGTATTCAGCTCAACCTTTCAAAGGAGAAAGGTTGAGCATGTATACCTGTATGTATTATACAAGAATTGGACCCGTCCAGGAAAGGACTTCTGGTAAGTTAACCCTTAATGGCCAATCACAACAAAAGTCGTCTGCTTTTCTCGTCTGCTGAAATGTTTAAGAAGCATCTATGGCAAACAGTGTGTACCCAGATCAGACTGCTCCTATTGTTCTGGGTCCACGCTGTTTGCTTCTATACTTAATTTGTCAGTAATGCTAGGCAATTATTTGCAGCAGACGACTTCAGCAGACGACATTTTCAGATGCATTTTTTCTTGGCGCTTTAAGGGTTAACTTATAAATGCACTATTAACTTAGTAATGTAAAACATGCCATGTGCATATAATGAACTGACAAATATAACTAAGTACTTAGCATATTCTGACACCTCTAATTGGAATTCTTCGAAAGATTCCTAGATGGGGCAATTCCCAACTTGGAATATCTCTAGTTCCAGTTAATTTGGTGTGTTTGCAACATTACATAGGTAAAATCACTGTAGCAAATTATACTTATACAGTCAAAACTCTTTATAATGTCACTTGTTATAACAGAATATTCAATATCTGACATAAAATTGCTGGGAACCGATCTGGTAAATTCACTGTGACAAATGACACTGATAGTGGAAACAGACATATTTATGTGGGTATTGAGCATATCTGGACACATCTAATTGGATTTCATGGAAATATTCCAAGTTTGGGGATTTCCCAACTTGGAATATCAATTTCTACAAGTGATTTGGTGTGCTTCAGCATTTATTAGTTAAAGTTACTGTGATAAATGATACTTACAGTGTAAAAGGACATATTAGTCTAGATACTAAGCATATTCTGACACCACTAATTGGATTTCATGGAAATATTCCAAGTTGGGGCACTTCCCGACTTGGAATATCACTTATTTCAAGTGATTTGTTGTGTTTCAACATTTTTTAGGTAAATTAACTGAGACAAATGACACTTATAGTGTAAACAGACATATTTATGTGGGTATTGAGCATATTTGGACACATCTAATTGGATTTCATGGAAATATTCCAAGATTGGGCACTTCCCAACTTGGAATATCACTTATTTCAAGTGATTTTGTGTGCTTCAACATTAATTAGGTAAACTTATAGTGACAAATGATACTTATAGTGGAAACAGACATATGTTTGTGGGTATTGGGCATATTTGGACACATCTAATGGATTTCATGGAAATATTCCAAGTTGGGGGATTTCCCAACTTGGAATATCAATTTCTTCAAGTGATTTGGTGTGCTTCAGCATTTATTAGTTAAAGTTACTGTGACAAATGATAATTACAGTGGAAAGGGGCGTATTAATCTAGGTACTTAGCATACTCTGATACCACTAATTGGATTTTCATGGAAAAAGTGCAAGATGGGGCATTTTCCAACTTTGAATATCACTTATTTCAAGTGATTTGGTGTGAATCAACATTAATTAGGTAAATTAACTGTGACAAATGACACTTATAGTGAAAACAGACATATTTATGTGGGTATTGAGCATATTTGGACAAATCTAATTTGATTTCATAGAAATATTCCAAGTAGGGAGATTTCCAAAATTGGAATATCAATATCTTCAAGTGATTTGGTATGCCTCAGCATTTAGTAGTTAAAGTTACTGTGACAAATGATACTTTTAGTGGAAAGGGGCATATTAATATAGGTACTTAGCATATTCTGACACCACTTATTGGATTTCATGGAAATATTCCAAGATGGGGCACTTCCCAACTTGGAATATTACTTATTTCAAGTGATTTGGTGTGTTTCAACATTAATTAGGTAAATTAACTGTGACAAATGACACTTTTAGTGGAAATAGACATATTTATGTGGGTATTGAGCATGTTTCGACACATCTAATTGGATTTCATGGAAATATTAATTTCTTCAAGTGATTTGGTGTGCTTTAGCCTTTATTAATTAAAGTTACTGTGACAAATGATACTTACAGTGGTAAGGGGCATATTATTCTAGGTACTTAGCATATTCTGACACCACTTATTGGATTCCATGGTAATAAACCAAGATGGGGCACTTCCCAACTTGGAATATCACTTATTTCAAGTGAATTGGTGTGTTTCAACATTTATTAGATAAATTTATTGTGACAAATTCTACTTATAGTGAAAACAGACATATTTATGTGGATATTGAGCATATTTGGACACATCTAATTGGACTTCGTGGAAGTATTCCAAGTGAGGGGATTTCCAAACTTTGAATATCCATTTCTTCAAGTGATTTGGTGTGCTTCAGCATTTATTAGTTAAAGGTACTGTGACAAATGATACTTACAGTGGAAAGGGGCATATTAGTATAGGCACTTAGCATATTCTGACACCACTAATTTGATTTCATGGAAATATTCCAAGATGGGGCACTTCCCAACTTGGAATATCACTTATTTCAAGTGATTTGGTGTGTTTCAACATCAATTAGGTTAATTCATTGTGCCAAATGATACTTATAGTGGAAACAGACATATGTTTGTGGGTATTGGGCATATTTGGACACATCTATTTGGATTTCTTGGAAATATTCCAAGTTGGGGGATTTCCCAATTTGGATTATAAATTTCTTCAAGTGATTTGGTCTGCTTCAGCATTGTGGAAAGGGGCATATTAATCTTGGTACTTAGCAAATTCTGACACCACTTATTGGATTTCATGGAAATATTCCAAGATGGGGCATTTCCCAACTTGGAATATCACTTATTTCAAGTGATTTGGTGTGTTTTAACGTTAATGAGGTATATTAACTGTGACAAATGACACTTTTAGTGGAAACAGACATATGTATGTGGGTATTGAGCATATTTGGACACATCTAATTGGATTCATTGAAATATTCCAAGTTAGGGGATTTCCCAACTTGGAATATCAATTTCTTCAAGTGATTTTGGGTGCTTTAGCATTATTACTTAAAGTTACTGTGACAAATGATACTTACAGTGGAAAAGGACATATTAATTTAGGTTTCTTAGCATATTCTGACACCACTTATTAGATTCATGTTAATCTAGGCATTTACCATATTCTAATTTTAACTAATAAATGCTAAGTACCTAGATTCATATGTCCCTTTCCACTGTAAGTATCATTTGTCACTAACTTTATCTAATAAATGCTGAAGCACAACAAATAACTTGAAGAAATTGATATTCCAAGTTGAGAAAACCCCAAACTTGGGGATTATTTTCATGAAATCCAATTAGATGTGTCAAAATATGTTCAATACCCACATAAATTTGTCTGTTTCCACTATAAGTATCATTTCTCACAATAAATTTACCTAATTAATATTGAAACACACCAAATCACTTGAAATAAGTGATATTCCTAGTTGGGAAGTGCCCCATCTTGTAATATTTCCATGAAATCCAATTAGATGTGTCCAAATATGCTCAATACCCACATAAATATGTCTTTTTCCACTATTAGTATCATTTGTCACAATACATTTACCTAATTAATATTGAAACACGCCAAATCACTTGAAATAAGTGATATTCCTAGTTGGGAAGAGCCCCATCTTGGAATATTTCAATGAAATCCAATTAGATGTGTCCAAATATGCTAAGTACCTAGAATAATATGCTCCTTTCCACTGTAAGTATCATTTGTCACAGTAACTTAAAACTACTAAATGCTGAAGCACACCAAATCACTTGAAGAAATTGATATTCCAGAGCTCTCACTAGGATTTTGAAAACAGGAGTTCAGGACTCCCATCTGGCAAAAAGTAGGAGTCCCACTGGAAAAAGTGGGAGTCCTACTCCAAAAAAGCTGGAGTCCCACCAATTTGTGCATACTGTATATCTTTTCCATTTTAGCCGTAAGTGATACATTTGAATAATTTTTAGATCAACTGATTTTAACCCTTTAAGCATTAATTGAATGTTCCTACTTAACAAAAACAAAATATTTTGGTACTATATTTTTTCATGTAGCCTGAACACACATTTTTTTGTTTGGCCTTATCAAAATAAAAGATTAAACTGTTGGTACTTGTTTTATTCATAAACAAGACAGACAGACAGACAGACAAGCGGACAGACAGACAGACAGACAAACAGCAAGCAGTTCTCTGTTTTGTATAATCTTATGCAAATGGAAGTGTTTTTCTTCTAAAAAACGCATCTCGCCAGTGTCTACGGCGATTGCAATGAATAGACTGACATAACTTAGCCATTTAACATGGCTTCCATTATTTAGAATGAACGATTTTACTTGCTGAAAGTTTTTTAATCTAGACACTCGTTTTGAACCGATGAAAAATTTCATCGCACGGCTTGTAGTGTAGCTTCATTTGGAACTTTTCTCAGTCGGCCGTAACCATATACGGCTTAACGCTGTACCCTTTTTTCTTCTTCAAGCAATTCTCAGACTCTTTTGTTTGCCGTAGCAATGAACGAAAGAAGAAATGCAAATCCGTAAAATTATTGTTTTTTTCTCCATGTTTATGTTGCTCAAATCGCAAACGAGTGCAATTAAATATGTTTTCTCTTTCATCCCTAATCAGTCGAATTCGGAAGTCGGTAGTCCGATATTGTTTACAATACCCTTTTAGTTTTTCTCCCTTTAATTAACGGTAAATCCCGATAATCCTTGCTTAATTACTTTAATAATCACCTCGTAATAATCACACTGTCCCGCATCGGTAATCCTGTCAATCACCTGTCAGAATTGTTACACTGCAGTCCGAGTCATATGATTGGTCAACAGAGACAGGAAAGCGTGTCGCGATCGATAATATCAAAGGACTTTTGATCTCCCGGTGGGTATTTATCTCGCAGCTACTGGATTTTTAGCGCTTGCCGACTAAAAAACATGCGTACGCGGGACTCGCGCCTAACGAAAATCATGCGTCCCAGGGAAAAAACGTGCGTACCAATACGCGTAATTCTGCGTTTCCGAGAGCTCTGTATTCCAAGTTGGGAAGTGTCCCATCTTGGAATATTTGCATGAAATCCAATAAGATGTGTCCAAATATGCTAAGTACCTAATTCAATATGTATGTTCCAACTAAAAGTATCATTTGTCACATGTATTTTAACTAATTAATGTTAAAACAAACCAAATGACTTGAAATAAGTGATATTCCTAGTTGGAAAATGCCCCATCTTAGAATATTTCCATGAAATCCAATTAGATGTGTCCAAATATGCTCAATATCCACATACATATGTCTGTTTCCACTATAATTATCATTTGTCACAATAAATGTACCTAATTAATATTGAAACACACCAAATCACTTGAAATAAGTGATATTCCTAGTTGGGAAGTGCCCCATCTTGGAATATTTCCATGAAATCCAATTAGTGGTGTCAGAATATGCTAAATACCTAGAATAATATGCTCCTTTCCACTGTAAGTATCATTTGTCACAGTAACTTTAACTACTAAATGCTGAAGCACACCAAATCACTTGAAGAAATTGATATTCCAAGTTGGGAAGTGCCCCATCTTGGAATATTTGCATGAAATCCAATAAGATGTGTCAAAATATGCTAAGTACCCAATTCAATATGTATGTTCCAACTAAAAGTATCATTTGTCACATGTATTTTATCTAATTAATGTTGAAACAAACCAAATGACTTGAAATAAGTGATATTCCTAGTTGGGAAATGCCCAATCTTAGAATATTTCCATGAAATCCAATAAGATGTGTCCAAATATGCTCAATACCCACACAAATATGTCTTTTTCCACTATAAATATCATTTGTCACAATTAATTTACCTAATTAATGTTGAAACACACCAAATCACTTGAAATAATTGATATTTCAAGTTGGGAAGTGCCCCATCTTGGAATATTTCAATGAAATCAAATAAGATGTGTCAAAATATACTCAATACCCACATTAATATGTTTCCACTATAAGTATCATTTGTCACAATAAATTTACCTAATTAATGTTGAAACACACCAAATCACTTGAAATAAGTGCTATTCCAAGTTGGGAAGTGCCCCATCTTGGAATATTTCCATAAAATGCAATTAAATGTGTCCAAATATGCTCAATACCCACATAAATATGTCTTTTTCCACTATAAATATCATTTGTCACAATAAATTTACCTAATTAATATTGAAACACACCAAATCACTTGAAATAAGTGATATTCCAAGTTGGGAAATGCCCAATCTCGGAATATTTCCATGAAATCCAATAAGTGGTGTCTGAATATGCTAAGTACCTAGAATAATATGCTCCTTCCCACTGTAAGTATCATTTGTCACAGTAACTTTAACTACTAAATGCTGGAGCACACCAAATCACTTGAAGAAATTGATATTCCAAGTTGGGAAGTGCCCTATCTTGGAATATTTGCATGAAATCCAATAAGATGTGTCCAAATATGCTAAGTACCTAATTCAATATGTATGTTCCAACTAAAAGTATCATTTGTCACATGTATTTTATCTAATTAATGTTGAAACAAACCAAATGACTTGAAATAAGTGATATTCCTAGTTGGGAAATGCCCCATCTTAGAATATTTCCATGAAATCCAATTAGATGTGTCCAAATATGCTCAATACCCACATACATATGTCTGTTTCCACTATAAGTATCATTTGTCACAATAAATTTACCTAATTAATATTGAAACACGCCAAATCACTTGAAATAAGTGATATTCCTAGTTGGGAAGGTCCCCATCTTGGAATATTTCCATGAAATCTAATTAGATGTGTCCAAATATGCTCATTACCCACATAAATAGGTCTTTTTCCACTATAAAAATCATTTGTCACAATAAATTTACCTAATTAATGTTGAAACACACCAAATCACTTGAAATAAGTGATATTTCAAGTTGGGAAGTGCCCCATCTAAGAATATTTCAATGAAATCAAATAAGATGTGTCAAAATATACTCAATACCCACATAAATATGTCTGTTTCCACTATAAGTATCATTAGTCACAATAAATTTACCTAATTAATGTTGAAACACACCAAATCACTTGAAATAAGTGCTGTTCCAAGTTGGGAAGTGCCCCATCTTGGAATATTTCCATGAAATCTAATTAGATGTGTCCAAATATGCTCAATACCCACATAAATATGTCTGTTTCCACTATAAGTATCATTTGTCACAATAAATTTACCTAATTAATGTTGAAACACACCAAATCACTTGAAATAAGTGCTATTCCAAGTTGGGAAGTGCCCCATCTTGGAATATTTCCATGAAATCCAATTAAATGTATCCAAATATGCTCAATACCCACATAAATATGTCTTTTTCCCCTATAAATATCATTTATCAAAATAAATTTACCTAATTAATGTTGAAACACACCAAATCACTTGAAATAATTGATATTTCAAGTTTGGGAAGTGCCCCATCTTGGAATATTTCCATGAAATCCAAGTGAATGTGTCCAAATATGCTCAATACCCACACCATTATGTCTTTTTCCACTATAAATATCATTTGTCACAATAAATTTACCTAATTAATGTTGAAACACACCAAATCACTTGAAATAATTGATATATCAAGTTGGGAAGTGCCACATCTTGGAATATTTCAATGAAATCAAATAAGATGTGTCAAAATATACTCAATACCCACATTAATATGTTTCCACTATAAGTATCATTTGTCACAATAAATTTACCTTATTAATGTTGAAACACACCAAATCACTTGAAATAAGTGCTATTCCAAGTTGGGAAGTGCCCCATCTTGGAAAATTTCCATAAAATGCAATTAAATGTGTCCAAATATGCTCAATACCCACATAAATATGTCTTTTTCCACTATAAATATCATTTGTCACAATAAATTTACCTAATTAATGTTGAAACACACCAAATCACTTGAAATAATTGATATTTCAAGTTGGGAAGTGCCACATCTTGGAATATTTCAATGAAGTCAAATAAGATGTGTCAAAATATACTCAATACCCACATAAATATGTCTGTTTCCACCATAAGTATCATTTGTCACAATAAATTTACCTAATTAATGTTGAAACACACCAAATCACTTTAAATAAGTGCTATTCCAAGTTTGGGAAGTGCCCCATCTTGGAATATTTCCATGAAATCCAAGTGAATGTGTCCAAATATGCTCAATACCCACATAAATATGTCTTTTTCCACTATAAATATCATTTGTCACAATAAATTTACCTAATTAATGTTGAAACACACCAAATCACTTGAAATAATTGATATTTCAAGTTGGGAAGTGCCCCATCTTGGAATATTTCAATGAAATCAAATAAGATGTGTCAAAATATACTCAATACCCACATTAATATGTTTCCACTATAAGTATCATTTGTCACAATAAATTTACCTAATTAATGTTGAAACACACCAAATCACTTGAAATAAGTGCTATTCCAAGTTGGGAAGTGCCCTATCTTGGAATATTTCCATAAAATGCAATTAAATGTGTCCAAATATGCTCAATACCCACATAAATATGTCTTTTTCCACTATAAATATCATTTGTCACAATAAATTTACCTAATTAATGTTGAAACACACCAAATCACTTGAAATAATTGATATTTCAAGTTGGGAAGTGCCCCATCTTGGAATATTTCAATGAAATCAAATAAGATGTGTCAAAATATACTCAATACCCACATTAATATGTTTCCACTATAAGTATCATTTGTCACAATAAATTTACCTAATTAATGTTGAAACACACCAAATCACTTGAAATAAGTGCTATTCCAAGTTGGGAAGTGCCCCATCTTGGAATATTTCCATAAAATGCAATTAAATGTGTCCAAATATGCTCAATACCCACATAAATATGTCTTTTTCCACTATAAATATCATTTGTCACAATAAATTTACCTAATTAATATTGAAACACACCAAATCACTTGAAGAAATTGATATTCCAAGTTGGGAAATGCCCCATCTTGGAATATTTCCATGAAATCCAATAAGTGGTGTCTGAATATGCTAAGTACCTAGAATAATATGCTCCTTCCCACTGTAAGTATCATTTGTCACAGTAACTTTAACTACTAAATGTTTGAGCACACCAAATCACTTGAAGAAATTGATATTCCAAGTTGGGAAGTGCCCTATCTTGGAATATTTGCATGAAATCCAATAAGATGTGTCCAAATATGCTAAGTACCTAATTCAATATGTATGTTCCAACTAAAAGTATCATTTGTCACATGTATTTTATCTAATTAATGTTGAAACAAACCAAATGACTTGAAATAAGTGATATTCCTAGTTGGGAAATGCCCCATCTTAGAATATTTCCATGAAATCCAATTAGATGTGTCCAAATATGCTCAATACCCACATAAATATGTCTGTTTCCACTATAAGTATCATTTGTCACAATAAATTTACCTAATTAATATTGAAACACGCCAAATCACTTGAAATAAGTGATATTCCTAGTTGGGAAGGTCCCCATCTTGGAATATTTCCATGAAATCTAATTAGATGTGTCCAAATATGCTCATTACCCACATAAATAGGTCTTTTTCCACTATAAAAATCATTTGTCACAATAAATTTACCTAATTAATGTTGAAACACACCAAATCACTTGAAATAATTGATATATCAAGTTGGGAAGTGCCACATCTTCGAATATTTCAATGAAATCAAATAAGATGTGTCAAAATATACTCAATACCCACATTAATATGTTTCCACTATAAGTATCATTTGTCACAATAAATTTACCTTATTAATGTTGAAACACACCAAATCACTTGAAATAAGTGCTATCTCAAGTTGGGAAGTGCCCCATCTTGGAAAATTTCCATAAAATGCAATTAAATGTGTCCAAATATGCTCAATACCCACACAGATATGTCTTTTTCCACTATAAATATCATTTGTCACAATAAATTTACCTAATTAATGTTGAAACACACCAAATCACTTGAAATAATTGATATTTCAAGTTGGGAAGTGCCACATCTTGGAATATTTCAATGAAATCAAATAAGATGTGTCAAAATATACTCAATACCCACATAAATATGTCTGTTTCCACCATAAGTATCATTTGTCACAATAAATTTACCTAATTAATGTTGAAACACACCAAATCACTTTAAATAAGTGCTATTCAAAGTTTGGGAAGTGCCCCATCTTGGAATATTTCCATGAAATCCAAGTGAATGTGTCCAAATATGCTCAATACCCACATAAATATGTCTTTTTCCACTATAAATATCATTTGTCACAATAAATTTACCTAATTAATGTTGAAACACACCAAATCACTTGAAATAATTGATATTTCAAGTTGGGAAGTGCCCCATCTTAGAATATTTCAATGAAATCAAATAAGATGTGTCAAAATATACTCAATACCCACATAAATATGTCTGTTTCCACTATAAGTATCATTTGTCACAATAAATTTACCTAATTAATGTTGAAACACACCAAATCACTTGAAATAAGTGCTATTCCAAGTTGGGAAGTGCCCTATCTTGAAATATTTCCATAAAATGCAATTAAATGTGTCCAAATATGCTCAATACCCACATAAATATGTCTTTTTCCACTATAAATATCATTTGTCACAATAAATTTACCTAATTAATGTTGAAACACACCAAATCACTTGAAATAATTGATATTTCAAGTTGGGAAGTGCCCCATCTTGGAATATTTCAATGAAATCAAATAAGATGTGTCAAAATATACTCAATACCCACATTAATATGTTTCCACTATAAGTATCATTTGTCACAATAAATTTACCTAATTAATGTTGAAACACACCAAATCACTTGAAATAAGTGCTATTCCAAGTTGGGAAGTGCCCCATCTTGGAATATTTCCATAAAATGCAATTAAATGTGTCCAAATATGCTCAATACCCACATAAATATGTCTTTTTCCACTATAAATATCATTTGTCACAATAAATTTACCTAATTAATATTGAAACACACCAAATCACTTGAAGTAAGTGATATTCCAAGTTGGGAAATGCCCCATCTTGGAATATTTCCATGAAATCCAATAAGTGGTGTCTGAATATGCTAATTACCTAGAATAATATGCTCCTTCCCACTGTAAGTATCATTTGTCACAGTAACTTTAACTACTAAATGCTGGAGCACACCAAATCACTTGAAGAAATTGATATTCCAAGTTGGGAAGTGCCCTATCTTGGAATATTTGCATGAAATCCAATAAGATGTGTCCAAATATGCTAAGTACCTAATTCAATATGTATGTTCCAACTAAAAGTATCATTTGTCACATGTATTTTATCTAATTAATGTTGAAACAAACCAAATGACTTGAAATAAGTGATATTCCTAGTTGGGAAATGCCCCATCTTAGAATATTTCCATGAAATCCAATTAGATGTGTCCAAATATGCTCAATACCCACATACATATGTCTGTTTCCACTATAAGTATCATTTGTCACAATAAATTTACCTAATTAATATTGAAACACGCCAAATCACTTGAAATAAGTGATATTCCTAGTTGGGAAGGTCCCCATCTTGGAATATTTCCATAAAATCTAATTAGATGTGTCCAAATATGCTCAATACCCACATAAATAGGTCTTTTTCCACTATAAAAATCATTTGTCACAATAAATTTACCTAATTAATGTTGAAACACACCAAATCACTTGAAATAAGTGATATTTCAAGTTGGGAAGTGCCCCATCTTGGAACGTTTCAATGAAATCAAATAAGATGTGTCAAAATATGCTCAATACCCACATAAATATGTCTGTTTCCACTATAAGTATCATTTGTCACAATAAATTTACCTAATTAATGTTGAAACACACCAAATCACTTGAAATAAGTGCTATTCCAAGTTGGGAAGTGCCCCATCTTGGAATATTTCCATGAAATCCAATTAAATGTGTCCAAATATGCTCAATACCCACACAAATATGTCTTTTTCCACTATAAATATCATTTGTCACAATAAATTTACCTAATTAATGTTGAAACAAACCAAATCACTTGAAATAATTGATATTTCAAGTTGGGAAGTGCCCCATCTTGGAATATTTCAATGAAATCAAATAAGATGTGTCAAAATATACTCAATACCCACATTTATATGTTTCCACTATGAGTATCATTTGTCACAATAAATTTACCTAATTAATGTTGAAACGCACCAAATCACTTGAAATAAGTGCTATTCCAAGTTGGGAAGTGCCCCATCTTGGAATATTTCCATAAAATGCAATTAAATGTGTCCAAATATGCTCAATACCCACATAAATATGTCTTTTTCCACTATAAATATCATTTGTCACAATAAATTTACCTAATTAATGTTGAAACACTCCAAATCACTTGAAATAATTGATATTTCAAGTTGGGAAGTGCCACATCTTGGGATATTTCAATGAAATCAAATAAGATGTGTCAAAATATACTCAATACCCACATAAATATGTCTGTTTCCACCATAAGTATCATTTGTCACAATAAATTTACCTAATTAATGTTGAAACACACCAAATCACTTTAAATAAGTGCTATTCCAAGTTTGGGAAGTGCCCCATCTTGGAATATTTCCATGAAATCCAAGTGAATGTGTCCAAATATTCTCAATACCCACACAAATATGTCTTTTTCCACTATAAATATCATTTGTCACAATAAATTTACCTAATTAATGTTGAAACACACCAAATAACTTGAAATAATTGATATTTCAAGTTGGGAAGTGCCCCATCTTGGAATATTTCAATGAAATCAAATAAGATGTGTCAAAATATACTCAATACCCACATTAATATGTTTCCACTATAAGTATCATTTGTCACAATAAATTTACCTAATTAATGTTGAAACACACCAAATCACTTGAAATAAGTGCTATTCCAAGTTGGGAAGTGCCCCATCTTGGAATATTTCCATAAAATGCAATTAAATGTGTCCAAATATGCTCAATACCCACATAAATATGTCTTTTTCCACTATAAATATTATTTGTCACAATAAATTTACCTAATTAATGTTGAAACACACCAAATCACTTGAAATATTTGATATTTCAAGTTGGGAAGTGCCACATCTTGGAATATTTCCATGAAATCCAATAAGTGGTGTCTGAATATGCTAAGTACCTAGAATAATATGCTCCTTCCCACTGTAAGTATCATTTGTCACAGTAACTTTAACTACTAAATGCTGGAGCACACCAAATCACTTGAAGAAATTGATATTCCAAGTTGGGAAGTGCCCTATCTTGGAATATTTGCATGAAATCCAATAAGATGTGTCCAAATATGCTAAGTACCTAATTCAATATGTATGTTCCAACTAAAAGTATCATTTGTCACATGTATTTTATCTAATTAATGTTGAAACAAACCAAATGACTTGAAATAAGTGATATTCCTAGTTGGGAAATGCCCCATCTTAGAATATTTCCATGAAATCCAATTAGATGTGTCCAAATATGCTCAATACCCACATACATATGTCTGTTTCCACTATAAGTATCATTTGTCACAATAAATTTACCTAATTAATATTGAAACACGCCAAATCACTTGAAATAAGTGATATTCCTAGTTGGGAAGGTCCCCATCTTGGAATATTTCCATGAAATCTAATTAGATGTGTCCAAATATGCTCATTACCCACATAAATAGGTCTTTTTCCACTATAAAAATCATTTGTCACAATAAATTTACCTAATTAATGTTGAAACACACCAAATCACTTGAAATAAGTGATATTTCAAGTTGGGAAGTGCCCCATCTAAGAATATTTCAATGAAATCAAATAAGATGTGTCAAAATATACTCAATACCCACATAAATATGTCTGTTTCCACTATAAGTATCATTAGTCACAATAAATTTACCTAATTAATGTTGAAACACACCAAATCACTTGAAATAAGTGCTGTTCCAAGTTGGGAAGTGCCCCATCTTGGAATATTTCCATGAAATCTAATTAGATGTGTCCAAATATGCTCAATACCCACATAAATATGTCTGTTTCCACTATAAGTATCATTTGTCACAATAAATTTACCTAATTAATATTGAAACACGCCAAATCACTTGAAATAAGTGATATTCCTAGTTGGGAAGGTCCCCATCTTGGAATATTTCCATGAAATCTAATTAGATGTGTCCAAATATGCTCATTACCCACATAAATAGGTCTTTTTCCACTATAAAAATCATTTGTCACAATAAATTTACCTAATTAATGTTGAAACACACCAAATCACTTGAAATAATTGATATATCAAGTTGGGAAGTGCCACATCTTCGAATATTTCAATGAAATCAAATAAGATGTGTCAAAATATACTCAATACCCACATTAATATGTTTCCACTATAAGTATCATTTGTCACAATAAATTTACCTTATTAATGTTGAAACACACCAAATCACTTGAAATAAGTGCTATCTCAAGTTGGGAAGTGCCCCATCTTGGAAAATTTCCATAAAATGCAATTAAATGTGTCCAAATATGCTCAATACCCACACAGATATGTCTTTTTCCACTATAAATATCATTTGTCACAATAAATTTACCTAATTAATGTTGAAACACACCAAATCACTTGAAATAATTGATATTTCAAGTTGGGAAGTGCCACATCTTGGAATATTTCAATGAAATCAAATAAGATGTGTCAAAATATACTCAATACCCACATAAATATGTCTGTTTCCACCATAAGTATCATTTGTCACAATAAATTTACCTAATTAATGTTGAAACACACCAAATCACTTTAAATAAGTGCTATTCAAAGTTTGGGAAGTGCCCCATCTTGGAATATTTCCATGAAATCCAAGTGAATGTGTCCAAATATGCTCAATACCCACATAAATATGTCTTTTTCCACTATAGATATCATTTGTCACAATAAATTTACCTAATTAATGTTGAAACACACCAAATCACTTGAAATAATTGATATTTCAAGTTGGGAAGTGCCCCATCTTAGAATATTTCAATGAAATCAAATAAGATGTGTCAAAATATACTCAATACCCACATAAATATGTCTGTTTCCACTATAAGTATCATTTGTCACAATAAATTTACCTAATTAATGTTGAAACACACCAAATCACTTGAAATAAGTGCTATTCCAAGTTGGGAAGTGCCCTATCTTGAAATATTTCCATAAAATGCAATTAAATGTGTCCAAATATGCTCAATACCCACATAAATATGTCTTTTTCCACTATAAATATCATTTGTCACAATAAATTTACCTAATTAATGTTGAAACACACCAAATCACTTGAAATAATTGATATTTCAAGTTGGGAAGTGCCCCATCTTGGAATATTTCAATGAAATCAAATAAGATGTGTCAAAATATACTCAATACCCACATTAATATGTTTCCACTATAAGTATCATTTGTCACAATAAATTTACCTAATTAATGTTGAAACACACCAAATCACTTGAAATAATTGATATTTCAAGTTGGGAAGTGCCCCATCTTGGAATATTTCCATAAAATGCAATTAAATGTGTCCAAATATGCTCAATACCCACATAAATATGTCTTTTTCCACTATAAATATCATTTGTCACAATAAATTTACCTAATTAATATTGAAACACACCAAATCACTTGAAGTAAGTGATATTCCAAGTTGGGAAATGCCCCATCTTGGAATATTTCCATGAAATCCAATAAGTGGTGTCTGAATATGCTAAGTACCTAGAAGAATATGCTCCTTCCCACTGTAAGTATCATTTGTCACAGTAACTTTAACTACTAAATGCTGGAGCACACCAAATCACTTGAAGAAATTGATATTCCAAGTTGGGAAGTGCCCTATCTTGGAATATTTGCATGAAATCCAATAAGATGTGTCCAAATATGCTAAGTACCTAATTCAATATGTATGTTCCAACTAAAAGTATCATTTGTCACATGTATTTTATCTAATTAATGTTGAAACAAACCAAATGACTTGAAATAAGTGATATTCCTAGTTGGGAAATGCCCCATCTTAGAATATTTCCATGAAATCCAATTAGATGTGTCCAAATATGCTCAATACCCACATACATATGTCTGTTTCCACTATAAGTATCATTTGTCACAATAAATTTACCTAATTAATATTGAAACACGCCAAATCACTTGAAATAAGTGATATTCCTAGTTGGGAAGGTCCCCATCTTGGAATATTTCCATAAAATCTAATTAGATGTGTCCAAATATGCTCAATACCCACATAAATAGGTCTTTTTCCACTATAAAAATCATTTGTCACAATAAATTTACCTAATTAATGTTGAAACACACCAAATCACTTGAAATAAGTGATATTTCAAGTTGGGAAGTGCCCCATCTTGGAACGTTTCAATGAAATCAAATAAGATGTGTCAAAATATGCTCAATACCCACATAAATATGTCTGTTTCCACTATTAGTATCATTTGTCACAATAATTTTACCTAATTAATGTTGAAACACACCAAATCACTTGAAATAAGTGCTATTCCAAGTTGGGAAGTGCCCCATCTTGGAATATTTCCATGAAATCCAATTAAATGTGTCCAAATATGCTCAATACCCACACAAATATGTCTTTTTCCACTATAAATATCATTTGTCACAATAAATTTACCTAATTAATGTTGAAACAAACCAAATCACTTGAAATAATTGATATTTCAAGTTGGGAAGTGCCCCATCTTGGAATATTTCAATGAAATCAAATAAGATGTGTCAAAATATACTCAATACCCACATTTATATGTTTCCACTATGAGTATCATTTGTCACAATAAATTTACCTAATTAATGTTGAAACGCACCAAATCACTTGAAATAAGTGCTATTCCAAGTTGGGAAGTGCCCCATCTTGGAATATTTCCATAAAATGCAATTAAATGTGTCCAAATATGCTCAATACCCACATAAATATGTCTTTTTCCACTATAAATATCATTTGTCACAATAAATTTACCTAATTAATGTTGAAACACTCCAAATCACTTGAAATAATTGATATTTCAAGTTGGGAAGTGCCACATCTTGGGATATTTCAATGAAATCAAATAAGATGTGTCAAAATATACTCAATACCCACATAAATATGTCTGTTTCCACCATAAGTATCATTTGTCACAATAAATTTACCTAATTAATGTTGAAACACACCAAATCACTTTAAATAAGTGCTATTCCAAGTTTGGGAAGTGCCCCATCTTGGAATATTTCCATGAAATCCAAGTGAATGTGTCCAAATATTCTCAATACCCACACAAATATGTCTTTTTCCACTATAAATATCATTTGTCACAATAAATTTACCTAATTAATGTTGAAACACACCAAATAACTTGAAATAATTGATATTTCAAGTTGGGAAGTGCCCCATCTTGGAATATTTCAATGAAATCAAATAAGATGTGTCAAAATATACTCAATACCCACATTAATATGTTTCCACTATAAGTATCATTTGTCACAATAAATTTACCTAATTAATGTTGAAACACACCAAATCACTTGAAATAAGTGCTATTCCAAGTTGGGAAGTGCCCCATCTTGGAATATTTCCATAAAATGCAATTAAATGTGTCCAAATATGCTCAATACCCACATAAATATGTCTTTTTCCACTATAAATATTATTTGTCACAATAAATTTACCTAATTAATGTTGAAACACACCAAATCACTTGAAATATTTGATATTTCAAGTTGGGAAGTGCCACATCTTGGAATATTTCAATGAAATCAAATAAGATGTGTCAAAATATACTCAATACCCACATAAATATGTCTGTTTCCACCATAAGTATCATTTGTCACAATAAATTTACCTAATTAATGTTGAAACACACCAAATCACTTTAAATAAGTGCTATTCCAAGTTTGGGAAGTGCCCCATCTTGGAATATTTCCATGAAATCCAAGTGAATGTGTCCAAATATGCTCAATACCCACATAAATATGTCTTTTTCCACTATAAATATCATTTGTCACAAAAAATTTACCTAATTAATGTTGAAACACACCAAATCACTTGAAATAATTGATATTTCAAGTTGGGAAGTGCCCCATCTTTGAATATTTCAATGAAATCAAATAAGATGTGTCAAAATATACTCAATACCCACATAAATATGTCTGTTTCCACTATAAGTATCATTTGTCACAATAAATTTACCTAATTAATGTTGAAACACACCAAATCACTTGAAATAAGTGCTGTTCCAAGTTGGGAAGTGCCCCATCTTGGAATATTTCCATGAAATCTAATTAGATGTGTCCAAATATGCTCAATACCCACACAAATATGTCTTTTTCCACTATAAATATCACTTGTCACAATAAATTTACCTAATTAATGTTGAAACACACCAAATCACTTGAAATAATTGATATTTCAAGTTGGGAAGTGCCCCATCTTGGATTGTTTCAATGAAATCAAATTAGTTGTGTCAAAATATGCTCAATACCCACATAAATATGTCTGTTTCCACTATAAGTACCATTTGTCACAATAAATTTACCTAATTAATGTTGAAACACACCAAATCACTTGAAATAATTGATATTTCAAGTTGGGAAGTGCCCCATCTTAGAATATTTCAATGAAATCAAATAAGATGTGTCAAAATATACTCAATACCCACATAAATATGTCTGTTTCCACTATAAGTATCATTTGTCACAATAAATTTACCTAATTAATGTTAAAACACACCAAATCACTTGAAATAAGTGCTGTTCCAAGTTGAGAAGTGCCCCATCTTGGAATATTTCCATGAAATCTAATTAGATGTGTCCAAATATGCTCAATACCCACACAAATATGTCTTTTTCCACTATAAATATCATTTGTCACAATAAATTTACCTAATTAATGTTGAAACACACCAAATCACTTGAAATAATTGATATTTCAAGTTGGGAAGTGCCCCATCTTGGATTGTTTCAATGAAATCAAATTAGTTGTGTCAAAATATGCTCAATACCCACATAAATATGTCTGTTTCCACTATAAGTATCATTTGTCACAATAAATTTACCTAATTAATGTTGAAACACACCAAATCACTTGAAATAATTGATATTTCAAGTTGGGAAGTGCCCCATCTTAGAATATTTCAATGAAATCAAATAAGATGTGTCAAAATATGCTCAATACCCACATAAATATGTCTGTTTCCACTATAAGTATCATTTGTCACAATAAATTTACCTAATTAATGTTGAAACACACCAAATCACTTGAAATAAGTGCTGTTCCAAGTTGGGAAGTGCCCCATCTTGGAATATTTCCATGAAATCTAATTAGATGTGTCCAAATATGCTCAATACCCACACAAATATGTCTTTTTCCACTATAAATATCATTTGTCACAATAAATTTACCTAATTAATGTTGGAACACACCAAATCACTTGAAATAATTGATATTTCAAGTTGGGAAGTGCCCCATCTTGGAATATTTCAATGAAATCAAATAAGATGTGTCAAAATATACTCAATACCCACATTAATATGTTTCCACTATAAGTATCATTTGTCACATGTATTTTATCTAATTAATGTTGAAACAAACCAAATGACTTGAAATAAGTGATATTCCTAGTTGGGAAATGCCCCATCTTAGAATATTTCCATGAAATCCAATTAGATGTGTCCAAATATGCTCAATACCCACATACATATGTCTGTTTCCACTATAAGTATCATTTGTCACAATAAATTTACCTAATTAATATTGAAACACGCCAAATCACTTGAAATAAGTGATATTCCTAGTTGGGAAGTGCCCCATCTTGGAATATTTCCATGAAATCTAATTAGATGTGTCCAAATATGCTCAATACCCACATAAATAGGTCTTTTTCCACTATAAAAATCATTTGTCACAATAAATTTACCTAATTAATGTTGAAACACACCAAATCACTTGAAATAAGTGATATTTCAAGTCGGGAAGTGCCCCATCTTGGAACGTTTCAATGAAATCAAATAAGATGTGTCAAAATATACTCAATACCCACATAAATATGTCTGTTTCCACTATAAGTATCATTTGTCACAATAAATTTACCTAATTAATGTTGAAACACACCAAATCACTTGAAATAAGTGCTATTCCAAGTTGGGAAGTGCCCCATCTTGGAATATTTCCATGAAATCCAATTAGATGTGTCCAAATATGCTCAATACCCACATACATATGTCTGTTTCCACTATAAGTATCATTTGTCACAATAAATTTACCTAATTAATATTGAAACACACCAAATCACTTGAAATAAGTGATATTCCTAGTTGGGAAGTGCCCCATCTTGGAATATTTCCATGAAATCCAATTAGTGGTGTCGGAATATGCTAAGTACCTAGAATTATATGCTCCTTTCCACTGTAAGTATCATTTGTCACAGTAACTTTAAATACTAAATGCTGAAGCACATCAAATCACTTGAAGAAATTGATATTCCAAGTTGGGAAGTGCCCCATCTTGGAATATTTGCATCAAATCCAATAAGATGTGTCCAAATATGCTAAGTACCTAATTCAATATGTATGTTCCAACTAAAAGTATCATTTGTCACATGTATTTTATCTAATTAATGTTGAAACAAACCAAATGACTTGAAATAAGTGATATTCCTAGTTGGGAAATGCCCCATCTAAGAATATTAGCATGAAATCCAATTAGATGTGTCCAGATATGCTCAATACCCACATACATATGTCTGTTTCCACTATAAGTATCATTTGTCACAATAAATTTACCTAATTAATGTTGAAACAAACCAAATGACTTGAAATAAGTGATATTCCTAGTTGGGAAATGCCCCATCTTAGAATATTTCCATGAAATCCAATTAGATGTGTCCAAATATGCTCAATACCCACATAAATATGTCTTTTTCCACTATTAGTATCATTTGTCACTATAAAATTACCTAATTTATGTTGGAACAAACCAAATCACTTGAAATAAGTGATATTCCAAGTTGGGAAGTGCCCCATCTTGGATTGTTTCAATGAAATCAAATTAGTTGTGTCAAAATATGCTCAATACCCACATAAATATGTCTGTTTCCACTATAAGTATCATTAATTTTGTCACAATAAATTTACCTAATTAATGTTGAAACACACCAAATCACTTGAAATAAGTGATATTCCTAGTTGGGAAATGCCCCATCTTAGAATATTTCCATGAAATAAATTAGATATGTCCAAATATGCTCAATACCCACATAAATATACTTTTTCATAGAAAATTTACCTAATTAATGCTTTACATGAGGAAGTTACCAGTGCATATACAAATTAACTTACCAGATGTCCTTTCCTTTTGGGATTCAATTCTTGTATAATACATACATAATCTCGTTTTTGAAATGTTGAGCTGAATATTTGGGTTACCTATTCATTCCAAAGGATGAGACCACCATACTTATCATATGGCTCAATCTCTTTGAAAATGTATTGTAACACTATAGGCTCCATTCCAGCAAGTAAAGTGTCTGTCTATTGTTTTGGTTCTTTGTAGAACTTAGATCCCAGATGTTTTGGTTCTTTGTAGAACTTAGATCCCAGACTCAGTCGACAATTTTCCAGTCATGCATGCCTGTTTTCCTGTCTTCCTTGGTGAAAAATACAAAGCATAGAATAAAGTGTCTTGCTCAAGGCTTCAACAAAGTTCCTCATGAATCCATCTATTGAAGTGTATAATGGCCATGTAAAAGGCATCCTGATGGCACTGAGACAGAAATAAGTACATATAGCAGAGACCAACTGGATGCCTTCAACAGAACCAATATCCTAAGTCTTCAGAAAAAGTGCCAGTAACGGCATGCTTGTAAGTGAACAGAGTACAGGTACCATATGACAAAACAAATTGCAGATGATGCAGGTTAATGTCCATCATCATTATCTGCTGCATGTCTCCAATTCTCAGAAACAAAGAATTAAGAAGTAAACTTTTATTTAAAACAAGAGAATTGTTTAAACTGATGTATGCTCCCCAAATAAAGGCATTGTTCAAAAAGGGCTGCAAGTTGATTTCTCTAATAGTGTTAATGTTATGCTCTGGCCAAAATTTAAGTATAACAAAGGACAATAACTCCTAAATCATGCCAAAGAGAATTATGGTTCTTGTACACTGCACCTCTCCTCATACAGATCTATCAACATGTACCAATTAAATATCAAAATGATACCTATTATAGTTTTTGTGCTATGCTCCCGACAAATTTAAGTATGAAAAATAACAAAGGGAAGTAACTCCTAAATTATGCAAAAGAGAATTATGGTTATTGTACACTGCACTTCTTCGCATGGAGATCTATCTACAAACAAAGTTTATTGTTGATATCTCATAACTTTTGTGTTATGATGCAGATTGTGTGGTTTAACAAGTGCCTGCATATCAGATTCACTTGATTTCCTTTAAGAAATACCCAAAAGTAATCATGAGAAACCTAATGCAGTTCATTACATGTATAATTCATATTTGGAGATTTTAAACTTGTTTTCCTATTTAATAAAAATCCCATGGCAATTATGGAGCAAAAGTGTGGGCATGTCAGTTCACATATTTCCATGGCAGGTTACTTAAATACCTACATGTACGGGTGTAAGTTCGGAATTTCCAAAATTCGGATCTTATAAATCTTAAAACTTGAAGAATTCCAACAAAACATTGTCAGTTTGAATGGTTAGGAAAGAAAATCAATAAACAAGTGTTTCTCAGACCACTTTTTGAAAAACAGATGAGGCAGGCATGTGTAATTTTTATTTTTTATTTCCCAAAAAACAGATGAGGCCATTTTTTTTAAAAATTTCATCCAAACCAATTGAGGCACCTTTTTTGTTCATTTTAAGCATAAAAAAGGTTGATATTTTGATTAATACATATGAATAAAATAAATGAGGCCACTTTATTTTTAATGAAGTCTGAAAAAAGACAAATGAGGGGCATTTAAAACAGATGAGGGAGGTTGTGAGAAACATTTTTTTTCATTTAAAACAGATGAGGGAGGTTGTGAGAAACATTTTTTTTTTATTTGGCCTTAATTGTCTTTAACTAAAATGAAAAATAACTCAACGGAAAGTCAGCCTCAGAATCCTGAATTCTAGTATAATCCTAAAAACTTACACCTATACTGGATTCCTCCTTTATCGAGGCCCTTGTTTGTTATCGGGTAAATGCAAATACACAATAATAACACGTAAAATAACTTCACGTGAAAATCAAATGATGCGATAAAGGAGATGACACGATAAAGAAGGGCGTGAGTATATACCAAAGTAGTGAGTGGACCTGTACTCAGTACAAATCCTTTCTTCCACTTGAGTGCAGTAACTGACAACTGCCCAGACCCAACTTGATTCACTGATAAGAAAAGCATAAATCCCTATCAAAGTTGCCAGACTCCTGGTTTGAACCAGCAACTCGGAGTCCTGGATCTCATTTTGGTGCCAACTAGACTGTACATGGAATTTGTCAAAACTACATTGAGCTCTACAGGGATCAAATTTAAGAATTTAACTATACTCGCTTAACCATTTTCATTTTGATGCACTTTCCCAAACATATTTATACAATAAGTATGGAATAGTCATTTATACAATAAGTATGGAATAGTCCATTTTTGATTTAAGGGGTCAAATGTCAAAATTTCTAAAATATGGTGTTTTACATCCCTAATGATTTATTTGTTTGGTTTAGTTTATTGTTTTTTTTATCTTAGCAAAGGGGATCGCAGCGGCTCAGTGGTAAAGTGCTCGACTAGATACCGAGGGGATGTGGGTTCAAGCCTCACCAGCATCACTGCGTTGTGTCCTTGAGCAAGAACATTAATCCTTAGCTTAGTACTGGTTTAACCCAGGAATACCCGTCCCTTTATAACTGAAAGATTGTTGATGGGACATAAAGAATCAAATCAAACAAACAAAATTATCTTGGCAAACAATGAAATACTGCTAGGATTGTCATCACCACAAAACATCACCACAAAATACTGTATGTTTAATGAAGCTGTAGCCTAGGAACTCTTTGAAACCAACTGAAGCATGCAGTTCACCTACTTTTAGGTTTGCAACATCTGCTGTAAATGTAATTTACAGAATATTAAGTCAGTTAATTGGTTCATTAATTGCATGACTTAAAGTCTTTGTTCAAAAATTCCTTTTAGTAAGTTCACTCAGAAAATACCAAAATTAGGGACATTTAAAAAAGAAAAAAAGGAAAGACTTTTTTTGGAATTTGGCCATTTTTGAGTTCTTTTTTTAGGAAATTAGGGAAGCCTAAAAATTTAGGATGTTTTTTGAATTTTAGGGCCACTTGAAAGCCTTAATAATTATAGTGTTAACATATTAACAACCAGTAAAGTACTCAGTGTAAGCTGTGTGGGCTTTAATAATACTGACTTATAGGAACATGTGTACATAGGTCAAATGTGCCTGGAAAGCCTTTATCAATTTGTGATTGATGTAGTTATTTTTAAGCTTTGCTTTGATGCCTAACATACTAAACATAGATATTGTGGGTACTCAAAAGAACCGTCTCAATGGGACGGTTCTTTTGAGCAACCAAAATATAAAATAAATTGGTGGAAATAAAAATATTACAATTTTATACCCAAAAGATTTGCTTATCTTGACCTATGACCTTTTTATGAAATAAATAGGCGTTATCTATAAACAGACGTATAGACTTAAACTTTAAAGCCTTTTATACAGTAGTATTTGTGAAGTTTTTAGCCTATGTTTCTGGTTATATTTGTATTTTAGTCCTGCTTTACAGTGCAGCAGTATATAATTATATGACCTTTTTTTTGATATTCTTGAATGCAGTGTTCACGTTAAATCATGTTCTACAGTTGTTTAAACGGTGAGTGCCTTTCATAAAATGTCTGCCAGCAAGGTTGCTATTTTTCTAGCACAATGTCCATTTTGCAGACAATGCTGATTTCTCCAATTTTACAACAACAAAAAATAACCTAAAATTTAGATCAAAGTCAATGTGAATATTATGTTTAAAGTCCTTTTATCACTATTTTTTAGCTCTTGACTCTATGCATTAAATTTTGGTTTGAATCAATTAATGAAAAGAAATTGTCTCCATTGTATACAAAATTGTATTTTTTGTTAATTTATTAGCATTTTCTCAGTGTTTTTTTTCAAAGAATTCTAGTGCTTAAACAAGGTGATTGTTTTTAAGCTTTTTTGAAATTGTTTTTAAGCTTTTTTGAAATACTGAATGAAAATAAACCAGCTCACCTGGCTGCCTGTCAGTACTGGGATTTGAACCCCCTAGTGCTTAAACAAGGTGATTGTTTTTAAGCTTTTTTTGAAATACTGAATGAAAATAAACCAGCTCACCGGGATTTGAACCCAGATACCTACAGGTGTATTAACATAACCCGAGGATGTTCTACCTATTGAACTGTACTGACTCCCAAGGATTAGTGTTGGGTTATTTTCATTTTGTAAATTAAGTTAATGAAACTTTAAGCATTACATGTACATTCCAAAAATAGCTTTTAATGACTAAGATTTTTTTTTATCTAAGCCTAGCATTAGTTGTATTTTTGTTTCCACATGAACATGATGAATAACAGAAAACTATACTAAGCTACCCATTTAGCACTTAAGGTTGATCCAAATCTTAAATGATATTTTTTGAAATACACAATGAAAATAAATCAGCTCCCCTAATCATTGTGAGCAATAAGCATTTTTTCCCAAATGTTTCCATATTATGTTCTAGGGCAATTTTTCTAACATCTGTATTATTTAAGTTCAAGCAAACAAAATAACATATTTTAAATAAAAAAAAATGTACTGACCCCAAGTGTCTGTGGCTACCCTGCCTGTCAGCATTGGAGTTTGAAAACAGACATACTTTTAAGTGTATATAGAGTATCTACATTACCAGAGGAATTCTATCGGGGTCAATCACTCAACAACTGTGTGAGCCACTATCTCCTCTAGAAACTTTAGTATGAAATTAACCATAAGATAGATGCCTACTTTCATCTTCAATGACTTCATAAATTGAATAAAAATCCACTTTGTAGCTTGAAACCAATACATAATGATACAGCTAGCAACCATCTTTGTTATATGTTACAGTAGGCCACAGTATGTAACAAAAAAGTGCTTACAAGGGGCAGGTCCGGGTAGTCTACCTAATGCTGCAAAGCATCATTTTGTAACACACCCTTGCATAGCAAAGCCCCACATAGCTCTTTGACTATGTAGTACTGGCATTGTGCATGGCACTCTGGTAGAGAGAGGAGACATTGTCATTGGTCTCAGTTATTGCAAGCCCCATCAACCTTTGCCAGAACAAGCACCCCACCTTTGCCCTTTGGTCATTCTTCTCTAAAGATCATTTTTGTCTTAACAAATATTGTAGACCCAGATGAAATGTCACATTATGCGACATTTCATCTGGGTCATCACTGTTTGCAAAAGTTCGTATTAAGGAGTCATCATTATAAAGAGGGTTAATATTGTGAAATTAAATGAGCCAGATTATAAAATCTTTGGTACTTATTTAATGGTTGAATGGGTGAATGGTGATGAGCCTATGCAGTTTCGTCAGAGCATTTGCTGCTCGCATATACAGTTAAGACTTAGATGATGCTTTAGGCAAACAATAACACTTCTAGTCTCACTAGATAGCCACATTACATTTTCTCACAAGTCTTTTGAATCTTAAAACAACTGAAAGATCTATGCATTTTTTGGTAGCATTCACACAATCGGGGTGAAGTACACGAAAATTGCTGTTTGCTAAACAGCCGTAGCCGTTAGATTTTATGCATTTGCGATATAGGAATTTTACAGTTCAGATATCTTTGAAGGTGTAAGATTATTAAGTGTGCAGACACAGCTATCTAGTGGTTTAGCTTTAAACAGTAACTGTTAGTTATTTTAACTTATTTATTATCATGTCTTAATCATTAAAATTTGATGTCAATGCAAAAATGTATTAATCATTTACATCAATGCAAAAATGTATTAAAGGTTTGGTCTCGCCTAACCCAAACATTGTTGTGGGTACTAAAACGAATCACCTCATTGAAATGGTACTTTTGAGCACCCAAACACATGATTAAATTTATGGATTAGAATATCATTACAGTTTTATTCTCCTAAAGTGACCTTCTCTGGACCTATGATGTATGTAAGTGTTCTTTAATTTATAATCATATTGCATCAAAGACTAAGATTGGGGTAGCATGTAAATAAATGAGCCTAAATGCGTGAAAACATGATGCTGTTGGATGCAAAAAACAAAGGCGCAAAGCAGCCTTGCATCAGCACAGTCAGATCAGTGCCTTTGTTATTCGCTCTCTGCAAAATTTGATAGCTAGCTAGACTAGTGACACACGAAATTTCATTATTTTAACTAAGCCCCTGGCGCTAGCTGGAAACAGGCCATTGACATTATGTTACAGCTGTAAAAATGCCAATTTATCTAAGATATACTTCTAGTCAAGGAGGTCAAGTTGACTAGAACAGGAGATCAGGTAAATACGAGCAGTTTATGGGATTTTCACAGTTTTATACAGGGAGCGCAGTGGCTCAGTGCTTGACTCGAGACCGAGGGGCTGTGGGTTCGAGCCTCACCGGCGTCACTGCGTTTTGGTCCTTGAGCAAGACACATTTATCCTAGCTTAGTACTGGTTCAACCCAGGAAGACCCATCCCTGTTTAACTGAAAGATTGTTGATGGGACGTAAAGAATCAAATCAAACAAACAAACAAAAAAAAAATGCCTGTGAGCTGGGCATGCTGGTTTGAGCTTGACCTGATAAAACACCACTGACTCTGTGTTGTGTCAGTTACCTTTATTTAATGATGTGTATGCAGTATATTATACTAGGGGTGAATCGACTAAGGGGGCTTTTACGTGCCCAAAACTTTTGATGGGGAAAAAACTGATTATAATCATTTTTTAGCACTATATATTTTTATGTCTACCCTTCGACTAAGGGGGCGAAACAACTAGGGGGCGAAGCAACTAGTGGGGTTAAACGTTTAGTGGGGACCAAACGACTAGTGGGGACGAAACATCTTGGGGCGAAACGACAAGGGGAGACAATGGTACACAATGATTAGAAATGCAAGTGATTGCATGAAAAAGAAACCAGGAAGGGCAGCCTTCACTATTCAACAACCGGACATAAATGTTTAAACTGCACCTGGTATACCAGGAGCGCACCCTACACACTGCACAGCCAAATGTGAAATGAAAATCTAAACATTCTCCACCCACTCACATCCCTCCCACCACTGCCAGAATGTGTGCTGGAAACCCCCAAAACATTGAACAGACTATGTTATGCACAGTAAAGAAAGACAACAAAATACAACAACTAATCATAATGCGCATCACTCAGAAACATTCATCTAAAATGCATGTTTTACATTCTTATTGTAACTGTTGTTTACATCCGTTGTCGGCTTCTGAACCGGATATGGGCTCGATTGATAGTTTTTCCGATAGGTCGTAAAACATAAATAGATCTACGCAACAACAAAAAAATTCAATATTTAATAAATAATTAGTCTACTATTCGATCGCTTTTAATGCAGTTTGAAGATGTTATAATATCCCAAGAATAATAACTTAGAAGAAGAATCCAACCTCCCATTTTAAAATGGGACGTCCGAACTAGAAATTTCAAGTTGGGAGGCTTCCGATTTTAAAATGGGGAATATTGTTAGTTGGGTCGTAACATACACAAAGCTGCTTTACAGCCACGTGCTGGTGATTGGTAGGGTGTGAAAAACAGTGCAATGATAAGAACATGTCTGTGATTGTATTAATTAAGTTGTAATAAGAAATTAACATTGTCTGACAGTGTAAAATTTGAATAATTAAAAAAATAGTACAATCTTATTAAAGAAAATTCGGAATTGCAATGCAAAAACATGACATCTTTCTGGTTTATAACTGATTAAAACATTGAAACAATAGACCCAGCTCACGTCAGAGGGTTTGGTTCTTTCATTTAGAAAGTCCAGGTGAGTCTCTCATCATGCAGTCTCATCTGAGCCTTCGCTACTTGCCACTTAAATGACTCTAAATATGCATTTTGTTTTGTCGTCTGCTGACCTATTTTGAAATGAGTAATTCAAAATATCTTATAATATTTTAGTGCTAGTTGAAAAAAACACTGCATGCTATCATAACAGACCTGTCCGAAATTCAAAACTTCGTGTACACGAGCAGCGAAGACCCTGCGGAGCCGTCATTAGATAAAGAGCTAGGATATTGGAGCAGGCAGATCCGAAACTCCCCTAATCGCAGCCTCGCTGGTCGTAATTTATAGTGTTTTTTTTTCTTAATATTTGAACAGGCTGGCCCGAATCTCTCCTTATTGCAGATAGAAAAACAGCGTTGATTTGGTCGTTTAAGCAGGCTATTCCGAACATCGACCCATAGGGAAAAGGTAAGAGAACTTGCCACAGCTGGCCTGAACCGATCGCAAATACTAAATTGTGAGGAATATGTATTATTGAACAAGCTCCCAGAACGCCGCCCCATAGGCATAAGAGTTGGGACCTTTGAACAGGCTGGCCCGAACCTAACCTCAGCACAGATAGTAAATTATGATATTTTAGTGTTTGGAAAGGCTTGTTAGGACCTAGACTTACCAAACTCTCCGTCTATCATGCTCTACCCTGGCCCGTTTTTTGACTCAGGTACGAGTTGACTTGGGGTAGGTACGAGTTGACCAAAGGTTAGGTACGAGTTGACCAAAAATGGGTACGAGTTGACTTAGGTACGAGTTGACTAAGGTACGAGTTGACTAGAAACCCTTAATAATGCCTTAGAAGGGGAGGCATTTACGGAATAAATCGTATTGCTAATTTGCTATATATCTATTTGCTAGATCTATTTAAAACTCCAATCAGAATGCTACGCACAATCAAGACATTGCGATTTATTCCGTAAAAGGTTGTTTGATTATAACAGAGCTTTTTACGGAATAAATCGTATTGCTAATTTGCTATATATCTATTTGCTAGATCTATTTAAAACTCCAATCAGAATGCTAAGCGAAACAGAATTGCGATTTATTCCGTAAAGCTCCACTTCACGGATAAGATATTAATAATTCAGATTTGCAATACTGTGTGATTATGTTAAAAAATGGAATGCAAGCGTCCAATTGTCATTGATCAAGTATCAATACGCAGTGACTAGGTCGTGTAAATGTTTGAGGTAAATTTTCCCGTATTTTAATATTACGGGAGAGAATCAGGATATAGCTACCTACCTTAGCAAATAAACAATGTCTCCTCTGTAATATAGTCGTCAGAAAGCGTACAAGATCAATAAATCACAGATAAGTCACCAAAAAAGCGCGATGCAACTCTGTAAAAATTAAAACAGACTATATCTGCAACTGCATTATAGGGATGTGATTAATATATAACCTTCCTTTTTGTGGGACATAGGCAAACATTGCAGACCCAGATCTGACACCACAGGGCCTCCACTGTTTTCTTACAAAATGTTCTATTCGGATTATAATTAAAAAAAATACCTTCCAACCACCCTTAAAATGGAAATTGACTTGTCCAACTGAAAAGATTGGCTAAAATGGGTTAACGCAATGGCGAGAAAGTAGACATATTACCTGTTGCTACAAAAAAGACGTATTCAATTAACGAATTTCAAATATTTTTTATCTATATAAATTAAGGGAAATATAATTCTTAAGCAGGTTGATTGATGCAGTCGGCAGTCAAGTGTGATTTTTGTGTAGTGAGGAATAGAACTGGAGTTTATCTTGCTACACCTCTTGGATTTCCCATGATACTCGTCTCATAGACGAACGACTGATATGTATACAATTATATGTTGGTATAGCGCCCAGGTGTGTGTGGTGTGGGGGATTGGGGGCTGGGCGCTCTGCTATTTTCATACATACGTAAGCTTGAGCCATTTTCAAAATTTTGAGTTCAATATTTTTGTAGTTTTTCAGAAAAAGGAATGTTTTTTGGGGGTATGAAGATTATTTGGATATTTTTAGTGGGTCATTACAAATTGGACCAAATTTTAAGGGTCATTTCTATGGAATTTATGGTCTTTTCTTAAGGTCAAGGTACATAATGATCAATTGGGGATATTTTGGGGGTTGCCAAAACATTTTATGTGTGACCAGCAAAGCCTCAGATCAGCCTGCGCACACGCGCAGTCTGATAAGAGCCTTTGCTAGTCGCTTGAGTATTCTATGATTGTTAAGCTACTGACTGAACACCATTTGGAGTTTCTAAGCTTAAGAGGAGGCTGCACAGGCTCGTCTGGATCTACACTTGTCAAAATGTCAAATGGTTGGAAATCTCGTGCCGCGGCTTATATATAATTGAGCCGCGACATGTGATTTCCATCAATGTGGCATTTTGACATTTGTAGACTCAGGCGAGCCTGTGCAGCCTCCTCTTAAGCTTACAAACTCCAAATTCTGTTTAGCCAGTATCTTAATCGTCATAGAATATGCAAGCGACTAGCAAACGCTCTGATCAGACTGCGTGTTTGCGCAGGACGATCTGAGGCTTTGCTGGTCGCACATACCACATTGTTGGAAATCTCATGTCGCGGCTCATATCTTACATCCGTCCCCTGCTTGATTACAGTGACTCAGTATGGGACGATTGCTCTTCTGATTCAAAGAAACAGTTGGAAGAAATCCGTAACGTCTTTACTGACCTGGGGTGCAAGACACCTCAAAGTCGCCACAACAAACACAAACTTGACCTATTAACAAATTTCTAAATGGTCAAGAAACTACTAATTGAGCCGCTACACGTGATTTCCAACAATGTGGCATTTTGGCAAGTGTAGACTCAAACGAGCCTGTGCAGCCTCCTTTTAAGCGTAGAAATTCCAAATGCTGTTCGCTAAGCTAGTTGGTCGCCTATCATAACAGGCTGGCCTGGGCCTTAACTGTTCCCTTAATAAAATAAGATACATAGAAAATTACATGAGCTTCCTCAATTCATCAAAGCAACCCCTTAGGTATTTTAACTTCCGTATGAATATTATGAGCCGCGACATGTGATTACAAACAGTGGTATTTTGACAGGTGTAGGCCCATACGAGCCTGTGTAGCCTCCGTTTATGCTTAGCCACTCCAAATGATGTTCGTTCGATAGCTTAACGCTCATAGAATATTCAAACGACTAGCAAAATCTCTGACAAGAATGCGCAGAGTGACCAGATTATGCACGCGGATAATCGAGGCGCGATTTATGCTCGCTTACACAACAATCATTTTCATTCTCTTGATAATATAGTAACTGGTCTACATAGCTAGGCAGTTCAGATTGATTTGAATTTTTATCATGTTACGCTTTATTTACTGTGGCTAGCATGTTCTTGGTTCCTATTGTAATGCATAAGAAGCTATTTAACTTGTCACGGCTTATTTACTGACACACGTGACAAACTTCAAAATCTAAAATATATGTTGTTTTTTTCATAATTATTATAAAAGGCTGGAGCTTAGTAATATAATAAACGGACAGAGCGCGTAGAGCAATGCAGATTTCAAACAAAGTAAGTTGCAATATTGTGCACTATTATACAGTCATTTCATGCCTGTTTGCAGTATAGCCCAAACTATTACCCCGAGGTGCAGTGGACGACCTGATGCACTATTGCACGAGGCCGAAGGGTCTAGCAGATGTTGAATGTATCAGAAAACCAAATTTGATCGTTATTATTGCATAAAGTCATTTTGTCACTTGAAAACGTTGGAAACAAGAAATATCTTAAAAAAAGATATTCAGCGGCATTCAAATGAGAACATACATTTAAAGTCCTGTTGTAATTGTAAGATATTTTATGCACAATAGATTGTGTTAGATGTTGATTGATTGGATGAGATGAAAATTGAAGGTTGCTAACGTGAAAGTTTGACTAAAAGTATGTGAACGATGTCTTTTGCAGATCAAAGGGATACAGTGTATTGTAAGCCTGTTGTAGGGACACGGTGAAAATTTGTTATTAGTCTGGAAAGTCAGTTGGTGGAGGAGTTGCATTGTAAAAGAGAAGTGCAAGTTTAAGCATTGATCTGGCTGCGTAGGTTTCAAAGCCCCTGTTACACTATTGCAGTATTATAAGTAGTTCATAACTAAGAATGTTTGGAGTTATGGTATATTTTGTATATTTCATGTTTAATATTAAATATAGGGTTTAAAAGTAGAATGTGAAGTAGGAAAAACTTTTAATACAAATGGTAACTGGAAGTCACTAACTATGAAAGCACCTGATATGTTCAACAAATACAACATTACTTGAGATCATTGTCTAAATACGTAAATTGTATACACTTGAAAATAATATAGTTTTAGTCTCATTAATACACTTTATGAGACCACAGGAGCTTGAAGTTCGGTCCTTATATCACCTATATAGCCTCAAAACCAAAAGCTCACGGTGTCATTACGTAGTCATTACATTGTGAGCTTTTGGTTTTGAGGCTATAGGGGTGATTTAAGGATCGAACTTCAAGCTCCTGTGATGAGACAACGCGACGACACCTTTATTCTAAGTGAGGCACTGGAAGGGTTTTTAAGGATACAGATATATTGGCCAAAGCCTTAAAGGGATATAAAGAAAATCACATACCTATAATCAATAGGTTAAAAAAGTGAATATTCGGTAAGTTTGGTAGGTTCGGCCGAATTCGGTTCGGTTACAGCTTTTAGACACAACCGGGTGAAATGGGCAACCAGGGCTGAGCCAGATACTACAAAACAAATAGCCCCAACATCTTTCAAACAAAAGGTGATTATTTTGAACAGGCAGTTCCAGACAGAATGGAATTCTTTTAAACAGGACCCAAAGAAAACTGCTGCGATTTTCTTGAAATGTGACGCCGGTGAGGTTCGAACCCGCGGCCCTTCGGTCTCGAGTCAAGCACTCTACCACTGAGCCACTGCGCTCCTCTTCCTTAATCATTTTCTAGAAAGAAGTTTGTGAACATCAATAAGGCGACATTACTTTGTGTTGCTCAGAATCCTATCAAACCTATATGCACAGTCTCGTCATAGCATCTACTGCTGGTTTATACAAGATGATAATATACTAAATACGTCGCTCTTCTAATGAAACTAGCTAGAATATTGTTATATTACAAGATAGATAACGTTCGTACATCATAAATTTGTTCACAGTGAAGGCTCCTCAGACGAGTTCTCACATCTTACACGAATCCAGAAAGTTTTGTCAGAGGGGGTCTGACTTTGACAACGTTTTTTTCTTAGTTGACGAGGGAAGAGACGATCTAAATACCACCATAAGCGGACCAACATCGGCCCGCCAGCAAACGCTATTAAAATGGCGTTTCACTGTCGTACCGTTGATGGCCCAACATTGAATGCTGGCTTTGTAACCTTGTGATTTTTCAGGGGATCCGGGCCAGTATTGCTTTAACCCTATGGTGTTGTGATTTTTCAGGGGGGGGGGGGTCCGAACCCCCTGTCCTCCCTCTGGATCCACCCATGCGAATATGCACAGTCTCGCCAGAGCCTTTACTGCTTGTTTAGTGAAGAGTTAGAAAATTAAGCACACCTTCCTCGAAAGATGTAGATTGTATCGTCGCGAGCTATATAGCCTACAGGAGTTCGAATAAAACTCAGTTCTGTTCAATGATCATGCATGTACATCATAAGTCAGATCTCAGTGAAGGCTCAGACGAGTTTGCACATTTTGCGCGGATCCAGAAAGTTTTGCCAGAGGGAGTCCGACTTTGACAGCGTTTTTTTTGTTGTTTTTTCTTAGTTGATGAAGGGAGAGACTGTAGTACCAATGATGGCCCAACATTTAATGCTGGCTTGGTAACCTTGTGATTTTTTCAGGAGATCCATACCAGTATTGCTAGAAAACCCTATAGTTTTGTGATTGTCCAGGGGGGGGGGGGGGTCCAGACCCCATGTCCCCCCTCTGAATCCGCCCATGCGCATACGCACAGTCTGGGTCCAGACCCCGTGTCCCCCCCCTCTGAATCCGCCCATGCGCATACGCAAAGTCTCGCCAGAGCCTTTACTGCTTGTTTACTGAAGGTAGTGGATATGCAAGATAGAAAATTAAGCACGCCTTCTCTGAAAGATGTAGATTGTATTCCTTGCGAGCTCTATAGCCTACAGGATTTTGAATAAAACTCAGTTCTGTTCAATGGTCATACATGTACATGTACATCATTAGTCAGTTCACAGTTAAGACTCAAAGGAGCTTGCACATATGCACAGTCTCGCTAGAGCCTTTACAGTATATTGTTTGTATACAATATAACATGGTTTCTATCACATCACAAGACATGAAGGGTACATAGGACTCAGAAAAAATAGAGTTCAGTTAAATAATTAAAAAAATCCTGTATTAGTGCAGGTAATCGTCTTGTTTGCTAATATCAACGACATCATACATGGATGGACTATAAACACAGTAATATTTCCCAAAGCATGTTATAGGCTGTGGGAATCCCACTGCACTATGGATAACGCACCCTCAAATCAGACAATAAATGTGTTTTCAAAGTTTTAGTTTTGTTCTAAATTTCGGGAAAGCCGTCATTGCCATTGATTAAATGCTCTCGCATTCAGTAAACAAGCAGTAAAGGTCCTGGCGAGACTGTGCGTATGCGCAAACTCGTCTGAGCCTTCACTGTGAACAAATTTATGATAAACGAACGTTATCTATCTTGTAATATAACCATATTCTAGCTAGTTTCATTAGACGAGCGACGTGGTTAATGTATAAAGTTTATCATCTTGTATAAACCAGCAGTAGAGGCTATGGCGAGACTGTGCATATGCGCAGACTCGTCTTGGCCGACACTGTGAAACATATGACGAAAAACCGTTGGTAATGTTGTGGGTGTTTGCACAAAAACAAAGGCGCAGACCAGCCGACGCATCGGCGCATTAGCTATGCTTAAATAAATAAATAAATAAATAAATAAATAAATAAATAAATAAATAAATAAATAAATAAATAAATAAATACTAGATTCTGAGTAACAAATTAATGTTGAGCTCATTGAAGTTCACAAACTTCTTGTTCCAAATTCTTTCGGCACTAATTGATCAGATTAGATTCTTTAATGAGCTTGTTCGGTTCTATTATTGATCAAAGTCAAGAATATTATTCATTTAATGATGGTCCCTTGATTATATTATGATAGATAGATAGATTCTGCGGACCGTGAACAAGTTTAACTGACCAGTTAATTGACCAGCTGTAACAACGCATGAAAAAGGGCCAATTGAGTGTATGTGTTATTATTATTAAATAAATATATTCCATTGCATGCCTAAAACACCCACTAAGAATCATCCGTGCCATGGATTCTAGTAAAAATGCAGCCAGGACAAATGTTCCAGTGATCGACTGTTAAAAATATGGTAAACTGCCACTAACGCAAGTGACAAGGCACGGCACGGCAACCAGGCTTTCCTACCCGTGACACATGTCAAATCGCCATTAAAATCATTATTTCGGTAAAAAATAATGTATTTTTGTATTGGCAATTGTTAATAATACTATTTGCAGATGACAGAGCGAAAAAAAATACGGAAATACACCTCTTAGTGCTTCGAGAAAGGAAAAATATATTTCTGGCGCGGCAGATTTCGACGCGGCAGCACGGCACGGTCCTGGCTTTCATACCCAACAAATTATAGTCCATTTCAATGATCATAGATAGCAGACTTGCAGATGTAAGATTGTTTCGGATTGGTGGATAATTTAGATAGTCCGTTTCAATGAGCATAGATAGCAGACTTGCAGATGTAAGATTGTTTCTGATTGGTGGATTATTTAGAGTAAAGTTGATTATAGACAGCTCCCGCTGAAAAACGCTTCGAAAAACTCACTTTTGTATTACTCTGATGGCGTGCAAAAGCATAAAGGATTCGTAGGTTTTGAAAAAAAAACCCTGTTCTAGAGAAAAGCCTTACGTCAAAAGCCACTAAATAACGTTCATTTCGATTCACGTTACTGTTGATGACGTCATTTTTTGTGACGACCTTTGATGCGTATATGTAAAGTACAAAGCCGTGCATCAACAGCACGTGAATTGCCTGATTAATACATGGGGTTTTGCCGGTTAAAGCACGGCTGTTAATAGCGTGCGACACGGCTCTTTATGCAAAAATAGTGGTTTATAGATTTTCGGGAAACGTTATGACGTCCATAAAAATGTTGCGTACATTGTATATAATGACAAAATTATAAAAAACGATAAAATGCTCGGCAAGCCTCGCCTTTGATCTCTTTTTCCAAATCGTTTAATAAATTCAATAAAACATGAGCACTCATGTAAGATCCTCGTTTTAGATAGGGTATCTTGGGATGGAAAACACTACGTCATTCAGAGACATTTCAATGGCCGTTTTGATTTTCTTACTAGTCAGAATTGATCAAAAGTTTATTCAGGGTTCCCAACAGGCTTGAAAAGTACTTGAATATACAAGACTTTCTTGAAAAGTCCTTGAACATTAATTTACCTGGAAAAGCAAAGGCTTTGAAAAGTCCTTGAATTTTACCATTTACAGGAGGATTCAACTCTGTCTTCGGAGACCTAAATCAGTATAAAATTGTGGTGTCTTTATTTGGTGCAGCATATGCTGCACCAAATAAAGGCGCTACAATTTTATAATTATTTTCTAAAGCTAATATCTCAAGTAAAGCAGTCCAGCATTTCCGAAGTAGTATTTTAATGTGTAAATCAATATTTTTTTTATAATTGTTTAGGCCTATAAAAACAGTAGGAAAGTCATTTAGAAGTCATTGAAAAGTCTTTGAATTTTACACAAACCTGCCTGTATGAACCTTGTTTTTCTCTCGGCACGTACGTGCAAGTGTGATAGTATTGGTGGGTGGTTAAACGCGGGTGTTCTGATGTTACAAGTATAATTGAGCCGCGACATGAGATTTCAAACAATGTGGTATGTGAGACCAGCAAAGCCTCAGATAAGCCTGCGCATACGCACAGTCTGATCAGAGCCTCTGCTAGTCGCTTGAGAATTTCTTTAAGTGTTAAGCTACTGATTGAACAGACGCATATCAGATAATTAAAGACAAGCGGTATGGATGTCGATCCACTAGGATTGGCAGACATATGTTTTGCCTTTAAGAATCTGAATGACGCTTACCTGCACTCAAAACGCACTCATAGACAGTTATTTATTTATTTATTTATTTATTTATTTGTTTATTTATTTATTTATTTATTTATTTATTTTTTATTTATTTATTTATTTATTTATTTATTTATTCTTTATGATTTTGTATAGTTGACGATATGTTTTGTAGCCATGTTTACATGCTTTGATTGATCCGTATATGTAGGGGGGGGGGGGTCGTAACTAATGTTGCGAGAACTTGTGACCCAACCCCATTGCTGTAATTTGTGGCAATAAAATATGTATAAACTAAATCGAACAGTTTTTGGAGCTTCTAAGCTTAAAAGGAGGCTGCACAGGCTTGTCTGAAACTACACTTGTCAAAATACCACATTGTTGGAAACCACGTGTAACGGCTCAATTATGTTAACTAATACAAAACATGTACCTGCGATCACCATGATCACATTCATAGTGCGGCATAAGATACCATGGTTATTTTCAGATTGCTTTTATTTGTTTGGTGCTCTTTGTTTGTGTTCTGGTCTGTGAAGGAGGGTACACACGGATGAGACCATCTGGTTGCTATATTAGTCGTCGCCAATGCGAAGCCAAGGTTAGTACAACAAATAGAACTATGGCCTGACTTAACGTGTAGGTTATGGTTCTTGGTCACCTAGATAATCGATAAGTCAATTATCCCCCTTACACCGCGGCCACTGTATCGCAAAATCGATTGTATCTGAGTCCAGGTATTCATGGTATTTGCCTCGCAGTAGGTGCTGACGAATGTTTATAGCTATACCATCTCGATACTTAATCAGAAATATTTCACCGATTGTTCCTGTATATAACATAAAATGTGCGTTTAAGCTTTATTTCAAATCGGAGTATGAATGACAATTAATTGAAATCACTTGGAAAAAGATAGGTTTTTTTTATCCAAATACAATACATGTATGTCCACTATTCGTGGGTTCGAATATGTTTTTTTAAAACAGTATATGAGTACTTGAGTATTAAAAAGGATCTATGGGAGCGCAGCTGCTCAGTGGTAGAGTGCTTGACACGAGATCGAGTGGTTGCGAACTCGAGCCGCCCTGCTCAGTACTGGTTCAACCCACAAAGACCTGTCCTGATATAACTGAAATTCTGTTGACTGGGACGTATAAATCGACACAAACAAACAAAATCTGGCACTTAAAGGGCTGAAGCAAATTAAAACGAATACCATCATATTTTTGCTTGGTCTTTATTTTATATTTTATCTCCCAAGGCCTATCATATAATTGAGGCGTGGCATGAGATTTCCAACAATGTGGCATTTTGACAAGTGTAGACTCAGACAAGCCTGTACCGACTCCTTTTAAGCTTAGAAAATCCAAATAATGTGCAGTCAGTAGCTTAACACACATAGGATATTCAAGCTAACTAGCAAAGGCTCTGATCAGACTGCGCGTATGCGCAGGCTGATCTGAGGCTTTGCTGGTCGCACATACCACATTGTTGGAAATCCCATGCCACGGCTCATATATATATATACATGTATAAACCCGATCATAAGCAACCATGCGAAAATTATAGTTACAGTTCTGGCTCTTCCGAGAACATTATTATAGTTTCAAACAGTTCGGATCCAGAGCAGGTCCCACGTTTACAGGGTCCGATCTGGGCCCAAGCTGTTTTCATTCGACATTAAGTTTGAATCTTTCCTGCCTTCTTTGTAAATGTATTCTTCACATAGACAACATTGCAAACTATTTAAATACGTATTGCCGAACAAAGTATTTGTATTGCATATTATAATGATTGGCAACAATCACAATACAAATTGACAACAAACAAGTTGAACCGCACTCAGGAGGCGCGTGGCTGAAGTGATAATGTGATTTAGACCAAGAGAGATGATAAGAGTCGCATCATGAGAAAATATTATTTATGCTTATGCGAATAACAGAGGTACAAATCAGCTGTACACCAGTACTGGCTGATGTGCGCATTTATTGTACGCTGCATGGATAATGTCCATTTCCCGCTATTGTTTGTAGGTATGATTGGCGAACAGTTCGGTTTGAATCATAAACTGGTCGAATATTTCTAGGACTCGTGTGTATAGTCTCATGACAAGGCTCAATAAGGCATTAATAATAATTATGTACAAAACAAAAATGCAAGAATATGTACAAAAGGGTCCAGATAAACATGTTTTATGTGGATGTAGCGATGCAGAAAAATAATGATCTACATTGCTTAAAAGTGTGCCACTTGACGAAGTGCTACGAATAATCGCTAGTGATTATTGTATTACACAAATTTGAGTAATGTAGGTCATTATATAAACGAGCATAATTAACCTGTTAAGGCACGGACTGCAGTGCTGATCTAGGTCCAAACCATTTCTGACGTTATAGTCGATACATAAAGGTCTTAGCCCATATGCCTCTATACTAAATTTATCACGGGAGCAAAGAATGTTAACCATGATCAGATTCTCCTAATGGGTAGTCTGGTCTTGGCCAATACTGTTTGCTAGGGGGTTTTCTGATCAGGGCCCATGTTGTATGCAGTATAGGCCACCGGACTAATTTATCAGGGGTGAGCCCAGATCAGACCGCACCAAATGGGGCGATCCTATCTTGGCCCCTAATACCCGCAATAAAGGCCAGACTTATTTTATTAAGGTAGCAAACAAAAAGAACCTAGATCAGACTGCTCCTTATGGGTCAGTCTGATCATGGCCCATATTGTTCGCAGTATAGTCAAGAAGAGTATTTTAAAAAAGCGCAACGCCAATCTTACTCAAAGACAGACATAAGTTATTCAGTTGACATATACAACCGGTTTCCCGTCACACAATACCAGAATAACTCCAGGGTATTCTAATAATAAAGGTCCATTGGAACAGATGCTTATAAGTTGTATAGTTTAAATTGTGTATTATATTATGTGTGCACAGGTCAATATAATAAACTCATTACTTACTTACTTACTTAAAGGGATACCGCCGATTAACTTGGTAAATTTGGACCCAGATCAGGCCCGACGTAATGCAGGTCTGATATGGATCCAAACCGGTCGTCATTCGGCGAGAGGCATATGTTTGAAGCAGTTTATTGATGTACACAGCATGTGGGGGTGGGAGGTGGCTACTGATAAGCTTTAATTAAGAGGTTGACGTATATATACGAGTATCTCGGCATCCCGGACAGCGGTGTTGTTGTTAAAACAGTGCAGTCCAAATAGTTTAAGAAATAAATAAATAAATAAATAAATAAATAAATAAATAAATAAATAAATAAATAAATAAATAAATAGGAAGAAGACAAAAACGGTAGTTTCAGATGTAAACCCACTTCATTCTGATGAATGTAGTCTAGGAGTTGTTGATTTTCTATTTCAGCGCATTTTTTATCATAACTGAGATCATCATTTTCTTTTTGTTTTTCTTTGTATTTGGTTTGAAGAATTTCTAAATTCGACGACAGTTGGTCGATTTTTGTGTGAAGTGACTTTTTTGTTTTATTGTGACAAACTTCATTCATAATTAATTGGTTTATTTCAAATTGGACTTCAGTGCAGTCACCTTGTGCTTTTTGTAAAGAGTCATAGAGATCTGAACATTTTTGTAATAACTTGACATTTTCCGTAGAAAATTTTTGTACGGACTGGGACAGCTCTTGAACATTAAATAACTCATTTTGATAAACAGCAATTTTAACCTTTTCATTTAGAAAACCTTGTTTTTGTCGGCCACCTTTAATTTTTTTTCAAATTACTGCTTACCCTGTAACACAACTGATACAAGCGACTTTGTAACCTTTCTGATGATTTTAATTGAAATCCTGTAATTTGAGTATTGACAATATCAATATGGCTGAAATTTGTTTCAGCTTGGACTAATCTCAGTTCGTTCAAAAAACTGTTGCTAACTTCGACTGATATTGCTATGGGGCTATTTTGCAGAAAAGATCTTTTCAAATTTGGCGAAGGGCTATTAATCTCCACTTTACTATTAAATTTAACAGACTCTACCAATGTTAAATTGTCAGACATGTTGACTGTTTAGATTACACAGACTAGTCATTAAACAAACGGCTCAATGGAGCACACAATAAGGCACCTTTCCACGGGAACAGTCACTTTCTTAGACCTTTCATTATCCCCTTTAATATACACTGCCCTGTTGAACAGTCTTGGTGACACTCGGAATGGAAACGAAATGCAAACACCTCTGCCACATGACTTAAGTTTATAATTCCAGTTTTCACACAGTGGAAGTTTATTCAGCTTATCTTTATTTTCAACGAGCACAGGTTTGTCGGTCTCAAAAACATGGCGATAGATATCAAGATCTATGTTCAATATTACAGATGACGATCTGGATGATAATCTTTTTTGGATTGCACACTCAAAGTCATAGGCGGCAGCCTCTAACCGGGGTGTGTCTACGGGCGGACACAAATAACTGTTGATCAATTCAGGAGAAAGGTGACATTCAGGCTCCCATGTGGATTCATTTCTATGATATCCGGACCATTTCACCAAAAACATATGTCCCTGGAATTAGAAAAAAACTATGCTATTAAAAATTCGCTAAATGATTTGCAATTACCACCAGGCAGTAAAAACATGCACTTTTTTCAGACAAATGGAGTGAAAAAGATTGTAATTATCAAAATGATTTAAAGTCTTTAAAAAATACAGAGGCTGAAATAAAATATGAGCCAGTGTATGAGATTTCCAACAATGTGGAATGTGCGATCAGCAAAGCCTCAGATCAGCCTGCGCATACGCGCTGTCTGATCAGAGCCTGTGCTAGTCGCTTGAGTATTCTATGATTGTTAAGCTACTGAGTGAACACCATTTGGAGTTTCTAAGCTTAAAACGAGGCTGCAGAGGCTCGTCTGAGTCTACACTTGTCAAAATGTCAAATTATTGGAAATCTCATGCCATGGCTCATATAATTTGAAAACTTTAATCTGTGACCCCTCATTATTAACAATGAACCATCTAGGTATATAGTAATATACCAGATGGAATAGTCCATTGTAGACAGGCCACAGTTTGAAACATTGATATAAATTTGCAATCATAATAAGCCATCAGTGGAGGGGAAAATAAGGACTGGGGCCAGTCCAAGTTCATTGATAAACAAATTTAACATATGTTTTTCCTCATATGGCCAGTGGTAATCTTTAATCGTTTTATGACCCTTAATAATTATGGTCCCCCATGCTGTGCTCGGCCATGTTTTATGATACTATGGCTATAAAACTTCACCCTCACAAAATGTTTGTACTCAAAGTCAGGCGCTGCACCTGATCTGGGTCCAAACAGTTTGACGCTTTAAATTTCTCATATTTTTAAAAGTAACTTTAAAAAAGCAAATTGGCATGAAAAACTACCAAGAAATGTTTAAACCTAGGGTTACAGAGCAGGAGAGTCGTCCGCTGCATATTTATGCTAAATATTAGTATAGAGGCAAATTCTGTGGACACAGATCGGTCTCATCACGGGCTAATCAAAACACTTATTAAAGTGCACGACAGACTATATTTCTTTTATAAAATCAATCACTGTAAACCTTACAGAATGATGAAGAGCAGTCTGATCTGGGTCTATATTGTTTGCAATATATAGAATACATTAAAGAAATTTTAAAACTAATATGGATCTGAAGCAGTCTTCTTTGCTTTCAGGGTTCAAATTGTTTGACATTCGACAATTTTTTTGGAAAGATTTTTATAACATAAAACTATTTTGAGAAGAAAATTCAGCATACAACAATACAAAGCACCAATGATTTAAACAAGGTAAAATATATTAGTAATATTTGCACAATATTATGGACATCTGCATTTTTTTTTTTTAATTTGGAGGTGTTCATTTGTGGGCGGGCGTTCTATTAACACTTTGTTTTCCAGTGTCGTCTGCTGATAAATTTGGACCCAGCTCGGGTCTCTCGAATCGTCAAGCCTGATCATGGTCCAAATTGTTTGAAATTTGTATACTATATTAAAAGAATATTTTCAAAATAATATTTTGAGAAAACAATCAGCATGAAAAATATTTTTTTAATTTGGCGGTGAAGTTTTTGTGCGTGGGTTTTGTTAAATGCTTGTCCACCAGTGTCGTCTGCTGATAATCCTGAAACTTAAAAGAAGGTTTATGATCATGCTTACCTGGTCATTTTTCTTCCGCCAAACCAATCGCTCTACAATATAGGTCTCTGGAAGAACAACGTTGATGTTTCTTTTCTGTTGTGGTACAGGCAGTGGATCTCCCTCATGAAGTGTCTTGTAATTTAGTTCAGATCTGCGTCTTAATGTAGGTACGGAAGCCATGATGAATAGTGGTTTGTTGTCAATTAAAATGATGCGTTTGTTTTGTCTTCTTTTATTAAAATTGATTTCATAACAATTTTACGGTGTTGCGCAAGGGAAACAATGACCGTATGCCAATTTGAATTGAGTAACAAGGCGGTTTATTTGACTAGTCATTCGTCCCGATAATGTGCGAAAAAACGTCAATTATATTTTATCAAATATCTTTGTCTTTAATTGACAAGACACAACTTCAAAAAATGATTGCTTCTGTGAAGTGAAATGTTTTTGGCAGTTTGATCTTTTCCATAATTGTCTTCGTATTCAGCCAGCTTTACATCATTAAGTTTTTTTTACACAAAACCGAAGAAAATATATAAAATGAGCCGCGATTTGATCAAAAATGATTAATAAAGAACCTCAAAAATATTTCTTTTGCAATAAATAGGTGTTTAAATAATAATAATAATAAATAATAAACATAAAATGAAAAAAAAAATGGTAACAACTTGAAATAAAACTTTTATTTTTATTTCAGCGATATGCGGGGTGTTTTATTTATTTCTTCCAAAACTGTAAAAGCAGTATTTTATTAGGACCAAGATAAGACCTATAGCCCCAGGGAATATCTGACACCTGGGATTATCGGATATCCCGTTCTGAGCTTCTCAAAATCGTTTGTCACCAGAATCGCACCGGATAGGTGGCAATCGAAAACACTCTTAACAATCGACGAACGTGGATCAAAAATGGTTAGAAACGGTGTTTTCGATTGCCATTTGTCACCAGTCAGGCGAAAAATAGCAATCGGAAACTCTGTTTTTAACTTTATTTTGATCTACGTTCGTCGATAGGATAAGTAGTTTCGATTGCCGCCTATCCGATGTGAGACAGAAGTCCGAATATTCTCTTCAAATAATTTTTTGCCATAAATAGGCAAATAGGTTAAATAATTTGTTTGATTTGATTCTTTACGTCCCATGAACAATCTTTTAGTTTAACAGGGACGGGTCTTCCTGGGTTGAACTAGTACTAAGCTATGATAAATGTGTCTTGCTCAAGGACCACAACGCAGTGACGCCAGTGAGGCTCGAACCCGCGGCCTCTCGGTCTCGAGTCAGTCACAACAATGAATTATAACAGAAGGTTAAATAATAATAATAATAATAATAATAATAATAATAATAATAATAATATTGTTATACTTCAGATGAAAATTAAAAAATAAATTGAAGCAACTTGTAATAAAATTATTTTTAATTCCGCGATAAGATATGGTTATTTTTATTTTCTTAATTTTACTAAAATTAAGAAATTTTTTTTCATAATCATGTCTCCCAATCAGCCAAGTTTCCCCTTTCTTTTAAAATGCTGTTAAGATTTCTCAACATTATCTAAGCAAGCATATCGCATATCGCGGAAGCATTACAGATCCACAATATTCGAACTTAGACATTTTCTCCGCTTTGGCAAGAAGGCGCTTAAACTCAATTTTCAACCTAAAAATGACAGAACTAAAATGTAATTTATTTCTATGAAACTTATATTGTTGATATTGTTGGATGATAGAGATACCATTTATAACTTATAAAAAATTGGGAAATTATCAGAATATGATTATTTTTGGGTCATAAAATGCTCACCCTCAGCATTTTCATTCAATTTACATTGAAATGAATGGGATTTTACCTGTTAAAAAGATGAACAATTTGACAAAACTAAATATTAAGTTATTTCATATTTGTTTATATCATTGTAAAGATAAAACATTAAATTTTCTTTTGATAACTTATAAAATAATGACAACTTAATAATAAGTTAGTTATTAATAATTTATTTAAAGGTTTGTATACTTTTCTGTGTAATTGATGCCACGGATTTCAACAGGTAAGTTGCGAGAGTGGTCAATATTCAAGGGAGATAATCGGGCCGACAAAACCGATAACAGCTGATATTGTCCCATATGTGAGATTCAATAATAATCAACCAAATCTAGTAGGTCGTAGGCGGCACTTCGGGACTTATTACAAAATTGGGACTTGTTAAATCATATACGACACCAGGAAAGGTTAAATATATATTTGAATTCGCTTATCTTTATTTTGTTTTCCATTTGTTTGAGTTCAATAATGTTTTACAACAGTTTTTCAGTAATGCAGAGAGGTTTCTTTGGGTTTAACTAGTTTCAAGCAAATGATAAAGTGTCTTGCTCAAGGACAGATCATAGTACCTCCATTAAGACGCAAACCAGCGATTCCCCAAACTCAAGTCTCACACTCTACCACTGAGCCGCATAGCGCAGTCGGTAGCGTGTCTGGTTACATATGCGGGTCTGACTGCAGATCCAGGGGTCGCGAGTTCGATACCGGCCCGGTCCAATACTTTCGTGGCGATTGAAATAATTTCTACGGTCATCCTCCTCCCTTCCGCTGAATGATTCAAGAAGGGATGTTGTTAGTAATAAGCGGAAGTATATGCACGAAATACTGGTTAACCGCTTGTTCAAGCTTTCCCAGGAAAAAGTGTGGTCAGGTGAACTGACAGTCCCGTAATGACCATATCTGTTGACTTGGACGTAAAATAGCAAAACAAACAAACAAACTGAGCCACTACGCTATTAATACTCTGTCTTGTATTGTATTATTATTACATTCAGTCTTTGTTCAATAGTGACGAGTGGTACTTTGGTAAACCGTTAAATGCATGAATGCACATGCTTGTCTTCGCCTTTGCTGTTCACATGAAACAAAATCAGTTTTTATTTTCTCTCGCGAAGAGGCGCAATGATAAAAACAAAAATAATGACTTTAAAATGATTCTCTAAAGTTCTAGCAAATTGCTCATGCCTCGAGATTATATAGAGGATCTTACATGAGTGCTCATCTTGTTACAGATATAGAGGTTCTTACACGAGTGCTCATGTTTTATTAAATTTATTTAACGAGTTTGGGAAAAGAGATAAAATGCGAGGCTTGCATCGAGTTTATTAAATTCAATAATGCAAGAACACGAATGTTTGATTCTATTTACAATGTATCATATGACATAAAGTATTCATTTCTGGCGTAAACATGTTGTTATTTTGTCATTATGTAAGGGGCTATTTTGCCCTCCCCCTTTAAGACCGAAATATAAAAGTTGCTTTTCACCAAATTCTTCTTACTAGTTTATTTGATTAATAGCCCAAGCGTTACAGTTTGGAATCGATTTGACTTTTACCGTTGCTATGGTAACAAAATGGCCGCCAAAAGTAGGCTGAAAAGAAAATTTGCCGTTTTGGTACAAATGAGACATTTGACGGACAATTAATATAGGGCACAAAAAATACTGAAAAGATATTTTAACAGATGATTAGAATTATCAAGACAACCAACATATTAAGAGTTTATTTTTGGTATTTAGCTGTTCTGATATCTAATTCTTAAAGATCGATCTCCCGAAGCCTTACATTTGGTCCAAAATGGCAAGTTCTCTATTGGCAGCCATTTTTGTTTCTATGACAACTGTAAAAGCTTTCGTTATTTGCTCCAGAGGGGGTAAAATTAGTCTCTTAATGCACATATCTCTTTTAGGCTTTGTAGAATTCAGCATGTTTAAATAGGAATAAAACATTGAGGCTAAAATTATGTTTGTATTGTTATAGTGTTGCTGTAGAGAGAAGAGTTGTGAACCAACAAAGTTTAGAGGAAGGAAATATTACAAGTGTACTACTGGTAGGTATAGTTCAATGAAGTAGCCAGAATTTCATAGACCTGTAATTGTAAAAAGGGCACTGATTGGTGCAAAAGGTGGGTGGAAGCTCAGCACAAAATTAAGTTGAAAAGTGTCTTGTGATTGGCCAATATAAAATTACGGGAAATAAATCAGGTTTACTAGATGGGTATATATTTGCTGCACTTTTGAACAAAATATCACTGCTTTTGTTAATTACGTTTACTGGTGTGGCTTAGAAAGAAAGGACTTTGCATTTTTTCAATGAAATTTTCTTCTCATGTAGAATGTCCACATTCAGGGGCCAAAATGGCGGTCACTATGGTATCACATTCTTGTTAATTGGGTGAATTAGGTCCAATCTATAATTCTATGGTAGCCTCATTGTACTTTAAGAGTTTTGAGGCCACAGCTTACTCAAAAGCTTTAATGGAGGTATATGGAAAACGATTACAGGTCTGGGCCCTAAAGAAGAAAATCAGGCCTGTTTAGTTGGATACCTTGGCTGCTATACATATGACCTGTAATATGTTTCATAATGCATTGTTTTGGTTTCAGTGAGACCTATAATGATTTCAGCTTTCAAAAATTCCACCGTTTTAGAACAAAAATCATTTAGACAGCAGAAAAGATATTAATTAGTAGGTAGGGAAAGGGCTGACCTATTGACTCTTGTTGCCATGTCCTATTGTGAGTTTGTTACTTTCCCATTGGTATCTTGGGTCAGGTGTGGTACTTGATTGTATCGATTCCTGATCTTTTCCCTGTTTCGTACTTTTAGGGGGTGATATGGTTTGCACTACATATTTGGCTGTTAAGCATGTGCGTTCCACTGCTGCACTATGAGGCTATACTGTAAGCATCATTGCATTTATCAAAAGTTCGCTGGTTCTCATGTCAGAGTATTTGTATTTTCTATTGTTATGCTAAAGCATTTTTGGAGTATTTGTCAAAATATGGTAAAAATGCCCTTTCGCAATTTTTATAAAACCGCAGTTCTTAGTGGTCACTAGATTTAGTTAAATGCAAATTTGTTGAAAAGTATAACATGTCGTTAACGCAAATGTGCATGTTCATATATTGCCCTGTACCTTAGTGGAACTCAGAGATCACGAAAGAGACTGTCATATGACCCAATGTGATATTGACCTTTTACAAATTGACATTTCCATTGAGCAGCAGTGAAGAAAAACTTGCCTGATGTTGCAGTTGCTACTTTGTTTAGTAATCCATTTGGGCCATTTTTGGTTAATTTGCTGTTGCAAATTGACCCTTGACCTTATGATGACCTTGACTTAATAAAAGTAGCCATTTCAGATGCAGATGGATATATGTATGCGTATAAGTCCGTTTTAATCTTTACTTTTCGATGACGCTTTGAAAAACAAGGCATTATGAAACTGCTTCAACATTCCAATACACATGCAAGCTTTTAGATAATTTATATCCTGCATTTATAAAATGAGTATTTTGGGCTAGTAATTTTAAAATGTTGTTAATAATTTGGTGCTTTTCTCTTACCACTTTACCTCAATTTATGACAAATAGGTCATAAATAGTAGAAATTGTACCTTACTGGCCAATAAAAGTGGGCTTGACCTTTGACCTCTATGACCTTGATATCTCTATTTCACTGAACCTGATCTTGCATTCTCCTAGCTGAAATAACTTTATTCTCCTGCAATGCGTTTAGAAAAAAATATAAGCAGTCAAAATGCCATGTCGGTGAGCATGGGCTAAGCCACTTATTGTATGATTCAGCTTGACATTATGTAGAGCTGTTATTCTTGGCAGATTGTAGTATTGTCTTTTACAGTGGACTGTGGAATGTTGTCTGATCCTACCAACGGTAATGTAACTACTCTTGGTGGAACCACATTTGAAAGTCTGGCCGAATACAGGTGTAATAAGGGATATGTGCTAACCTATCCAGCCAGCAGAACCTGTCTTAGTTCTGGTCTATGGAGCGGGATGGCACCAAGGTGTGAACCTGAGCCTATTTGTGCGAAAGGAGGTACTAAGTTATAAATCGTGGTGATTGGAAAATTAATGCTCATTTTTTAGCACACCAGATCGGGATTTCTGTTGTTTTTACCCATGTGAGATAATTCTATCTCGAATACCCGTACCAGCCCTATGAAAAAATAAGAAACGGGCAGCCGTGTGTCGATCCGTGACGTCATTGTAATGTTAAAAATGCGTAGCCATGTCGCATCTAAGCGTATTCAGGATTTTCTGGAAATCTTTTTCATGTTTTTTTCCAATATAAAATGATTTTTTAGTGGTGAGCAAGAACAAGAATCCATTATTCGTGTGAGGGCGGGATAGAAAAATCCGCCCCCGTGATCACCATTTGTCATCACTCGGCAAGTCTCGTGATGCCAATCGGTGATCCTCAGGACATTTTTTTCATTCTCATGACGGATACTTACAGACCTACGCCCACTGTCGAAAGCGTCTGTTTGTTGAACGTTTTTTTTTATCTCCCCTGAACTGCTGGATCTAGTCAGACTTTGTTGAGTCCGGAACCGCTGGAGGGAATCCAACCGATTTGTTTAGTGAATTGAAATAGCGTAGTCAGAACGCTGAAAAGTTACGCACATCGAAGGGAAACTACTGTATCAAACAATGATACTCTATATTTACGTCCCTTTTCAAAATGGGACTCTCCTATGTGGAGGAAATAAAGAATATCTATCTATCTGTTACTATTCTTATTACGCACGTTTGTATACTGCGTACTTGGCGCTACGCCAATGAATTGATAACACAAGTTGGGAGTGTAAGAAGACTTTTTTTCCCCATCAAAGGGCCGTCAAAAGGGGCCAAGCGTGTCTGTCTGCCTGTCATGCTGTGTTCGCCTCTTTCCTACCGTCTGTCCGTCCACATTTTTCTGTTATGCTATCACTTCCTAAAACCGCTGGACGGAATCCAACCAAAATTTGACGTGCGGGCATTTAGGTGCTAATATGCCCCCCATTTGAATCCTGAAAATTAGTTTTCGTCATTTTTTGCTGATTGGCTTATTAGAAGAATAACGGAGGCCTAAACATCTGGTATTCATTTAACTTACTGCTGCGATAAAAACAGCCAAAATAGGGTTAGAAAATGAAAATAACCAGTTTCACAACATTTAAGCCTTTGGGAAACCGAATTTTTTAAAAAAAATAGCTAACAGCACACAACTAAATACGAGAAAACCTTTTAACATGCTTTTGCTCCCTGAATTTTCTTATCATCAGATGCTGTTAAAATATTTTGGTATTTACTTGTGCTTTATCTTGATTTCGCTATCAAATGTCTCAATTGTTTTAAAAAATGGCCACTTTCCTATTTTCAGCCTGCTTTGACAGCCATTTTTGTAACCATAGCAATGATTAAGATTAAATTGATACCAAATTTTACACTTTCACTGAGAAGGAATTGGTGAAAAACAACTTTTATTTTTGGTCTCAAAGGTGTGTGATGGGGGGGGGTGAGCAAAATAACCCTTAATGCACGTAGCTCGTTGGTATCTTATATTATTTGAGTTTGGGATACACAATTCAGGATGTGGATACAGCTTATTTAAAGCCAAAGAAGTTTTGCACATTGTTTTTGATCACTACTACCTTGACCTTAGTTTTAGAAATATGGTGTTTGGAACATATTTCCTATATTATTTGAGCTAGGAATTCCAAGTTTGGTTTGTTGATACATGTACATTATGGGGCCGCGGAGTGTCACAAATACTATTTCCTGATTTGTCTGTTTTACTGTTTGCTGATTACCTCACTATTATATTTTCCGCTTGTTCCATGTGTACCTATTGGCTGTTCTTTCTATTCACAATTAAGCTATCCCAATTCCCAAGCAACGTCACATTCGTTGCGACGTTCTGTTACGCTAATAAGAAATGAATTAACCCCAATGCCAATTAAATACACACAATGTTATACGTATTAAAACTGAATTTATTAATAATGAAATCTTATACTAAAATAGAATCCACGACAACACTTGAAGCCACCTGTCGAGCTAAACAAATTGTGTATTTTGACAGCAGCAGAACCATTGCCAAAGATTCGACTGCGTAAAATTAATCAAAACTCCTCGGTAGCTTCGTATGATGTCCGTTCTAAGGCGGTGGTTCTGCTTTGTTCTTCATTGTTTAATGTTGGTCCCTGTGTTTTGTGTGAAAGGGGTTGTTCGTCCCTTGTTTTGTTAAGCTGTATTGACTGTCATTTCTATTTTTGTACTCATTTCACTGCGAAAGAGAGAGCTGACTATTTAGGGGATAACTGTATTCAAAAGAATCATTTGTTGAGGTATATCGGCGGATATACGGTCGGAAATTTAGTTTTACGGCGACGCGCGATTTCCGAACGATTTCCGACGATATACATCCACAAATGAACAATTTGAATAGGATTATCCCCATTCTAATGCAATTCTGTAGTCTCGTATCAAATTGGAGCGTTGCAAGCCGCACAAAGCCGCACGTCATCCAACGAAACGTGGCGTTAATGACGCCAAACTATTTCCGACAGTATATCGCAGGAATATTGTCGCAAGTGTTTGACGTTATCCAATCAAACGTCGCATTACAAAAGCAAGTGCATTTTAATTTACTTTAAAGCTGCATAGTCTGTAACTTTTGATCTTTTAATTTTTTGAAATAATGTTTCTAATTTTCAAGAACACAGTTAAAAACTAAAATTCAGGTAAACATTTTACCAATTTCGTAAATCTTTACAAATTATCAGTATCAAACAACAGCATTTATGTTAAAGCTTGACTGTCTATAATTATCTGAGGGACGCAAATAATTACAAAAAAGACAAAAACACTTGTTTATATAAGATAATTCACTTTTCCATGCAGTTTTCTGCTAAAGTGAACAGATGTATTGTGAAAACTTACCTTAATTGATTTAAATGATTTAAAAAGAAAATATTTTTTTCGAAAAATGTTCATAGTTGCAGACTTAGTCTCTTTAATGTAATGTGACTGTTATTGTTCTACATGTATGTCTCTTCCTAAAGTTGCCATGGGATGGTCTGCATTGTGTGATTGTGGCAGTTCGAGCAGTTGAGAGTTTGAGAGTCTCGATATCGTACAGTGTGTACAAATGAGCCGCGACATGTGATTTCCAACAACGTGGTAGTTTGACGAGTGTAGACTCAGATAAGCCTGTGCAACCTCCTTATAAGCTTAGAAACTCCAAATGATATTCAGTCAGTAGCTTAACGGTCATAGAATATTCAAGCGACAAGCAAAGGCTCTGATCAGACTGCGCGTATGGGCAGGCTGGTCAGAGCCTTTGCTGGTCGCACAAACCACATTGTTGGAAATCTAATGTCGCAGCTCAAATGTATTATTGATGTATTGTATTTCCAGAATGCCCTGTACTCGAGCCTCCCTGCAATGGACTCTTAGACGCACCACTGAACCCAATACCTGGGGATATCGCTAACTATGATTGTCCGGTGGGATTCGTACTGGTCGGTAACAAAACAAGAACCTGCCAAGATGACCACTCGTGGGAGGGCACTTCTCCTTGTTGTGTACAGTTAAAAAGATGCGAACGTACGTTTTCCTTATTAACATTAACACGGGTGGGCATCAGCGGAACTACCGCGAAATCGCGTCAACGTAAATTTGTTCCTTCGTCACATCCGGGACCTTTCGCGGTAGTGGCAACGTCACGGAAAAGCCAAACAAAGGTAGGTACTCTCGCTTGTTTTGATCTTTTGTAAAAGAATGGGCTAAATATGCAAAAATCTGGCAATGCTATTCCATGTAGATATGATTTACCTCGGTAAACAGGCCAAACGTGATGTTGAAAAAAGCTTTGCTTTGAGATGAGGACCGTAACCAAATCGAACACAGAACGGGATTTCTTCAGTTTTATGTCAAAACGAAGAAAGTATGCAGATGTTTTACTAGTTTAAGCTCAGAACAAGCGCATTTTACATATGGCATGTACATAACAGCCCTTATTCTTCTTTCGGACGTAAAAAAATCGAACCGATCATGCTCAATGAAGGAATTATGCCGAAGTTTTCAGGCGCAGTAGCGCCTGCGCCATCGCGGTAGTTGTAACGTCACGCTCTAGTTCCTTGGAGCATATCATGTCAGTACATGCAGTGCATGCAAGCGCGGAAAGAACTGTGTGTAATATCTACTGAAACGGCCCCAAACCACCACCAATCCATCTCAAACGCTTCTCCCACTGTACAAACTAGCACACTTACCCCTGCTCACCTCCAAGACCCCCACAACATTTAGCTCAGCCTTTTGCGCAGATGCGCTACAGATGTAAGCATCAGGTCTCGTCCACTGGCCCAAATATACTTGAAGTGTATATCATTTATCTGTGGTGTACCGAAAGGAGCAAAAAAATTAATTATAGTATATACCATTATTAATTATGGTATATACCACAATAAAATATGGCATATACCATAATTAAATATAGCATATACCTTAATTAAATATAGCATATACCATTATTAAATATACTTGCAGTGTATATCATTTATCTACATGTATATATGTGTTAGTACATGAGATATACAGGTACGTGTCGCAAAAGCCTTCTTAATACGCTTATGCTGACGTATCCAGCGAGTGGTCTAAAGTTTGGTCTTGTCTTTATCTACATCCATACTTTGCAGTGTGTGCGAGCAGACAAAAAGGTCTGGTGAAACTTTAAAAATGCGCAAGCTAATCTGAGTCGAGGCACATGCGATAAGTAAGAAAATCTCATGTACTGAAACATGTATACATGTAGATAAATGATATACACTTCAAGAATTTACATCTTTACCGCATCTGCGCAAAATGCTGAGCTAAAGGTTATGGGGGTCTTTGAGGTGAGGATTTGGAGTGGGGCAGGGGTAAGTGCGCTAGTTTGTACACGGGGATCAGCGTTTGAGATGGATTGGTGGTGGTTTGGTGTGTTTCAGTAGATACTACAATCATTACACACATTTCTCTCCGAGCCTGCATGCACTGCATGTACTAACATGGTATACTCCAAGGAACTAGAGCGTGACGTTACAGCTACCGCGATGGCGAAGGCGCTATTGCGCCTGATATATTTGGCATAATTCCTTCATAGAACATGATGGGTTCGATTTTTTTACGTCTGAGGGAAGAATAAGGGCTGTTATGTACATGCCATGTGTAAAATGCGCTTGTTCTGAGCTAAAACTGGCAAAACATCTGCATACTTTCTTCGTTTTGACATAAAACTGAAGAAATCCCGTTCTGTGTTCGATTTGGTTACGGTCCTCATCTCAAAGCAAAGCTTTTTTCAACATCACGTTTGGCCTGTTTACCGAGGTAAATCATATCTACATGGAATAGCATTGCCAGATTTTTGCATAGTTAGCCCATTCTTTTACAAAAGATTAAAACAAGCGAGAGTACCTACCTTTGTTTGGCTTTTCCGTGACGTTGCCACTACCGCGAAAGGTCCCGGATGTGACGAAGGAACAAATTTACGTTGACGCGATTTCGCGATAGTTCCGCTGATGCCCACCCGTGATTAATATATGTGTTGTAGGAACACGCTGACGAATGTATTATTATTATCATTATTATTATAATCTGTCAAATTTGACCTTAGACTGATTTATTTTCGCCAAAATCTTCGTGATATTCGTGCGTTTTCGTGGATTACTCCGATCTTGGTCACGCTTTTACAGCGAATATGAAGATAATATCAATTCGTTAATGCAAATGGTCTGATAGCCTAGTGGTTAGTTGACTACTTACAAATCAAGCATACCTGGATCGAAACTTGGAAGGAACCTTTTTGTATATAATTGTCAAATTGCATTCTTTTTTTAGTTAATATTGTTCGTAAATTTGACATCATCTTGTGATGAGCTTCACATCTTTTATTTGTATTTAGCCGCTTTTGTACATGTATTCATTATTCCCTAAGTTCCCCACTCTTTCCTTGTCAGCTGATAACATTTGCAAATAGTTAGGACCAAGTTCAGTACCAACAGAACGTCGGTTCTGATCTGGATACAGACCATTTGACACTCTGGTAGTGTTCCTGAAAAAAAATGAAAATGTTAATTTTAATTAAAAATCAGCAGATGATAACAAAGGTCTCGAAAAATATTCAGCGTGCAAAGTTATTCACATGTAGGCTTATTGGAATTATTCACGGTGCTATATTTGTTACATAAACACATGCCAAATTTAGATAAATGTATCCAGTTGTGCACAAAATCAAGAATAAAGACAAAGAAACTAGCAAATCGAAAAAAAAGAAAAAAAATACTTAAATGCTACTGGATTCGAACCCACATCTTCTGAGTGCTAAAACACAGGTCTATCCACTAGGCTATCGGGGAATTATGATTTGATTCATTCAGATTAGTAACAATAAAACAATCTCAAGCGCACTTTTTACGAACATTCACGAAGACTGAGTGAAAGGTCATTGAATATTCATATGTCTCGGGTCAGTTTTGACAAACAATATTATTATTATTATTATTATTATTATTATTATTATTATTATTATTATTATTATTCAATCACTCAAGACCAATGGGATATTTGAGCCATGACATGAGATTTCCAACAATGTGGTATATGCGACCAGTAAAGGCTCAGACCAGCCTGCGCTTACGCGCAGTCTGATCAGAGCCTTTGCTAGTCATTTGAATACTATATGACTGTTAAGCTACTGAAGAAACAGCATTTAGAGTTTCTAAGCTTAAAGGAGGCTGTACAGGCTTGTCTGAGTCTACATTTTTCAAAATGCCACATTGGTGGAAATCTCCAGTCGCGGCTCATGTTATGTAGGCACAATAGCACAATGGCATGAAACACCCTAGTCAGTGATCTGACCATGCCAAAGCTTATTCCATATTGAATGCATGTCCTGTTATCTACAGGTTTCATAAAATTACAATTAATAGAATTGAGGTTAATTATGTCTACCGGCTAACTTAAACAAGGGAGATGTAGTCCTCACCCAAAGTACAGCTGTCTGTTTCTTGATAATGGTCAATTGGTCGAAAATTTGAGACAAGGGTAAAGCTTGTGTTTTTCTAGAATTGAAATATTTAAGGCTAAGTCTGCAATAATGTTGAATATCGAATATTTAGCATTAAAGGGCAGATAACTCTGTAACCGCTACCATCTTGTCCATATTTGAATTTGATCGAGATTATATGGCTGTCCTAATTATATGTAAGATTTAAAAAGTTATTATAAAAAATAAATCAGCTACTGCCCTGCCAGCAAAGAGTGACAGTGACCTCATGTTTTGTTTACAAAGTCATCAGGGACATATAATCGATAGATCTCTTGTGTATTAATCCTATCCTGAGGATATGATTAATACACACGTGATCTATTGAATTGTGTTAGCTCAAGTGAAGTGTAAACGTTATTATTTTACTTAGGAATTGTAAATCAGTATTACGTCACTGTCACTTTTGGTTGGCACGACAGTATGTCTGTGGCAGGGTAATTATGAGATTTGTTTTGCACTCAGGGCATCGCCAATGATCTCATCCCCCCAACTTTAAACTTCATCAAAATTTTAAGGATGTCCTGTATAATTGTAGGTTTTTAATGATGTAACACTATAAAATAGATAAGCTCTGCTTAGGCAAAAAGCTTAAGGTCAAATACGGAGGACAGACAACGCTTAGATAAATTGCATAATATTACGGTGGCTGGTTTGTGCCATTTCCTTATTTCGTTTTTTCGTCTTTTCGCTTGGCTTTATGGCGAGTCGTAAAATAACGCTATGTGAAAAGACGAAATAACAAAGAAAAAAAATGCCACGCGAAATAACGAAAAGACGTAATAATGCCAGGGAAAAGACGGAATAACGAAAAGAAGCCAGGGGAAAAGACGCCAGGCAAAAAGACGAAAAATGAGAGTTTAAAATAGCTGGTTTGTACTATTTCGTTTTAACGTTTTTTCGCTTGGTTTTATTTCGTCTTGGCACCACACCATAACGGCGAGATGAAAAAGAAAGAAAAAACGAATTGGCACGTAATATTGTCAAGAGATTAGACATACTTATCCTTGTTATCATCAAGTTTAATCAAAATTTGATAATCTTACATTCATGCGGCGTTGTCATAAATGTAATTTCATAACGTTACCAAAATCTGTAAACTGGTCGATATTCAATATTTTGGAATGAAAATGCCATTTATTTCAGCAAAGTGAAGCAAGAAAATCTATATTTCATTCGTGGCGAATGCCATTTATTTCATTGAGTGAAGCGAAAAGTGCATATTTCATGAGTGGTGAAGCCACGAATGAAATATACATTTTCTCGCTTCACTTGATGAAATATTTTAAATGTCATAATCTTTCCAAAACTTTGAATTTTCCTTTTATTATACACAATTTTAAGCGTGGTTTATTTTTTGCACTAAATGACGGCATACATGATCGCGCATTACGTTATATAAATGATGACGTTACATAATTTGCAATGACGGCCAAAATGAAACCTGAGAGGAAAAAGTGAAAAAAAATCAGCAAATTCTGAAAATTTCATTACCAAAATCTTCCTTGCGATCTAATTAAGAAAATAAATACCCACATTTTTATTTTATTTGTGTTGTTGTCCATAAATAAGAAAGTTATAGTTTTTTGAAATCCTAAATTGGGCTCAAGTAAGTCAATGGTGAAAGCAGAGGACATTCAATTTCACTCAGGATATACAACTTATATTTTCACTGCAGTGAACTACAACTTTTTTTATATTTCACTGCTGTGAAATACAGCTCTTTTAAAATATGTATTATATTTAAGCAATGTTTTCATTTATTTTATCACAAGCAGTGAATTCAAAGCATATCAAATGTGAGTAAAATTGGTATTTTTCTACAGTGAAAAAATATCGTATGTTTTCACTAGTGACTGATACGATTTATATTTTCACTGTAGCAAAACAAGGCTTTCTTGGCAATTTTGGGACTGGGATTTTTATCAAAAGGTTTTAAGTGAAGGATATTTGTCAGAAATAACGCTACGCATGCTGTGACGTCAGCAACAAACATAATGATGTCACTGTTTGGCACACTCAATAGACTTTCTTTAAATACTGATTTTTTGCGTTTCATTCGTTAAAATATGATTCTAAGCCATTTCTAGGTGCAAACTACGTTTACACCCAATGTTATACCCAATAACTAGAAATGTGTCCATGGGACACGGATGCCCCCGCTATTGCCAAATTCGCATAAATAGGGCATTGTCATTAACAAAGGGCCATAAATCTGATAATAGTTAGTGGATTTATCCCTAATCGAACTTGACCTGTATTTTATGATTATATACCTGTGTATGAAATATGAATCCAATTCACCAATGTATTCAAAAGATATCGCCCGGAAACCATTTTTCATTCGGAGATCAAGGGCCATAACTCTGATAATAATCGGTGTATTTTGTCCGTAATTGAACTTGACCTGTATTTTATGATTATATACCTGTGTATGAAATATGAATCCAATACACCAATGTATTCAAAAGATATCGCCTGGAAAACATTTTTCGTACCGAGATCAAGGGCAATAACTCTGATAATAATCGGTGGATTTTACCCGTAATAGAACTTGACCTGTATTTTATTATTATATACCTGTGTATGAAATATAAATCCAATTGACCAATGTATTCAAAAGATATCGCCCGGAAACCATTTTTCATTCGGAGATCAAGGGCCATAACTCTGATAACAACTGGTGTATTTTGTCCGTAATCGAACTTGACCTGTATTTTATGATTATATACCTTTGTATGAAATATGAATCCAATTCACCAATGTATTCAAAAGATATCGCCCGGAAACCATTTTTCCTACAAGATCAAGGGCCATAACTCTGATAATACTCGGTGGATTTTACCCGTAATCAAACTTGACCTTTATTTTATTATTATATACCTGTGTATGAAATATAAATCCAATCGACCAATGTATTCAAAAGATATTGCCCGGAAACCATTTTTCATTTGGAGATCAAGGGCCATAACTCTGATAATAATCGGTGTATTTTGTCCGTAATCGAACTTGATCTGTATTTTATGATTATATACCTGTGTATGAAATATGAATCCAATACACCAATGTCTTCAAAAGATATCGCCCGGAAACCATTTTTCGTACGTACGGACGTACGTATGTACGTACGTATGTACGTACGGACGTACGGACAAGGGTGATGCTATATGCCCTCCCCCCATTATAAATGGCGGGGGCATAAACACACTGCAAAAGTCAAATCGAACGAGAAACAACCAAGAAAAAAAGTAGGCTGTGCTTTCTGTATTTCCGTTGAGCATAAAATAAAAAGAAAATTTACTTTTTTTCGGCAAATACCAAATATATTATTCCATATCGTGCGGTGAAAATGTCAGCATTTTCACTCGTGCTGCACACTCGTGAAAAATACTGATTTTTTCCACCACACTCGATGAAATATATGTGGTATTCACCTCAAAAAAGTAAATATTCTCTATGTATTTTACTACTTTGTATATAATAAATGGTGTTATATCACTCCCAGACGCGACGTCATATGATACAAGAAATAAAACTTTATTCCGCTGGCAATGTGTTGGTCAGGAATATAAGAATCCATCATGAGTGTGAGGGTGGGATAGTAAAAATCAGTTCCGAGGATCACCGATTGGCTTCACAAGGCTTGCTTCGTCATGAAATATACATTTTTCACTTCGCTGGATGAATTGAATGGCATATTCATTACAAATATTTGAATATGTAATGAGTAGACAGATGCATTTTTATTCACTTTCAGAAATGACAGAATATAAAGACGATTTTGATGGAAGTACATATCGATCTTCTTACCAACAACCTTTGCAGTCATGGGCAGATGCTAGGGTAGGTACACGAGATTGACAAATATGGTCACTACTTTGACGTCGTTAAGGATTCAAAGCTAGATGCTTGGGTGATAACAGGAGATGTACAATTGCATTGGCGTAGCTCCATAAACGCAGTATACACACGTGCGTAAAAAATAGTAACACTTAAGGGAGCTCACCTAATTTGGTACCAGTGATTTTCCATACCTTAAAGAACTGCTCTTAAAGGTAAGAATTCACTCCCTCTGGGAGCTAGTTCTTTCCTTTAAGACAAGTTCCCATTTTGAGAAGGGACGTAATTGAAGAGAATCATTGATTGATACAGTAGTCTCCCTTTGATATGCGTAACTTTTTAACGTTCTTGCTACGCCATTAAATTGTGTAAACTGTTTTGTGGCAACGTTTGGGAAGCTATTGGCAGATGCTAGTGTAGGTATAGGCGATAAACAATCAATGTGTTCGTTATATAGTGACGTCAATTACGATGTTATGCACAGATGCTAGAGTTGTTACAGAAGAATAAAAATGTGTCGACTAGTCTGTGATGTCATTTGAGCCGTGACTTGTGATTTCCAACAATGTGACTTTTTGACAAGTGTAGGCTCAGAAGAGCCTGGGCAGCCTCCTTTTAAGCTCAGCAACTCCAAATGATGTTCAGTCAGTAGCTTAAGAGTCATACAATATTCAAGCGACAAGCAAAGGTACTGATCATATTGCGCGTATGCGCAGGCTGATCTGAGGCTTTGCTGGTCGCACATACCACATTGTTGGAAATCTCATGTCGCGGCTCATTTACGATGTAACGAGCAGTCGCTAAGATGGATACAAGAGTTAACAATTGAAGGTATCAGTGCAACAAATTTAGTCCATTTTTCATTACTTCGAGAAAATGCAAAAAAACATATTTTTGCAATTCTCAAAATATGTGGATATTCTTGCACACACGCAGAATGTATGTTGGGAAACATTGAGTTCAAGAGATATTGCGATGCTTTCACTGCTTTTGGGCCCTGTATTGCTAACCTGAATCCTTGTCAGGAGGAGTAGATGTTTACAACAAAATATAAATCCCATTCTCCAACACTTCCCCAAGTCCATCTTGGGTATCACTCAGTTCATAACCAAAGCCTATCAAGTCTCTAAGCTCAATCAAATTATACTTATCTACATAATTTCAATGTTTGGCCTTTTTCCCCAAATCAACGGCCAGGGGTGTGTATAATGTCAAACATTTTAATTACATAATGTGATGTGCACCAAACTTTCTTGAGAAAATAAAAGATTTTACCTTTTGTCCCCAGACACGAGTCATAGGTGTGTTAAATGGCAGAACATTTGCATGCATGGTGTTATATGCTTCATTCTAATTAATTTGATTATGCAACATGAATACTTTCAGAACAGAAAACAAAATAACCATTTGACCCCACCCAGGGGTAATGGGTAAGTGTAAAACATTTACTAACATATTATGGTAAGTTTCATTCCCTTTAAAGCTGCATACTCTGTAACTATAAACATTTTTCGAAAATTTTTATTTTCTTTTTAAATCATTTGTAAAAGTAGAAATAGGCTATGTTTTCACAATAAAATGTTCAGTACAGCTGAAAACTGCATGGAAAAGTGAATTATCTTATCAAATAGGTGTATTTTTCTCTTGTTGGTAATTATTTGCGTCCCTCCAATAATTCTAGACCGTTGAATATTAACATAAATGGAGTTGTTTTGATAGTGATAACTTGTTAAGATTTACGAAAATGGTAAAATGTTTACCTAAAGTTGAGTATTTTTTACTGCGTTCTTGAAAAATAAAAATATTATTTCTAAAATTAGAAGATCAAAAGCTACAGACTATGCAGCTTTAATTTGATATGCAACATGACAATATTCTGAAAAAGTTTGTTTTATGTTGGGGGAGGGACATTTTTGCCCCAGGGGCATAATTTGAATAAAATTGGTAGAGGTCTACAAGGTGATGCTACATATCAAATATCAAGACTCTAGGTCTTGTGGTTTCAGACAAATATATTTTTCTTTCATGTTTTCCTATTTAGCCTATGTGTAAAAAATGTGACCCCTGGGACGGGGCCATATTTGGTCCCAGGGGCATTATTTGAAACAAGAAGATTTTTTCACGTTTTCCCTATATAAACCCATGCAAAATATTTGACCTCAGGGGCGGGGCCATTTTTGGCCCCATGGGTATACTTTGAACACAGTTAGTAGAGGTCCACTAGGTAATGATACATACCAAATATAATATCAAAGCTCTAGGCTTTCTTGCATCAGACAAAAAAGATTTTTACATTTTTCATCTCGAAAATCTATTTTAGCCTCTATGACCTAGATATGCAACGGACCAGAACCTTATGAACATTTTTGGAAGAGCGCTCCCAAGGATCATTTGTGTGAAATTATTTCAGAATTGCACTGGGGTTTAGGAGGAGTTGTCATTTAAGTTAATTGTTAACGGGCAGAACGACGACGACAGACGACAGACGAAGACCGATCACAAAAGCTCACCTTGTCACCACGTGACAGGTGAGCTAAAAAATCGTACATTACTAGTATACTGTGGTTGCATTACATTTTGACCCGCCCTCGTATACAAGTAAATGTTATCTTTTTGTTACAACTAAACTACTGCCTCTATGGTTTTCAATTTGTGTTTATACAAGGCAGGGTGGTTTATGTATAATGAGTGCGATGCATGTTTACATAAACACCGTGTCTGTATTTTCAATGATGAGTTTCTTTCCTTTCTTTTCCCCATATAAGTATTGAAATTCGGCGAGTAGGCAAGCTTTTGCTCTGCACATGTGCCGTTATAGTAATGTAATGTTTATTAGCACGGCGTATAAGTGCTTACTTTGATTGTTTTTAAATTGTCACTGTTTCTTTCATCTCCGAATGTTCCTTCCGGTTTTGCTGTTTTGTTTTTGACGTAAAACAATTATTTAAAGTTAAATTTGTTGCTTATATCATGTAATAACAAAAATGGGAGCTAATAAATAAATTCATTGCATAATAGTAATAAATACGGCGCGCTATATTAGTAAAAAAACAATAGGAATGAGTATACGTAATAATTTTGGATTTAAAGGCATTGTTTCCTTTAAGTAATTTGGTTGTGTGTAAGAGCTGTAATTGAACCAAACTTGGCCAAACCTACGACAACTGGGTAGAATCTACGGAAACTAGGGAGTAGCAAAAGTCGGGACCAATGCCTGGTACCAAAATTTATTGGCACCAAAATGTTATTTAACATGCAAATACTTAGATAAAATTGGATCACTGGCTCATTATAAGATCTTCTTAAAATGCAAAAGGAAATGTTCTTCTAAAACTAACGTTTCGTTAAAATTAATAACACAAATACCGACAATGTCAAGCACTTTGGACGCATGACTAGTCTTCGAGGTATTGGCGATATCAAGCAAATTATAGTCTCAACAGAAACATTTTTATCATTATCTTTTTTTTTTCGGTTCGCTATGCGTGAAGGTACCACAGGCTTAGTAAAAAAATTTGAATCCGCCAAAATTCTTCGGAAAAATGAGTTTGCCATTTGTCATGCATAAAAACCATTTCTGCATCGTATTAACACCCCTTGACCACATAATTACTACACAAGGTTGAAATAGATAGGATCATAACATTTAAACTAAGGTCCTTATTCCAAAATTTGAAAGTTTATGCAACAAACGGTCTAACTCCAGTAATTTTATGTTCGGTTATATTTCAAAGCGTCATTGCCTTACAATAATAAGTTTCGCACTTTGAGCCTCAAATACCAACGTTTAGTTTGAAAGACATTCTTGCCAGTCAATTGGAGTCGCTTACCTAATTTCTTACATCATTAAAATTAGACAATGGAGTTAGGACCTTTGCGTTTTTGAAATCTATGAAATTTACGTAAAATCATGTGTTGTATCCAAGTTTTTCGCTGTAATACTCATGAGAAAAAAGCTTTCCACACAGTATTATGCATGTGCCTAGTATTGACGTACTGCCATAAACTTTCTGTATGCAATTTTTAAGTTTTATGAAATTTGGAGCTAGGTCCCTTGTTGCAGAAATGAGTTGTAAACCAAGGAATTATCACGAAATTGAAGGGGTCAGAGCAACAAGGCACTTTAGTCCATTATTCATTACTCCTAGAAAAACAAGAAAAACGCATTTTTGACAATTCTCAAAATATGTAGATTTTTCTTGCACAAATAAACAAGATATGTTGGAAAACATTGAATTCAAGAGATTTTCCAATAATTGCACTACTTTAGTGAGAAAAATTTGATTTAAATGATTTTGTTTCTCCAATGCAATACCACATATGGGACATATCAGGGTAGTTGCAACATATACTTAAGCAAAAAAGAAAAAGAAAAAAAGATGAATAATGGTTGGTGTCATTCTTATTTTATTTTACCAATATGTAATAGAATCAATAAGTGAGTACATCTGTCTGTGGTCAGTTAGTAAAAATCCTCAAAACTTTAAAACATCATAATATATTTTGATCAAATTTAGCATACAAATGCATATCAATATTATCTAAGCACTGGCATATGTAACAGCCTTTTTGATGGAAGAGGGTTTGCTGAGCATCATCACAGCCCTTAACTCTTGCCCCACATGTTATAATTGGATCAAATTTACATACTTACTTATTTTATATATGAACCAACCTTTGTCACCTACCCAGATACCTGGTTCACAGCCAATGTATAATATGCCTCTCCCACCACCATCCACCCCTCCAACCTGGATGTCCGACCTCATCAATGGTGTCGAACAGATCAAAGTTTCTCTACAAAAGCTAGATAAGATAGAACAGGCAGTGAATAGCATCAGTCAGAAAGTAAATATCTTAGAGACAAAAGTCAGTACTATGGACACAACAGTGAACGAAGTTGAACAGTCATGCAAATTTATCAGTGCAGAGAATGATGATAGAAAGAAAGAATTACAAAAAGCACAATCTGAAATCAAAACACTGAAAGCAAACTGTTTGTCTTTGGAGGATAAGAATGTCAAGTTAGAGACTAAAGTAGTAGATTTAGAGAGCAGATCCATGAGGGAAAATCTCCTCTTCTATGGCATAGAGGAAGGGGGAGAACATGAGAACTGTGAAAGGTTGATTAAACAAGTTTGTGTTGACAAGTTGCAGATGCCTGAAGCGGAGACTATGCTGATAGATAGAGCCCACAGAGTAGGAATACGAAAGCCCAATAAGACCAGACCTATAGTAGCAAAATTTCACTACTACGGACAAAAAGAGGCGGTCAAAAGTAAGTCATATGATCGATCTGAGCAGTTAAAACAGGCAAATCTAGGCATCGGGATGCATTGGCCTCAGCAAATCAGAGACGCTAGGAAAGCCCCATACCCCATTATGCAGAAGAAGAAACAGAACGGGAAACACGTAAGAATGGCTCGCGATAAACTTTATATCGATGGGATACTGTATAAACCCACAGCACAACAACAGCAGAACAATGGTTAGAGGTGTCATGAGGGGCAACTTAAGACTCTATCGTGGAACGTAAATGGATTGTACCGAAAGTTGTCAGACACAGATTTCATAGACTATATTTCACAATATGACCTGATATTCTTGTCAGAGACATGGCTATCCCCGAAAGACAATCACAACTTAGAGATACAGGGCTTCAAAAGTGTGCACATGTTCGGTAACAAAGCCCCAGGCGCGCGCAAAGGGAGACTCAGTGGGGGTATATCTGTATATTATCGTCAATACTATGCTGACAAAAAAAAATAATTGAACAAATCCAAAGCGGCATCATTTGGATAAAGGTACTTGGAGAATTATTTGAACACGGTCAGGATATTTATTTATGTCATGCATATATGCCCCCAGTGAGTTCGAGATTGCGAAAATATGAAGACTTTGACTTTTATGAAACACTAGAAAGTGGAATTATTAAATATAAGAACAGTGGTAAAGTGTTTATAACCGGGGACTTAAATTGTCGCACATCTAACCTGTCTGATCAGCTTGACTATGACAAATATCTAGATGATGAACAAGAATTCTCAACTTACTTTGATTTACAATTACACACACGAGTAAATAGCGACCACGTGGTTGATAGTAATGGGCGTAGATTGTTGTTATTATGTCAACTGTCAAATCTAATAATAGCCAACGTTAGATTACATCATGACGCAGACATAGGAAATTATACTTACTGTGCTCAGTCCGGTTTAAGCGTCGTAGATTATCTCTTATTACATCCATCTGATATCCATACTATTAGCGAATTTACGGGTTTGGAATTTAACGAATTTTCTGACCATGCTCCATTGTTTTTCACCTTTCAACTTAAGCACATGCACACTAACGTCATACATTCCGATAACCAAGACCAACAGTCCATCCCACACGCGCCACGCAGAGCCAATCAAATACGGTTTGACAATGAGAAAATACCCATATTTAGGACACAACTTATGAATAATCATGAGCAATTACACCGCTTGACCGAAATAGTAAACACGGACCCAGTGGATGATATATTAAAATCGTTTACGACATACATGTATGAAAATAGCGAACAGGTATTTGGCACAAATAATTCCCACGCACCCACGCACCGTAAACCGAATACACAGCACTCGGAATGGTTTAATAATGAGTGTCGCACCACAAAAAAGAGTTTAAAGCGGCTAGAAATAAATTCTTGCGAAGCAAAAATGATGATGATAGATTATCGTTCGTGAAGATGCGCACAAAATACAACCGTGTGAAAACGAAAGCAAAATGTAAGTTTAAGCGATCTGAGGGTAAAAACGTTTGCAACCTGGCCAAATCGAACCCGAAAAAGTTCTGGAAATCTATCAAAAAGCGGTACAATAAGAAATCGTCCCAGTCCGATATTTTAAGCGCCAAAAACTTTTTCGAACACTTTAAAGAAATGTATGGTGGCCAGGACGAACAATCACAGCAAAATGAGCAACCTGATTTAGGAAGTATCGAAGTGGAAGAACTTGACTCTGAAATTTCTAGCTCGGAACTGAGGGAAGCAATATTTTCACAGAAAAACGGCAAAAGTTGCGGCCTTGACCATTTATGCGCAGAACTATTCAAACACTCATTTGATATTATATCCCCCTTCCTGCTTAAATTATTTAACCGTTTGTTCTCGAATGGAGAATATCCAAAATCGTGGGGCGAGGGTATCATAGTTCCGATATTCAAAAGTGGAAACCCAGACGAGGCCCAAAATTACCGCGGAATAACACTGATTAATGTATTGGGTAAAGTTTACTCACAGGTATTGTTAAACAGGCTGTCTAAATGGTCGGAAGAAAATGATAAGCTGTCTAAAAACCAGTTCGGCATTCAGAAAGGCAAGTCCACCATAGATTGCATATTTTTGCTAAATGCTATTGTTTCTAAAGTTATCAATTCTGGTGAAAAACTTTATTGCTGCTTCATTGACTATGAAAAGGCTTTCGACCGTATGGACAGACCTCTCTTGTGGCATAAACTTATTTTTGAAAGGTTAGTAGCAAACTTGTTAAGGCATTAAAATCAATGTATGATGTAGCCAGAGCATGCATAAGGTATAAATCACTTCATTCACGTTTTTTCAACTCTTATACAGGCCTCAAGCAAGGTGATCCAAGCTCCCCTCTTCTTTTTATGATGTTTATTAATGATCTTATTGACAACATGAAAAGCAATCTTGAAAATGTATTTACAACTAATGAACTTGTCCTCTTCATGATTCTTTATGCAGACGATGCTGTTGTGTTCGCAAAGTCGAAAGAAACATTACAATCACTGTTACATGACATAGAACTTTATTGTGGAATATGGGTTTTGAAAGTTAATACCAAGAAGACCAAAGTTATGATATTTGAAAGGGGTCGTCACACTAGTTGTGACCTGTTCCTTAATAATACCAAACTTGAGGTTGTAGACTCATTTAAATATTTGGGTGTTCATTTCTTTAAAAATGGAAACTGGTTTAGAACCCAAAAAAGGCTAGCACAACATGCATCGTATGCACTACATAATCTTTTTTCATTGTTTAGACAAATAGATATACCAATAACGGAACAATGTAAACTGTTTGATACTTTTGTTGGTTCTATACTTAACTATAGCTCAGAAGTCTGGGGAGTCCACAATGCCAAAGACGTAGAGGCAATCAATTCTAAGTTTTGTCGCTGGGTGCTTAATGTTAAAAAATCAACGAATCTTAGTGGCCTGTATGGCGAACTTGGACGAGTCCCCTTCATTATACAGCGCAAATTCAACATGATAAAATATTGGGCGAAACTCTAATAAAGCAGTGATACATTTTTACCAAAACGAATATATACAATGTTAAAAGAAGACGCAGACAGCGGCAATACTTATAATGGTAGTAACTGGGCATCGCATATTAAATCTATGTTAAATAATTTAGGTTTCTCATATATTTGGCTTCATCAGACTGATATCACCATCCCTTTAAATGCTATTAAACAAAGAATATACGACTCTTATTCACAATCATGGTATGCTGAAATCAACAATTCAAATAGATTGATCACCTATGCGAGATACAAACATGAATTTGCATTTGAAAGCTACTTAGACTTTATTACAGAAAAAAAATACAAAATAGTTTTAACACGATTTAGGTTATCTTCACACGAGCTCCACATTGAACGTGGAAGATATGAAAATGTACCACGTGATGAACGAATTTGTAAATGTTGTAATATGTCACAAATAGAAAGTGAATATCACTTTCTACTTGTGTGCCCCCTTTATACAGAGCTAAGAAGAAAATTTTTCAAACCTTATTTTTGTCACTGGCCAAGTTTGAACAAATTTGACCAACTTATGCTGTCAAATTCAAAACAGGTAACATTGAGCATAGCAAAATTTATATTCTCTGCTCAAGAATTGAGAAAATCTGTTCTAAATCCATAACAGATTAATAACTGGAAATACAAAATCTTTGATCTTCTGCTCCTCTGTAAACAAAGATGACAATTGTATTATTGTTCAATTTGAATGTACGAAGAACTTCTCACTTGTATTTGTTTTGTAGGCTATAAACATTGTTATAGATATTTAATTGCTGAATAAATATATTTTATTGTATTGTATTTTAACATTGTCCAGCCACTGGTATGCAAAATGGTGCTAATGCTTTGTCAAGCATCTTTTTTGCCGGTCAAGGTCTTTTAGTTCAAATGTTCATAACTCTTGAATCACACCATATATTTGGATCAAATTGGCATACTTTTTCATTTTTTGCAATTGGGAGGGAAATGATAAAGAAAAGAAAAAAAAATATAAATAATAAAATATTGGTCTCGCCTGGATCCGAACCACTGTGCGTCAGGCCATTGGATAATAGAGCCTATTTAACTATATATCGTTTACCTGTACTTGTCAGATTATAAGTTCACGACTCTGGCACCTGATACTGATTAATCTTCGTTCACCATAGGTCGTGCAAATTACAGTCAGTTGATTAAGACTATTTAATGTATTACATGTATCAAATTATAACCAATGTTCAAACAATGTTCAAACAACATGAGAACTAAGTGCTATAAACATCCATTTTCTTTCATTTGACAACGGCTTCAAACAGCTACATGTATGCAAATGTGTACATATAATGTAAGTATTATCATTTTAGTTGTTTTTTTCCAGATTATTTGCAAAGCCGATGGTGCCAAGCTTGTTGAAATCGGATTAGAGCTTGAACAATTACACCATGGGTCTAGCAAATTACAGTCAGTTGATTAAGACTATTTAATGTATTACATGTATAAATTATAACCCATGTTCAAACAACATGAGGACACAATGCTTTGAACATCCATTTTCTGTCATTTGACAATGGCTTCAAACAGCTACATGCATACAAAAATGTATATATATGCAAGTATGATCATTTTAGATTTTTTTCAGAGTATTTGCGAAGCTGATGGTGCCAAGCTTGTTGAAATTGGATCAGAGCTGGAACAATTACACCTGAACAGTATTCTAGCACAAGGTTAGTTCATGCGACCCAATCTAACTGATATAACAGACCTTTAGGTAAGAGCGTGCAAATTTCTCTACCAACGCATTTGCTGTGGGTACTCGAAAGAATCTCTCAATAAGACAGATCTTCTGAGCACCCGGTTTTGACATGAACATCACTGCTAGCTGGGATATTATTCTTTAAACACTTATAGTTTTAATCCGTCCCTTCTTGTGCTTTATAACCAATCGGTTTGTACAGAAATTTATTTTTTTTGCCAACTTAATCACATATTTTGTCAATATGTTTTATATGTATTAAGTAAAATCATGTAGTAAATGCATGAAGGCCAGAAGGGGTCAATGCGGCTATTTTCAATGGGAGGGGAGGAGAAAACTATACGTAGGTCATAGATCATATATTACAATTATAAAGGAATTAAGTGGTTCACTCACTGCACTAAGTATGTCATAGATCATATTTTACAATTATAAAGGAATTAAGTGGTTCACTCGCTGCAATCGTTCCCATTTAATTCCTTTATAATTGTAATATATGATCTGTAACCTATACAAACAATTCCATATCTAGGACAAGGAGCGGTAGCAGACATAATAATTGTAGTTCTTAGTATAGGTTACAGATCATATGTTACAATTATAAAGGAATTAAGTGGGAACGAGCGCAGCGAGTGAACCATTTAATTTCTTTATAATTGTAAAATATAATCTATTATGACCTTCTTATAGTTTTCTCCTCCACTGCCATTGAAAAAGCCGCATTGACCACTTAATGGATTTACTTCATGATTTTACTTAATAGATATTACACATATTGACAAACTATGTGATTAAGTCGGTCAAAAATTTAAATTTCTGTGCAAACTGATTGGTTGTGAAGCACAGGAAGGGGCCGAGTAAACTATAAGTATACATATTAAAGGGATAACTGTATTCACCAGGCATATCATTGGATTATGTTACATTTTGAATATGGTTATTTCCATTTCTATGCACTTCAGCACATTTGTATCGTAAAACTATTTGTTTAGTCAAAAATGGGAGCTTTGCAAGCCGCAGAAAGCCAGCAAAATATGACGTAATTAATGAGGTCAAACAATTGCTGATATGCGGATATACTGTGGACAATTTCTAACGTTATCTCTTCATTAGCAAGTTCAGTAGGACACCATATAAAAAAAGGTTTTAGCGTAAAACTGTGATTAGTTGGTTAAGCGTGTTTATCATATAACGTCACGTCTGAGAGTGAAATAACTCCATGCAATAAATTCGATAAACCACTTTTGGTTTACAGATGTACGGAAAACATTATGACGTCCATAAAACATTGCGTACATAATGATAAAATTACAACGTTTTTACGTCAGGAATGAAATTTCAAAGTAATCTTAATGTCATATGACCTTCGTCCTCTTGTATTATTGAATTAATTAAACTTGTTGTGATAGAGATAAAATGCTTTGCAAGCCTCGTATTTTATCACTTTTCCTCAACTGGTTATTAAATCAAGACAGGAGAACTTATGTATCCATTCAAGAATATCACACATTTTCTTAGATATTTAGGCCAGATCATTATATACACTTAAACGCAAAAAAAACGCAACTCTTTCTAAAATGATAGTTCTTTCTTTTTCGTACAAAACTTCAGTCAGTGATAATGAAATCGCTAAGTACCGTTATTTGCCTTGCATACAACGCCAAAATCAGACCGATGTGTTTTATGGTTGACGAACTGCAACGAGAAAATGTAAGCCCCCCCTCTCCCAATCTTTAAAGTCACAAATTTAACAAATGATCCCTATTTTGCAAACAAATCGTTTTAAACCAATATCGGCTTTTGAAAGCAAAAGGGTAAACAAAAACAAATCAGGTACTTTAATTTTTCTGTCAACTTTCATTTTGGCAAAATGAGGTCTTTATTTTTTTGCATAATTGACGATTTTTATCCAAACGAATATTAATAGTCGAAAACGCTTAATGTCACCATATAGCCCTCAATACATTGTATAGAAGACATAAGTATCGCGACATGATCGAACAAAATGGGTCTGTTATTACTGCTTGAATAAAAAGCAGGTTGACGTCAATAAAGAAATGCAGCAACGACTGGTAGTGATGATAATCAACAACTTCCAAACCGTTTAGTGTTTTCCATTACTTAAGACATCTGGCTATCAGATTCAAGCTGTTTGTTTTCAAATCGAATGAGACATCACTTTTATAGACTCCATTTGTTGAAATTAACTGACGTCATTATAACGTCAGAATGTAAGTCTTGATCAAAACCATTTTACAACAAATCATTAGTATACTCAATGCGCAGGAACACAGGATATTATTAAGAAATTAGCCTCATGTGGTCCATGTGGAAGAAAACGTGGATTTAAAACGTTCGCGTTTCTTTTGCGTTTAAGTATATGATATAATTTTAGACTATTGAGGCGTGTGGACGTGGTAATATCCAATATTGACCCAGGCCTTCAATCAATATGGCTGACCATAGAACTGTAACTGGGTCGATACGAAACCGTTTAATATATTTTAATCAATTTACATGTATGTTATAGGTCTTACACTATATTGGACAAATGGCAATGATCTTATGAGTGAAGGTGTTTGGATTTGGCCAGTTGAGGGTGGTGGTGATTTCTCTGGTGCTGACCCAACTGTATACAACAACTGGGAAGCGGGTAACATATCGATAATTTCAGAATTTTATTGTGTCTACTTCGATATGTTTGTCTTGATTGAGTGTGCTGTCCCTTCTAAGGCGCTGATTCTGTTGCTGTGTGTTCGTTGCTTGTTGTTGCTTCCTATATATATATGTGTGGTATGCAGGATATTAGTCCATTGATTTGTGATGTAGTTGTTGCTCTCATTGTATGTATGGGGGTGGGGGATGATAGTTCATTGTTATGTGATGAAGTTGTTGCACTCTATTGTATTTGTGTGTGGGTGGGGATGTTAGTTCATTGTTTTGTGATGAAGTTGTTGCTCTCATTGTATGTATGTGTGGGTGGGGATGTTAGATATTGTTTTGTGATGTAGTTGTCGCTCTTATTGTATGTGTGTGGAAGGGGATGTTAGTTTATTGTTTTGTGATATAGTTGTTGCTCTCATTGTATGTGTGTGTGTGTAGGGGGGGGGGGGGGGGGGTAGGGGATGTTAGTTCATTGTTTTGGGAAGTAGTTGTTGCTCTCATTGTGTGTGTGTGTGTGTGTGTGTGTGTGTGTGTGTGTGTGTGTGTGTGTGTGTGTGTGTGTGTGTGTGTGTGTGTGTGTGTGTGTGTGTGTGTGTGTGTGTGTGTGTGTGGGTGGGTGGGTGGGTGGGTGGGTGGGTGGGTGGGTGGGTGGGTGGGTGGGTGGGTGGGTGGGTGGGTGGGTGGGGATTTTAGTTCATTGTTTTGTGATGAAGTTGTTGCACTCTATTGTATGTGTGTGTGGAAGGGGATGTTGGTTCATTGTTTTGTGATGTAGTTGTTGCTCTCTATTGTATGTGTGTGTTGGTGGGAATGTCAGTTCATTGTTTTGTGATGTAGTTGTTGCTCTCTATTGTGTGTGTGTGTGTGTGTGTGTGTGTGTGTGTGTGTGTGTGTGTGTGTGTGGGTGGGTGGGTGGGTGGGTGTGTGTGTGTGGGTGGGTGGGTGGGGATTTTAGTTCATTGTTTTGTGATGAAGTTGTTGCACTCTATTGTATGTGTGTGTGGAAGGGGATGTTGGTTCATTGTTTTGTGATGTAGTTGTTGCTCTCTATTGTATGTGTGTGTTGGTGGGAATGTCAGTTCATTGTTTTGTGATGTAGTTGTTGCTCTCTATTGTATGTGTGTGTGGGTGGGTGGGGATGTTAGTTCATTGTTTTTTGATGTAGCTGTTGCTCTCATTGTATGTGTGCGTGTGAGGGGTAGGGGATGTTAGTTCATTGTTTTGTGAAGTAGTTGTTGCTCTCATTGCATGTGTGTGGGGGTAGGGGTGGAGGGTGTTAGTTCATTGTTTTGTGATGTAGTTGTTGCTCTCATTGTATGTGTGTGTGTGGGGGGGTTGGGATTTTAGTTCATTGTTTTGTGATGTGGTTGTTGCACTCTATTGTATGTATGTGGAAGGGGGTGTTAGTTAATTGTTTTGTGATGTAGTTGTTGCTCTCTATTGTATGTGTGTGTGGGTGGGTGGGGATGTAAGTTCATTGTTTTGTGATGTAGCTGTTGCTCTCATTGTATGTGTGCGTGTGGGGGGTAGGGGATGTTAGTTCATTGTAGTGTGAAGTAGTTGTTGCTCTCATTGCATGTGTGTGGGGGTAGGGGTGGAGGGT
>OZ026530.1:28286107-28573789 GCA_964019695.1 Loripinus fragilis | reverse complement strand
GTTAGTTCATTGTTTTGTGATGTAGTTGTTGCTCTCATTGTATGTGTGTGTGTGTGGGTTGGGATTTTAGTTCATTGTTTTGTGATATGGTTGTTACACTCTATTGTATGTATGTGGAAGGGGGTGTTAGTTCATTGTTTTGTGATGTAGTTGTTGCCCTCATCGTATGTGTGTGTGTGTGTGTGTGTGTGTGTGTGTGTGTGTGTGTGTGTGTGTGTGTGTGTGTGTGTGTGTGTGTGTGTGTGTGTGTGTGTGTGTGTGTGTGTGTGTGTGTGTGTGTGTGTGTGTGTGTGTGTGTGTGTGTGTGTGTGTTCATTGTTTTGTGATGAAGTTGTTGCTCTCATTGTGTGTGTGTGTGGAAGGGGGTGTGAGTTCATTGTTTTGTGATGTAGTTGTTGCTCTCATTGTATGTGTGTGTGTGGGTGGGAATGTTAGTTCATTGTTTTGTGATGTAGTTGTTGCTCTCTTTTGTATGTGTGTTCGTGTGGGTGGGGATGTTAGTTCATTGTTGTGTGATGTGGTTGTTGCTCTCTATTGTATGTATGTGTGTGTGGAAGGGGGTGTTAGTTCTTTGTTTTGTGATGTGGTTGTTGCACTCTATTGTATGTGTGTGTGTGTGGGGGGATGTTAGTTCATTGTTTTGTGATGTAGTTGTTGCTCTCTATTGTATGTGTTTGTGGGTGGGTGGGGATGTTAGATCATTGATTGTTTTGGTATGTGGTTGTTGCACTCTATTGTATGTGTGTGTGGGGTAGGGGATGTTAGTTCAATGTTTTGTGATGTAGCTGTTGCTCTCATTGTATATGTATGTGGAAGGGGATGTTAGTTCATTGTTTTGTGATGTAGTTGTTGCTCTCATTGTATGTGTGTGTGGAAGGGGGTGTTAGTTCATTGTTGTGTGATGTGATTTTTGCTCTCTATTGTATGTATGTGTGTGTGGTAGGGGGTGTTAGTTCATTGTTTTGTGATGTGGTTGTTGCACTCTATTGTATGTGTGTGTGTGGGGGGATGTTAGTTCATTGTTTTGTGATGTAGTTGTTACTCTCATTGTATGTGTGTGTGGAAGGGGATGTTAGTTCATTGTTTTGTGATGTGGTTGTTGCTCTCATTGTATGTGTGTGTGTGTGTGTGGAAGGGGATGTTAGTTCATTGTTTTGTGATGTAGCTGTTGCTCTCATTGTATATTTATGTGGAAGGGGGTGTTAGTTTATTGTTTTGTGATGCAGTTGTTGCTCTCATTGTATGTGTGTGTGGAAGGGGATGTTAGTTTATTGTTGTGTGATGTAGTTGGTGCCCTCATTGTATGTGTGTGTGTGTGTGGAAGGGGATGTTAGTTCATTGTTTTGTGATGTAGTTGTTGCTCTCATTGTAGGTGTGTGTGTGTGGAAGGGGATGTTAGTTTATTGTTGTGTGATGTAGTTGGTGCCCTCATTGTATGTGTGTGTGTGTGTGGAAGGGGATGTTAGTTCATTGTTTTGTGATGTAGCTGTTGCTCTCTATTGTATGTGTGTATGTGGGTGAGGATGTTAGTTCATTGTTTTGTGATGTAGTTGTTGCTCTCATTGTATGTGTGTATGTGGGTGAGGATGTTAGTTCATTGTTTTGTGATGAAGTTGTTGCTCTCATTGTATGTGTGTGTGGGTGGGGATGTTAGTTCATTGTTTTGTGATGCAGTTGTTGCTCTCATTTTATGTGTGTGTGGTTCGGGATGTTAGTTCATTGTTTTGTGATGTAGTTGTTGCTCTCATTGTATGTGTGCGTGTGGGTGGGGATGTTAGTTCATTGTTGTGTGATGTGATTTTTGCTCTCTATTGTATGTATGTGTGTGTGGTAGGGGGTGTTAGTTCATTGTTTTGTGATGTGGTTGTTGCACTCTATTGTATGTGTGTGTGTGGGGGGATGTTAGTTCATTGTTTTGTGATGTAGTTGTTGCTCTCTATTGTATGTGTGTGTGGGTGGGTGGGGATGTTAGATCATTGTTTGTTTTGGTATGTGGTTGTTGCACTCTATTGTATGTGTGTGGGGTAGGGGATGTTAGTTCAATCTTTTGTGATGTAGTTGTTGCTCTCATCGTATGTGTGTGTGCGTGGAAGGGGATGTTAGTTCGTTGTTTTGTGATGTAGCTGTTGCTCTCATTGTATATGTATGTGGAAGGGGATGTTAGTTCATTGTTTTGTGATGTAGTTGTTGCTCTCATTGTATGTGTGTGTGGAAGGGGGTGTTAGTTTATTGTTGTGTGATGTAGTTGGTGCCCTCATTGTATGTGTGTGTGTGTGTGTGGAAGGGGATGTTAGTTCATTGTTTTGTGATGTAGCTGTTGCTCTTATTGTATATTTATGTGGAAGGGGGTGTTAGTTTATTGTTTTGTGATGTAGTTGTTGCTCTCATTGTATGTGTGTGTGGAAGGGGATGTTAGTTCATTGTTTTGTGATGTAGCTGTTGCTCTCATTGTATATTTATGTGGAAGGGGATGTTAGTTCATTGTTTTGTTTTGTAGTTGCATGTGTGTTGGTAGGGTGTTAGTCCCTTGTTTTGTGTTGTAGTTGTATGTGTGTTGGTAGGGTGTTAGTCCCTTGTTTTGTGTTGTAGTTGTATGTGTGCTGGTGGGGTGTTAGTTCATTGTTTTGTGTTGTAGTCGTTGCTCTCTATTGTATGTGTGTGTGGGGGGGTTGGGATTTTAGTTAATTGTTTTGTGATATGGTTGTTGCACTCTATTGTATGTATGTGGAAGGGGGTGTTAGTTCATTGTTTTGTGATGTAGTTGTTGCTCTCATCGTGTGTGTGTGTGTGTGTGTGTGTGTGTGTTTGTATGTGTGTGTGTGTGTGTGTGTGTGTGAGTGTGTGTGTGTGTGTGTGTGTGTGTGTGTGTGTGTGTGTGTGTGTGTGTGTGTGTGTGTGTGTGTGTGTGTGTGTGTGTGTGTGTGTGTGTGTGTGTGTGTGTGTGTGTGTGTGTGTGTGTGTGTGTGTGTGTGTGTGTGTGTGTGTGTGTGTGTGTGTGTGTGTGTGTGTGTGTGTGTGTGTGTGTGTGTGTGTGTGTGTGTGTGTGTGTGTGTGTGTGTGTGTGTGTGTGTGTGTGTGTGTGTGTGTGTGTGTGTGTGTGTGTGTGTGTGTGTGTGTGTGTGTGTGTGTGTGTGTGTGTGTGTGTGTGTGTGTGTGTGTGTGTGTGTGTGTGTGTGTGTGTGTGTGTGAGTGTGTGTGTGTGTGTGTGTGTGTGTGTGTGTGTGTGTGTGTGTGTGTGTGTGTGTGTGTGTGTGTGTGTGTGTGTGTGTGTGTGTGTGTGTGTGTGTGTGTGTGTGTGTGTGTGTGTGTGTGTGTGTGTGTGTGTGTGTGTGTGTGTGTGTGTGTGTGTGTGTGTGTGTGTGTGTGTGTGTGTGTGTGTGTGTGTGTGTGTGTGTGTGTGTGTGTGTGTGTGTGTGTGTGTGTGTGTGTGTGTGTGTGTGTGTGTGTGTGTGTGTGTGTGTGTGTGTGTGTGTGTGTGTGTGTGTGTGTGTGTGTGTGTGTGTGTGTGTGTGTGTGTGTGTGTGTGTGTGTGTGTGTGTGTGTGTGTGTGTGTGTGTGTGTGTGTGTGTGTGTGTGTGTGTGTGTGTGTGTGTGTGTGTGTGTGTGTGTGTGTGTGTGTGTGTGTGTGTGTGTGTGTGTGTGTGTGTGTGTGTGTGTGTGTGTGTGTGTGTGTGTGTGTGTGTGTGTGTGTGTGTGTGTGTGTGTGTGTGTGTGTGTGTGTGTGTGTGTGTGTGTGTGTGTGGAAGGAGGTGTTAGTTTATTGTTTTGTGATGTAGTTGTAGCTCTCATTGTATATTTATGTGGAAGGGGATGTTAATTCATTGTTTTGTGTTGTAGTTGTATGTGTGTTGGTAGGGTGTTAGTCCCTTGTTTTGTGTTGTAGTTGTATGTTTGTTGGTGGGGTGTTAGTTCCTTGTTTTGTGTTGTAGTTGTATGTGTGTTGGTGGGGATGTTAGTTCATTGTTTTGTGTTGTAGTTGTATGTGTGTTGGTTGGGTGTTAGTCAATTGTTTTGTGTTGTAGTTGTATGTGTGTTGTTAGGGTGTTAGTCCCTTGTTTTGTGTTGTAGTTGTATGTGTGTTGGTGGGGTTTTAGTTCATTGTTTTGTGTTGTAGTTGTATGTGTGCTGGTGGGGTGTTAGTTCATTGTTTTGTGTTGAAGTTGTATTTGTGTTGGTGGGGTGTTAGTCCCTTGTTTTGTGTTGTAGTTGTATGTGTGTTGGTGGGGATGTTAGTTCATTGTTTTGTTTTGTAGTTGTATGTGTGTTGGTGGGGCGTTAGTCCCTTGTTTAGTGTTGTAGTTGTATGTGTGTTGGTGGGGAGTTAGTTCATTGTTTTGTGTTGTAGTTGTATGTGTGTTGGTGGGGTTTTAGTCCCTTGTTTTGTGTTGTAGTTGTATGTGTGTTGGTGGGGTGTTAGTCCATTGTTTTGTATTGTAGCTGTATGTGTTATGGTGGGGCGTTAGTCCATTGTTTTGTGTTGTAGTTGTATGTGTGTTGGTGGGGTGTTAGTCCCTTGTTTTGTGTTGTAGTTGTATGTGTGTTGGTGGGGTGTTAGTCCCTTGTTTTGTGTTGTAGTTGTATTTGTGTTGGCGGGGATGTTAGTTCATTGTTTTGTGTTGTAGTTGTATGTGTGTTGGTGGGAATGTTAGTCCCTTGTTTTGTGCTGTAGTTGTATGTGTGTTGGTGGGGTGTTGGTCCATTGTTTTGTATTGTAGTTGTATGTGTTATGGTGGGGCGATAATTCATTGTTTTGTGTTGTAGTTGTATGTGTGTTGGTGGGGTGTTAGTCCCTTGCTTTGTGTTGTAGTTGTATGTGTGCTGGTGGAGTGTTAGTCCCTTGTTTTGTGTTGTAGTTGTATGTGTGTTGATGAGTAGATAGTCCCTTGTTTTGTGTTGTAGTTGTATGTTTGCTGGTGGGGTGTTAGTCCATTGTTTTGTGTTGTAGTTGTATATGTGTTGGTGGGGTGTTAGTCCATTGTTTTGTGTTGTAGTTGTATGTTTGCTGGTGGGGTGTTAGTTTATTGTTTTGTGTTGTAGTTGTATGTGTGTTGGTGGGGTGTTAGTCCCTTGTTTTGTGTTGTAGTTGTATGTGTGCTGGTGGGGTGTTAGTTCATTGTTTTGTGTTGTAGTTGTATGTGTGTTGGTGGGGTGTTAGTTCATTGTTTTGTGTTGTAGTTGTATGTATGTTGGTGGGGTGTTAGTTCATCGTTTTGTGTTGTAGTTGTATGTGTGTTGGTGGGGTGTTAGTCCCTTGTTTTGTGTTGTAGTTGTATGTGTGTTGGTGGGGTGTTAGTTAATTGTTTTGTGTTGTAGTTGTATTTGTGTTGGTGGGGTGTTAGTCCCTTGTTTTGTGTTGTAAATGTATGTGTGCTGGTGGGGTGTTAGTCCCTTGTTTTCTGGTGTAGTTGTATGTGTACTGGTGGGGTGTTAGTCCCTTGTTTTGTGTTGTAGTTGTATGTGTGTTGGTGGGGTGTTAGTCCCTTGTTTAGTGTTGTAGTTGTATGTGTGTTGGTGGGGGTGTTAGTCCCTTGTTTTGTGTTGTAGTTGTATATGTGCTGGTGGGGTGTTAGTCCCTTGTTTTGTATGGTAGTTGTATGTGTGTTGGTGGGGTGTTAGTCCCTTGTTTTGTGTTGTAGTTGTATGTGTGTTGGTGGGATGTTAGTCCCTTGTTTTGTGTTGTAGTTGTATGTGTGTTGGTGGGGATGTTAGTTCATTGTTTTGTGTTGTAGTTGTATGTGTGTTGGTGGGGTGTTAGTCCCTTGTTTTGTGTTGTAGTTGTATGTGTGTTGGTGGGGGTGTTAGTCCATTGTTTTGTGTTGTTGTTGTATGTTTGTTGGTGGGGATGTTAGTTCATTGTTTTGTGTTGTAGTTGTATGTGTGTTGGTGGGGATGTTAGTCCCTTGCTTTGTGTTGTAGTTGTATGTGTGTTGGTGGGGTGTTAGTCCCTTGTTTTGTGTTGTAGTTGTATGTGTGTTGGTGGGGTGTTAGTCCCTTGTTTTGTGTTGTAGTTGTATGTGTGTTAGTGGGGTGTTAGTTCCTTGTTTTGTGATGTAGTTGTATGTGTGTTGGTGGGATGTTAGTCCCCTGTTTAGTGTTGTAGGTGTATGCGTGTTGGTGGGGTGTTAGTTCATTGTTTTGTGTTGTAGTTGTATGTGTGTTGGTGGGGTGTTAGTCCCCTGTTTAGTGTTGTAGTTGTATGTGTGTTGGTGGGGTGTTAGTTCATTGTTTTGTGTTGTAGTTGTATGTGTGTTGGTGGGGTGTTAGTTCATTGTTTTGTGTTGTAGTTGTATGTGTGTTGGTGGGGTGTTAGTCCCTTGTTTTGTGTTGTAGTTGTATGTGTGCTGGTGGGGTGTTAGTCCCTTGTTTTGTGTTGTAGTTGTATGTGTGTTGGTGGGGATGTTAGTTCATTGTTTAGTGTTGTAGTTGTATGTGTGTTGGTGGGGTGTAGTCCCTTGTTTTGTGTTGTAGTTGTATGTGTGTTGGTGGGGATGTTAGTCCCTTGTTTTGTGTTGTAATTGTATGTGTGTTGGTGGGGTGTTAGTCCCTTGTTTTGTGTTGTAGTTGTATGTGTGTTGGTGGGGTGTTAGTCCCTTGTTTTGTGTTGTAGTTGTATGTGTGTTGGTGGGGTGTTAGTCCCTTGTTTTGTGTTGTAGTTGTATGTGTGTTGGTGGGGTGTTAGTCCCTTGTTTTGTGTTGTAGTTGTATGTGTGTTGGTGGGGTTTTAGTCCCTTGTTTTGTGTTGTAGTTGTATGTGTGTTGGTGGGGTGTTAGTCCCTTGTTTTGCGTTGTAGTTGTATGTGTGTTGATGGGGTGTTAGTCCCTTGTTTTGTGTTGTAGTTGTATGTGTGTTGGTGGGGATGTTAGTTCATTGTTTTGTGTTGTAGTTGTATGTGTGTTGGTGGGGTGTTAGTCCCTTGTTTTGCGTTGAAGTTGTATGTGTGTTGGTGGGGTGTTAGTCCCTTGTTTTGTGTTGTAGTTGTATGTGTGTTGGTGGGGATGTTAGTTCATTGTTTAGTGTTGTAGTTGTATGTTTGTTGGTGGGGTGTTAGTCCCTTGTTTTGTGTTGTAGTTGTATGTGTGTTGGTGGGGATGTTAGTTCATTGTTTTGAGTTGTAGTTGTATGTGTGTTGGTGGGGTGTTAGTCCATTGTTTTGTGTTGTAGTTGTATGTGTGTTGATGGGATGTTAGTCCCTTGTTTTGTCTTGTAGTTGTATGTGTGTTGGTGGGGTGTTAGTTCCTTGTTTTATGTTGTAGTTGTATGTGTGTTGGTGGGGTGTTAGTCCCTTGATTTGTGTTGTAGTTGTATGTGTGTTGGTGGGGTGTTAGTCCCTTGTTTTGTGTTGTAGTTGTATGTGTGCTGGTGGGGTGTTAGTCCCTTGTTTTGTGTTGTAGTTGTATGTATGTTGGTGGGGTGTTAGTCCCTTGTTTTGTGTTGTAGTTGTATGTGTGTTGGTGGGGATGTTAGTTCATTGTTTTGTGTTGTAGTTGTCTTTGTGCTGGTGGGGTGTTAGTCCCCTGTTTTATGTTGTAGTTGTATGTGTGTTGGTGGGGATGTTAGTTCATTGTTTTGTGTTGTAGTTGTATTTGTGCTGGTGGGGTGTTAGTCCATTGTTTTGTGTTGTAGTTGTATGTGTGCTGGTGGGGTGTTAGTCCCTTGTTTTGTGTTGTAGTTGTATGTGTGTTGGTGGGGATGTTAGTTCATTGTTTTGTGTTGTAGTTGTATGTGTGCTGGTGGGGTGTTAGTTCATTGTTTTGTGTTGTTGTTGTATGTGTGTTGGTGGGGATGTCAGTTCATTGTTTTTGTTGTAGTTGTATGTGTGTTGATGGGATGTTAGTTCATTGTTTTGTGTTGTAGTTGTATGTGTGCTGGTGGAGTGTTAGTCCCTTGTTTTGTGTTGTAGTTCTTAGTGTCATTTCAATGTAAGTATGTCAAATTAATGATCTTATATTTCGTATCCTCAGGTTGGGTTGATGGAGGATCCGCAGAGAACTGTATGGGTCTCCATGGGCAGTGGTTTACTTGGGATGACTCTGACTGTGGAGGTATATTCGATTATGTTTGTGAATGCACAAAAACATTACCATAATGAAGTAAGCATTGTAATTGAATTTTCCAAACCTCTAGTTTGATGGAACTTATGTAATCAGTATGTCAATAGTAGGGACAACTCAATTCGGTACTTCAGTAGAGTCTGCACTGGTAGCCATAATTGAGCCGCGATATGGGATTTCCAACAATGTGGTGTTTTGACAAGTGTAGACTCAGATGAGCCTGTGCAGCCCCATTTTATGCTAAGAAACTCAAAATGATGTTCAGTCAGTCGCCTAAGAGTCGTAGAATATTCAAGCGACTTGCAAAGGCTCTGATCAGACTGCGCGTATGCGCAGGCTGGTCTGAGCCTTTGCTGGTCTCATATACCACATTGTTGGAAATCTCATGTTGCGGCTCATATAACTTTGATTTTCAACAAACAGCTTATTTTATAATAAACTTATGTATGCTTATTGAAATAGTACTCGTCATTTTGCAAAAACATGTATAGGTATAAAATACCATGGCATCAATCTGTTATGGCTATAGCTGATTTCATACCGAGTTTTTCCGACATGTTCCGATTAGCTCCGAGCTCTCCCGAATAGAAAAATATCTGTCCAATCAAAAAAACTTCCCAACAGCGTGACGTATATTTAAATGAGCATTGCAGATACCCAATGTAGGCAAGTAAAAACGTGCGAATTTATTTAGTTTTCGGTTATATTAGGAACTTCTATCGCTAGATTGACTTGATAGCTCGATGCCACATTGCAAATGATATTTTTGGCGAGTTTTTGAGTCATTCTTCAAATGGTGAAATGTTTACATGAACACTGACTCAGTCAGTAACACCGGTGCTGTGACGTACTCAATAATAACGTCAGCCTGTTGACATCCACGGTTGCTGTTTGAAAAACATAAAATTGGTCTTCGAGGTAAGAATAAACATACAAAGAGGCTCTAAGTGGCCCCGTACAACTAACCCTCACTTCGTATACAATATAAACAAGCATGTTTGCTTACAAAACAGAATTTCTTTTGTTGTTTTGATGCTTGCCTCAAGCACATGGCTGCTCGGTCTCGTGGTAAAGGTCCAAATTTCGATTGGCCGATGTAGTCATGTGATATAGGTACATGTCACTTGAGTGCCGATGAAAATCCGGAAAATTACGGAAGGCCTATGAAATCAGCTATAGCTTTAGCGATCATTCCAGTTAATACTTGTCTATGCCACATTTATATCCATTTGGGTATGGCAAAACCCGACATCGCCTTTCTTATATGAGTTATGGGAAAATTAATCAAAGAACTTAAAGGTAGAGGATGGATTTTTTCTGGGCCAGACTAGCTAGTTTCGGCCATTTAGGCCTCACTTTGACACTCTAATGTTTTCAAAGTTATGCAATCAAGGTATCCATAATCCCAAAGGTCACAAACATAATATCTACACTATATTTAGATCCTAAGGACAGCGAGTTATCCATCAGGCTATAGATTATATGTATACATTTACATTCATAGAAGATTGGGTGAAAAGGCATTTAATATGCATATGTCTCGGGTCAATTTTGACAAATAATACATATATAATAAATTGTTCAAAAATAAGCTTAATGATGTTCAAATCAATGGTAAGGGGAAGATAAATACGGCTTAATATAACTACTTTAAACATTGTATTTTGATCATATATCAGTTGAAGGGCTAAAAAGTAAATTTTATTTTAAAAGTTGTCATCAAAGACTGTAAAATAGAATTACCTTTCACTATTTTAATCTATCTTACTTATAAGTATTTCAGCGTACTTTTTGAGCGTGAAAAATTCAGTTGATACGTTCAGTTGTAAAACAGACAAATCGAAATGCTGCAATGTTTTTTATAAATAATATGTTTCCCACCTTGACCCAGCAAATCATAATAGATTTAAACAATATATGTTAGTCAGAAGCTGGGTCTTGTTTACAAGTACATTATTGTCCATACTGAAAACCCTGTATCTCATTACGTGACTAAGTATTGAGATGTCTTTAGCCCTTATATTTGAAATGATCATACGTTGATTATGTGGCCCCTCAAAGTAAGTAAGGGTGCAACGATCAGGAATGGATACAATCAAGTACCACACCTGACCCAGGATACCAATGGGAAAGTGACAAACTCACAGTTAGACACCACAAACGAGAGGCAAGAGGTCATCTCTTTCCCAGCAGGTGACCACAAGGCACGTATAAACAGAGGCGCACAAAGGCATAGCAAACATAAGACAGAAAAAACCCATAAAAGATCTACAAAAGAAGTACCGCCTTGGAACGGTCAGTAAAATATTTTATTATAGGGCTTAAACCTGTTTCACGGCGCCAAACTCACCCTTACTTCGGATGTGGATCAAGACACAGTTTGGTTTGCATAAAAGACCCTTAACTTATCAAAGAATCATCTCCTAGAACATATAAATCAAGATATAAAAAGGACATAAAGCAAAGATAAGGACTCAACAGTAAATAAAACTGAATACCCGACAAAAGAAATCCAACAGGTAAACCCCCGTGGGCCTGACAACAGACAAAGCATCAGGCTCCTACCCTCTTATCAATTGATGTCTTCAAGTAGGAACCGTCATAGAGTCTGAAGTCTGCACCACCTGCGTGCAATTAAAGAGGTAAGCAAAGTTGCCAACCGTGATTGAGTTGACCACCAAGCATGCAGTTTGTTGCAATATATTAATGTTATAGCCACTCTTTTTTATAATGGGAAATTATTTTAATGAACTGCGCTGAAAAATTATTAGAACAAACAATTTTCTTCAATTTATACACCAATTCACCATAAACTTCAGGTTCCAAAAGTCCTTGGCGCAAGAGATATTTAAGTCCAACTTGGAATTTAGATATCAAATCATAGTATCATCTATAAAATTTAGAAAAAAAAGTTTTGCAAAGTTTATGATACTGATAGCGTTGTTTAAGAAGTTTCTGAGTTAACACTTTATTGCGAGTGTTAAAGTCAGCAACATAGCTAGATGCTCAAGCAAAACGAATGAGTTGAGCGATATAGACTCCATAGGATGTAGGGCGAGGATAATCACCATCTAAAATGGGAAATTGACCATTTCAAAATCAAAGTCGTCGCGTTTATCATAAATTTTGGTAGAAACAGTATCATTAGAAATTGACAAATGCAAGTCTAAGAATGCGGCTTCGGTATCAGAGGTATTGGCTTTATTAAGTTGGAGCTTTGACAGGTATATTTGATTTACCATATTGTCAAAATAAACTTTATTAATGTCTAAAATATCGTAAAAAATCGTTTAAAATAAATGTAAAATAGATTTATCTAACAATAGCTTATTCGATCTGTCTGATCAGTATGACTGAGCACTAATTAAGTGTGCAAAACGCCGTTGACACTCCGCATGTAAATAGTCACATGAGAATGTTTGACATTTTCGTATAGAATTATGTTGTCCACCTTGACCTAGGTTCCCACGATCATAACATATCCAACAAAAAATAAACGCACCACTTAGAACTGTTCAACTCTCAGGAAGATCGCAAGGGATATGCCAGTTTAGTTTATATTGGTGCAAATGTATGTCAGGTACTGTTGCGTTACACGTCTTTTGCAATCAGGCATCGAAATTGTGTTAAAGAAAATTGGTCATCAATCAAGTGGAGTTCAAATTGTAAAGTCAAAAGGAAATAAGCGTTTTTATAATGCTCTCTTGCTGGATCAGTTCAAGCAATGGAATCATCTCAGTAGACCAACTTGTACTCAGAAACTATTTTTTGCAAATTCTATCTTTTAATTTATCATACGCGATAATTGAACTCTAGGTAGCTCATGTATTGTGACTACCCTTTGGATAACGCTTCCACACTGGAGATAAACCTTACAAAACATTTAAATATTTCAACATTGTTTTAATCAATTTAAACGGCTCTTACTGATGAATATAGATTTTGAAATAATAAATATGCATCAATAAACACATTGGTTGTCTCACATAAAGACAGCGTATCGCTTTTATACTTTGCAAATGTAAAACATACGTGGAATTCCGCGTAGACAGTGGTGTTGAATTAACGCTTCCGCAACTCATTTACCATTCGCCTTGGTGAGTTTTGTCGTACACAGGGAAGCTACGTCACACTCAAGTTTTATTAAGATTTGATCAGAAATGAATATTTCATGACAATTAACATTTTCGCTTTAAAAGGAGATCTAAATGGGAAAATTGTAGTGGTGCGTTTCTTTTTTGTCGGGTATATTATGTAAACTGAATATAGACGTTTACAACTTTAAGGATTTGTTGAGTAAAGGTGGGAACATAATTTATACGAAAATCATCTCCATTTGTGTGTTTTACAATTAGAAGAATAGATACATTTTGAAAAATGTTATATTTTGACCTTTTGAACGCATCCCAAGGTCGAGTGTGCATCTGAAGGCAAAGTATTTGCTACCATGTTGCTGCATGCGTGGTTGCCATTGATTTGATATTCATTTGTTTTTTTCATTTTTGTCTCACCCGCGTCTTCTACCTTCAAATTACAAGCTATGTTATATATCTATTGGTCCTCTGTTAAATCGTGGTTCAATAAATATGGACTGACAGGACTGAAAAACATGTTGACTGGGATGTAAAGGAACAGCCCAAACAAATCAACAATTGATTTATATTATTTTTGATTTGACAGAGAAATCCAGTACAATTTTCTTTTTTTTTCACAAACAAAATTACTATCCTGAGTACTGCTATCCCTGTTGTAGAAATTGTAAAACAACATTGTGTTAAATAATTTGGGTTTCCATACCTAATTACCCACTTTATAAGGTATATACATGTATTTGTTTAAGAAACGAATTCAATTTTTGGAATGTCCATATAATCATGAATACTTCGGGTCTCTTGCAAATTCGGGCTTCACGATTACTTTGCAAGAGACCTGAAGAAGTCATGATTCCATGAACCTTCCAAAAAACGGCAATTATTGCTTATGTTTACATTTTATTATAAATAACTAATTTATGGAAATTATTTATAATTAAGGGAAGTAAAACAACTTCGTATTTTTATATCTAATCGTATTAACGGTTTTGTTGGAGTGCAAAACAGAAAAGCGGAACAGCCAGTGTGAACACGGACAGCCAATGGAGCAAACAATACGCTTGTTTTGCACGTGCAACTCAGGTATCACAACACCAATGTCACATCTGGCGATATAACGATATTCCAAGCGAATTGCACAGGCAAGTGAGCTTGGCAGCTGTCAATCATTTTTATGACGTTCGTGAGGCTATGAACAGTTGCAAAATTCTAAAGATTCATTAAAGGCTTGCTTTGGAAATATAAATATTGACTATTGAGGCATTGGAAATGATGTGATGTCGACCTGAGAATATAGATATACAAAGTTAAACTGGCACTCATGAATATGCCGTATAAACTCGTATAACTCCGTAAAACTAATTTTAGATTTGCAAACATTATGAAAAGTATTGATTTCAGAGTGATGTATTTTCTAATTTTGTATCCATCACTGTCCCGCTTAGCCATTTGGATAGAGCGTATAGCTGTCAAGGTTGAAATAGTGGGTTCGAGTCTTACGACATACAATTTTTTTTTTTTAATATTTATATTTTTTATCATAAATCATGACTTGCACGATTTTTACAAAATTTACGTGTAAAAGTAAATTAATAGAATTCATTTTAAAGCATTATATTAGTTAGAAACTATGATGTCTACTGAGAAATCTTTAATAAAACATTTAAAATCTTAAGACTAATTTCGCCTAGCTAATGTTTTAAACTACTTCGAGAAACACTCAGGGCGGGACAGCTCATCATATATTCAAAATACTTTTCAGGCAACTGGGGTCAGCAGAAGAACCGTTTTCCAAGTACGAAAAGAACTTCGAGAAACCGGTACACTTTCGTCGCCGCAACGTTCGAAACGGAGACAATACAAACCATTGGACGACCTTGATGAGGTTGTTATCAGAAACAATTTGCAGGAGTTTTATATCCACTGCCATCAGCTTCCGACCATAAATAATCTCTTATCAGTCTTGAAAACAGACATCATGTCAACTATCCATCAAAATTAATATAAACAAGAAACAATATGATCATAACTAAAAAAGTATATAAATTTAAAAATGATGCCTAAAATAACTATACCCAGTGGGAATCGAACCCTCGCAATCCGGAACATGAGTTAATCGTCTTACCACTACACCACTGCCTCAGCATTGTCAGATCACCTTGCTACAAGATACTTGTTCCATACATCAATCAATTAAAATAGCTAATACACAATGACGCGACCGAATGATGTACCGAACGTGACCGAATGATGTCGAAGATTAATGAGTGCCAGTTTAACTTTGTATATCTATATAGATATACAACGTTAAACTGGCACTCATGAATATGCCGTATAAACTAGTATAACTCCGTAAAACTAATTTTAGATTTGCAAACATTATGAAAAGTATTGATTTCAGAGTGGTGTATTTTCTAATCACGTATCAATCAGCTGTCAAGGTTGAGATCGTAGGTTCGAGTCTCACGACATGTTTTTTAAAAAAAAAATCATTTTATATCATAACTCATGCTTATGACTTACACGATTTTTACAAGACTTGCGTATAAAAGTAAATGTAATATAATTCATTTTAAAGCATTATTTGAGCCGCGACATGAGATTTCCAACAATGTGGCATGTTCGACCAACAAAGACTCAGACCAGCCTGCGCATACGCCCAGTCTGATAAGAGCCTTTGCTAGCCGTTTGAGTATTATATGACTCTTAAGCTACTGACTGAACATCATTTGGAGTTTCTAAGCTTAAAATGAGGCTGCACAGGCTTATCTGAGTCTAAACTTGTCAAAATGCCACATTGTTGGAAATCACATGCCACGGCGCATATTAGTTTGGAACTGTGATGTCTACTGATAAATCTTTAAAACATTTAAAATCTAAGGACAAATTCATAGCGAATGTTTCAAACTATTTTGAGAAACACTCAAGGCGGGACAGCTCATCATATATTCAACAGACTGTTCAGGCAACTGGGGTCAGCAGAAGAACCGTTTTCCGAGTACGAAAAGAACTACAAGAAACCGTTACACTTTCGTCGCCGCAACGTTACAAACCTGTGGACGAATTTGATGAGATTGTTATTAGAAAAAGGTGCAGGGGTTTTACACCCACCGCCATCAGCTTCCGACCATAAATAATCTCTTACCAGTCTTGAAAACTGACATCATGTCAACTATCCATCAAATTATAATAAACAAGAAACAATATAATAACTAATAAACAAGAAACAATATAATAACTAAAAAAATATATAATTTAAAAAATGATGCCTAAAATAACTATACCCAGTGGGACTCGAACCCTCGCAATCAGGAACATGAGTTAATCGTCTTACCACTACACCACTGCCTCAGCATTGTCAGATCACCTTGCTTAAAGATACTTTTTCCATACATTAATCAATTAAAATAGCTAATACACACCGAACGTGACCGAATGATGTACCGAACGTGACCGAATGATGTCGAAGAATAATGAGTGCCAGTTTAACTTTGTATATCTATACCAATATTGAGAGTCTTGATTTTTTTTTTGTTTACATGTTGACTAACTGATTTCATTCCGTTGATGCATTATTCATTTGTTAAAGTCCACTGCAGACAGAGAAGACCCAGATTAAATGCCGCATAATGTGGCATTTCATCGGGGTATACACTGTTTGCTAAGACAAAAATGATCTTCAGAGAAAAAACTGTGATTCTATTTAGAAATTGTAATCTGTGACCACTTTTTTCAATCATGGAACATTCCAAATTTATTGCATCAATCCAGAAGGAAGAATTCATTAGTGTATTTAGGGTTCTGCTGATAACTATATTTAACAGCAAAATCTGAATAACATGTATTTGATAAAACACCAAATCTTGTAAATTTCGTGCTGATGTCACTCGCTGAATTGTATTTACAGCAAATCATGCAAATTTCATGCTGAAAGCACACCTGTTGTGGAATGTTTCTATGAAGTCGATTTTTAATACCTACAAAAAAAAAATAATATTGAATGGGGAAAAACCAACAGCCCATGCGACATGTACTGTTCTGCCAGCCAAGAGTGACTGTGACGTCATGTTTTGTTTGCAATGTTATCAGGGAATTATAATCGATAGATCACAAGTGATCTATCGTTTCGCATTCGCTCAAGTGGAGTGTACAAGTTTATGTTTTACTTAACAATTGTAAACAAAACACGACAAAACTGTCACTCTCGGCTGACAGGACAGTAGTTATAGTGACTCGAGTGGATATGCATCTGGGCAACCAGGAGATATTTATTCATAGATTATATAATAAATGTATTTGTTAAGAAATGAATACTAAATATATTATTTTTGCTTTTCATGTCGATGATTTTGATCTGTTTCACTGATATATAGAAGATATATACTTTTTTTTAGGTAAATACCAAATATATTTCATCGAGGTTGTTGAAAACATCATAAAATTTCGATGTTGTCAACACACGGGATATTTACTGAAAAATTATTAATAAATTTTAGAAGATTTACGGTTACTCAGTTAACCATGCTTCAAGCCGAATCACAATACTTAAAAAAAAGACAAAGGCGTTTTTATGACAGAATACCTTGATAAATTTTGTCATTGGGACTTACAGATAAAAGGATTTTTTTCAGCCTCAAAGTGCGAGAAAAACTGCGTCATAAGTTTGACCACGTAAAGTAACATAGGTTACTATAACGTCGGCTCAAGTCTCATACTATAAGCTCACCGACAGCCTTCTGCTCAGGTGAGCTAAAAATTGATATTTATCACTAGACCTAAGTGAAAATATATGTTGCTATCAAGCACTAGTGATTAATATCGTTTCACTATGTGAAAATAACATTTTATTTGTTTAAGATACGCATTGATTTTACTGCCAAGTATGAAATAAAAATCATAATTTGCTTGCAAGTGATTATGTCCAGGATGTATTAAAGTTTAATGAGCACCAATTTTTCTTCATCTGGTCACTTTCTTGTCAAAATGTTCGATGTTGGTTTCAAAGTTAAATGATTGAATACAAACTGTACTACAAGTTAAAAACAAGTAGCCCAATGGACAACAATCGCTCACCTGGGAGCCAGCATAATGTTTGGAAATACCATAATTTATTATGCTCAAGGCAGATAACTCTGAACTTGAAACAGTGGTTAGGAATAAATTCAATAACTCAAGATATTACTCCAGTTTATCTGCAAGTACTATAAAGATCTGGATTAAAACTGCAGAGGAAACCTGGTCAAACTATATTTTTCAGATGCTTAAAGGCAGCTAACCCCCTAGCAAGTAATGGGATCTAACAGAAATTCAAACTCATCCATGCTTTTATGTATGTCCTGGTTACCTACAAAAATGAAGGTGATCACATTATACAGCTGTTATTTTAGATGCTCAATGGCAGCTAACTATGTAGTCTGTGGTCGGATGTAGCCGCAAATCTAACTCATTCAAGCTTTTATGGTTGTCCTTGTTACTTGTAAGAATGAAGTCAAGATCCATTCAGAAAATGACGGCGTAAGAGTGAGCACAATATTATCCATTAATTTCTATGATGCTCAAGAGCAGCTAACTCCATATTATGCCATGGAATCTGGAAGAAATTCAAACTCATGCAAGCTTTTATAAGTGTCCTTTTTTACCAGCAAGAATAAAGAAGATCCATCTAAAATAAAGGCACAAGAGTGGACACAACATTTCTCCAATTATAAGTCCCTGGACATTTTTCCTGACGCTCAAGGGTAGCTAACTCCCCAGCCGGAGGTCTGATCTGGCAGAATTTCGCCCCCATAGAAGATGTTATGGGTGTCCTTGTTATCTACTAGAATGAAGAAGATCCAATCAAAATTAAGGCTCTAGAGTGGTCACAACATTGTTCATTGATTTTTCAGACACTCAAGGGCAGCTAACTCAGTAGTCGTTATAGAGATCTTGACAAAATTCAAACGGTAGAGTGCTTGACTCGAGACCGAAGGGCCGCGGGTACGAGCCTCACCAGCGTCACTGCGTGATGTCCTTGAGCAAGAACATTAATTCTAGCTTAGTACTGGTTCAACCCAGGAAGACTCGTCTTTTTATAACTGAAAGACTGTTGATGGGACGTAAAGAATCAAATCAAACAAACAAACAAAACAAAATTCACATTCATTCAAGCTGTTATGATTGTGTTTGTTACCTGTAAGAATGATGAAGGTTCATACAAAAATGAAGCCACTAGAGTGGTCAGAGCATTCCTCCCATTATAAGTCTATGAGATTTTTTCCTCATGCTCAAGGGCAGCTAACTCCACAGCCAGGGGTCTGATCTGGCAGAATTCCGACCCCATCCAAGATGTTATGGTTGTACTTGTTACCTGCAGGAATGAGGAAGATTCAATCAAAATTAAAGGCGCTAGAGTGGTCACAAGACTTTTCATGAATTGTTCAAACGCTCAAGGGAAAATAACTCAGTAGTCGGTAGATGTATCTTAACAATGATATATTAACTCAACCAAGCTTTTGGTAGTCCTTGTTACCTGTAAGAATGAAGAAGATTCATCAAAAAATGGAGGCACTAGAGTGGTCACAGCATTCCTCCCATTTTAAGTATATGGAGATTTTTCAAACGCTTAGGGGCAGATAACTCCTCAGTCCCTGGTCCGATCTTGCCTAATTTCGGACCCATTCGAGATTTTATGGTTGTATTTGTTACCTGCAAAAACAAAGAAGAAGCAATCAAAAAATGAAGAAGGTAGAGTGGTCACAAGGTTTTCCCCATTATAACCCAATGGGAGCTATCTGTTTCCATGGAAACCAGAGTTCTGATCCAATATAGCCCAAAACCTTACACATACAATCCCCTACCTCAATGAAGCTCCAGATGAAATTTGATTAAAATAGGCGAACTGGTCTCTGAGATATTCATGTTTGAAAGTGTGGGCATATGGACGCACAGACGGACGCACGTCCGCCGGATCGACTGCCGTCCTATAAGCTCACAGGTAGCCTTTGGCTCAGGTGAGCTAAATTGTTAGGTAAATTCGGACAGTGATCTTGTTTGATTCATATTATAATCATTTGAAAAAAATAATCAACTTAGCAAACAATGAAAACCTGATGAGACGGCTCATATTGAGCCGTCTCATCTGGACTTTCACTGTTTGCAAATGTATGTCCGAATTTACCAGGTGTCCGAAGTTTCATGACTTAACCCTAATAGGCAGCTTGTTTTTCTGTTTGTTTAATATCCCTCCAACCGCTAAGGTCATAATGGGGATGGGATTAAAGCTAAAATCTCACCCAACTGATTAGAGAAGTCGAGATGGAACTCATTAGCCCAAGTCTACAAAGAAAATGGTTTATTCACAATGTAAACATTAACTACAGGTCACCACTATGCAGCTTATCATTTGCATGTCTAAGCACATGAGTCTCCGATTAAGTAACGAAAACACGTACTAAGTGCCATTTTCAAGCTTATCTCTGTATGAATGCGCAATAGGTCTTTAATATTGATGTGTCAGAAAAACGTTTATCACAAGTGTCACGAGTATACATCTTATCTTCTGTATGAATAAGCAAACGGGTCTTTAAGCTTGATGTAACCATTGAACGTTACCACACGTGTCACGAGTATCCAGCTTATCTTCTGTATGAATAAGCAAACGGGTCTTTAAGCTTGATGTAACCGTTGAACGTTACCACAAGTGTCACGAGTATCCAGCTTATCTTCTGTATGAATAAGCAAACGGGTCTTTAAGCTTGATGTAACCGTTGAACGTTACCACAAGTGTCACGAGTATCCAGCTTATCTTCTGTATGAATAAGCAAACGGGTCTTAAAGCTTGATGTAACCGTTGAACGTTACCACAAGTGTCACGAGTATCCAGCTTATCTTCTGTATGAATAAGCAAACGGGTCTTTAAGCTTGATGTGACCGTTGAACGTTACCACAAGTGTCACGAGTATCCAGCTTATCTTCTGTATGAATAAGCATATGGATCTTTAATATTGATGTGTCAGTAAATCGTTTACCACAAGTGTCACAAGTATGAACCTTATCACCTGTATGAATACGCCTGTAGGCCCTTAAAGTTAGATGATAGATAAAAAACATTTACTACAAATGCCACAAGTAGTTGTTTTATTTTTGGCATGAATAAGCATTGTGGGCCTTCAAGGTTGATAAATGAGTAAAACATTTACCACAAGAGTCACAAGTATGCAGGTTTTCTCGCGTATGAATATGCATATGTGCCTTCAAGTAAGATGAAGTAGCAAAACATTTACCACAAACGCCACAACTGAAAGGTTTATCTCCAGTATGAATAAGCATGTGAGTCCTCAAGTGAGATGGTTGAGTAAAAGATTTACCACATGTTGTACAAATATATGGCTTATCTCCAGTATGAATATACATATGGCTCTTCAAGCTAGATGGTTGAGTAAAACATTTATTACAAATGTCACAAGTAAAAGGTTTATCTCCGGTATGAACACGCATATGTCTCTTCAAGTTAGATGGATCGGTAAAACATTTACCACAAGTGTCACAAGTATGTGTCATATCTCCTGTATGAATACGCTTATGTATCTTCAAGCAAGATGATTGAGTAAAACATTTATCGCAAATGTCACAAGTATGTGGCTTATCTCCGGTATGAATACGCACATGGTTCTTCAAGCCAGACGAATCGGTAAAACATTTACCACAAGTTTCACAAGTATGTGTCATATCTCCTGTATGAATACGCTTATGTCTCTTCAAGCAAGAATATTCAGTAAAACTTTTATCGCAAATGTCACAAGTATAGGGCTTATCACCGGTATGAATAAGCACATGGTTCTTCAAACCAGACAAATCGGTAAAACATCTACAACAAGTGTCACAAGTTTTGGTCATATCTACTGTATGAATACGCATATGTCTTTACATGCTAGATGATTGAGTAAAACATTAATCGCAAATGTCACAAGTATATGGCTTATCTCCGGTATGGCTCTTCAAGCCAGACGAATCGGTAAAACATTTACCACAAGTGTCACAAGTATGTGTCATATCTACTGTATGAATACGCATATGTCTTTTCAAGCTAGATAAATCAGTGAAACATGTACAGTCAAGCCAGAGAAGCACTTGACATAAAGTGCAACCCATGTGCACTACGCCAGAGAGAGGTGTGCACATGGCTTTAAACTTCATCTGCGACCCATGTGCACTAGACTTTGAGACCCAAGTGCACTAGCCATTCTGGCCAATAGGTAACTGAGAACTCCTTGATGTCAATGTTCAATACCTGTATAGCACATAACACAAGTTACATTTACCATAGCAAACAGTTTGAACTCAGATCATGTGGGGCAAGGTGTCAGGCCTGACCTGGATCCTAATTGACACTCTTATAAATGTCCATGTGTATTTTATAATGTAATAGAATTAATTTTCATTGAGAATATTTTACATGAGAAAAGGGACATTCAACATAATTGCTAACACCTCACCTTGTTTGTAAAACTTGATGATTAGCCTGAGAGAGTAGGATTAATTGTTTTATTACCATTAACTACATTACTTATCTGGATAATGTTTTAGAGTTTTCTGAGCCTCATCAGAGACAGTCCTATACTATAGAAACTCTTTATGTGACTATTGGCCTCAAATATTTTTGTCAGCAAACCAAGATCCTTATTAGAACTGCAGTCTGTGACGTCTGATCTGGGTCTACATTTTTTGGCTGGGTACTAGGCTTATCTCTGTCTACTAGTCTTAACTCTGTCTACTAGTGTAGTCTGCTGATAATCTTTGCTAGCTAGTTGGACCCAGATCAGGCAAAAATACAACCCTGCTTTCTGTGCAGCCCAATCTGGCTCTACACTGTTTGCCTATGACCACAAAATGATCATAGGCTTAATTTTTGTTAACTGTCATCTGCTATTAATCTTTGCGCAAACACGTTTGACCCAGATCAGTCATGACATTTAGTCAGGCCTGATCTGGATCCAAACTGTTATCACTCTGATGGTAGAGACCACATGTTCTGTGGCACCTGGTTTGTCTATGTCCCACAATAAGGAAATTATGCTCATGTTGGTTTACTCTTTTCCTACTATTCTTTTGTCGTCTGCTGATAATCTTTGCAAATAGGTTGAACCCAGATGTTTGGCTTGATCTTAAACCAATCTGTTTGACACTCTAAAGAACTTTTCGAAAAAGATCGCTAAAAACGGTAGACACCCAAAACACATGCATAATTACCAAAAAGGGTGTAAAAAAAAAATTTATATCAAGATAAATGCTTTTTATTAAGTGGATGGATGCATACCTGTTTAGCACTTTGTATGCTGGGTACTTTTTCATGCATTTTTGTTGTCTGTGTTTTTCAACCATCTTATTAAAAATTCCTCCACTGAGGAACTCCCTCAGACTGTCAAACAGTTTGGACCCAGATCAGTTCAACAAAATGTCGGGCCTAATCTGGACCAATACTTTTTGCAAAGATAATAAGCAGAAGGCAATCGCTGTTCTTGAAGATGTTTTATTGTATTGCATACAGGTGTAAACCCCTATCAGATCATAAACCCTTTGTTTTCTACCAGATTTAATCATATTTGCTTATATCACTTTAATATTAGCCCTTTCCTTGTTAACGGTACATTTTGTAGTCTGCTGATAACCTTGCAGTTAGCACACAGATCATCTTGAGGACTGATGTTCCATATGGGTCCAAATCATACATGTGTTTGGGACAGCACAGCCTGATTATGGCTATGATCTCTTGTAAATATTACTGGTAGTTTACATAACAATCAGTAATTTGATAGGAACTGACCAGCTTAGATTAAAGATAATTAGAATTCATTACTCAAATATTTTGCGATTAAAGAAATTTGCTTCATGCTTAATTTCTATCTTAATATAATAACTTGAACCATTTTTGTTCTAAGCAACTTTTGTCAAAGCAAACAGCTGGGACCCAGATTGGGAACACCTTTCCATTGGTCCTGATCTGGATCCAAACTGTTTGACAATCTGACAGCGTGCCTGAAAGAAGTTTTGGAAAAAGTTAATTTTGAAAACGAATAGTCAGCAGACAACAACAATTAATAAAAAAATAATAAAATAAAAAAATGGAACTTTCATTTAATGTAGAACAGTTTGTTGTGAAGTCTGCTTTATCAGACAGACAGTGAAGGTCTTGATCAATTATTTTGGAATGCAGTAGTTAGGACCCAGATCAGCACTCCTAATCTGGATTCAAACCGTTTGAAAATCTGAAAGTGTTTCTGAAAGATTTTTTTAAACAAAGTTATTTCAGCAGACCACCAAACATGTGAGCATGACAGGCTGGTTGACATTTAGAGTGTGAGCAGATTATTGTTCACATCTAACTGAAGGATATTTTTATTAACCTGACAATAGATAATCGCTTTTAATTGGCCTTTAATTGACCACACGTGTTGACCACCTGGTGTGAAAAGATATCACCTAGCCACTTAATCCTTTACAATGTAATTAATCAAATAAATATGGAGTTTTACTTAGCAGGCCTAGTACACAGGCATTAGCTGTCACAACAATATAGACACAGATGAGAAATCGCTAGCAGGTAGTGAGTAAAGCCAGTCATGCCAATTTAGGAAATTTCCTGGTGTATCCTTGTGATGAAAAAGTTTCTTGTTTTTGTTTTTTATAAATTATTTGCTCCCAGAATCAAAAGAAATTTGTTCTTGATCAGTCTGCTCTTCATGAAGCACACTGATCTGAGACTATTTTCTATCTAAGTGATAACTTTTGCCACAGCCATTATATAAGAGTAAATTTAAGAAACAGCGCTTTTGCAGACAGTTTTGATCCAGATCAGGTCTAACTAACTGTCGAACCTGATCATAATCTAAATTATTAATCACTCTGATGGTATTTTGAACTTAACCAATGAAATGCAACTCTTGATATTGTGTTATCATAATGCACAGAAGCCATAAAATTTGACAATTTTGAACAATACGCAGATGCTTAACCCCTGGCCTGCTGAGCAAATCACATGCCACACAGTTTTAGATTATTACTTCATTTGTTATAATAAATTCTGGCTTTACAAAAATACAAAAAACCCATAAAATTATTTCCACAAAGTAATCTCCCCACAAAAAACATGTATACGTACATAAATAAATACCTTATACATTTTACAAAAGGATAAGATGTCGTGTGAAGTCTAAATAGGTGTGTAAGACATCCTTGCACACCTATTTAGACTTCACGCGACATCTTATCCTTTTGTAAAAAGTAAAAGGTATCAGAGTGTTAACAGTTTGGGTCAGATTGGGTCAGCATTCTGTCGGGTATGATCTGGGTCTTTGTTTGCAAAGATTAACAGCAGATAACAAAATTCTCCCCTGTCAGGCAAGAACTATTATGAAAAAATAGAAGTTTGGGCCTCGTCTAAATGAAACTTGATTGGAAAAGGTTGATTTTTAAAGACATCAGCTAATGTGAAAATTACAAAAAATAATTAAATAACATAAAAATTCAAAGCATACAAAACTGTCAACTTAATTATTAACAAAAAAACTTTATATCTGCAGGCAGACTGGTTTTGTTCTGTGTGCCAACACACTTAGGCTTATTGAGATATGAAAATGTAAAATTGTGATCAAAGCTGACACATCTAAATTTGATTGGATAATTAAATCTAAAAGAATCAATTAATAATAAGTTAATTAATTGAAATAACGGTAAACCATTAAAAAGTTAAAACGATCATAGCAAATAAGTTTTATTAACTAATTTGATTCAATAAATGAATTGAAGCATAAGAAAATAAATATTAAAACTTACATTCAGCTGGAATAAGTACAATGTACAGCAAATAAACAATCAGTTTGAATTTTCTATCTTTGCAATACTTATAGCAGATGATATCAAGTAAATGTTAGTGCGCTTTTTGCACTACAAGTGCACTATGGTCTAAGAATTAGATACAGTTCATCAATGATTGCTTTGCACTTCATGTACACTAGGGTTTGAGTCTGGGGTGCAACTCATCGCTCAAAGCTAGCTCACCTGTAGTACAAAAGGGTGTACAAAGGTGTACAGAGTTTCTCTGGCTTGACTGTACCACAAGTTTCACAAGCAGCTGGCTTAGCTCCAGTGTGAATACGCGCACGTGTGTATCTTACACGTATATGGCTTATCTGCGGTATGAATAAGCATATGACTCTTCAAGCTAGATGGATTGGTAGAACATGTACCACAAGTTTTACAAGCAGCTGGCTTAGCTGCTGTATGAATACGCGCGTGTATCTTCAAGTGAGAAGATCGAGTAAAACATTTACCAATATGGCTAATCTCCTGTATTAATAAAGAAATGATTCATCTTGTAAGGTGATTAAGTAAAACTAAATGTCGCAGATTTCCCACACATATGGATTATCTTCTGTAGCAATACGTTTATCATTCATCTTGAGTTATGGAGATAGACTAGACTAGAATTTCTATTCTTCTCAATTACACTACATGGTACACAATGATCAGCAAAGCCTTCAAACATGTTCAGCTTGGGTCATCAGGTAGTAATCTACAACATAAAAACACACAAAAAATTAAAAGAACACATTGGAATAATGAACAGCATACATGGTTGTTGAGATAAAATGGGCCTCGACACGAGAAAACCTGTCTTCGGAGGGTTGCGAACAACACAGGCGCAGACCAGCCTGCGCATCCGCGCAGTCTGATCAGCGCCTTTGTTTTTCGCTTTTTGGAAAGTATCACATCCATACTTACTACAAGCGAAATTTCAATTTTCTAGCTAGTCTCTGTAGCTGAGGAGACCGGTTTGAAACTCGCTTTGACGGAAACCCCGAAGACAGGTTTTCTCGCGACGCGGCCCAAATAGTATTTATTTACATTTTTGACCTAATTGAATGTTATTGTCATTCAGCCATCACTTTAATCTCTGTAAATTAAATATATTGATATATATGTTTAAAATGGCAGTTATTGACAATTACATTCAATTACTAAAATTGCAGGTGACAACACATGGAGACACCCGATCATGGCATGATATCTGTCAATCCGAGAACGTTGTATGGTAAAAAAAACACATCTTCAAACAACAGGGCCCTAAGGCTCTAGGTCGCTCACCAAATCCTTGCACATAAGGAGATTATGATTTAACCATGGTTAATGAGATATAATTTAAAGGTCTTCTCTAATTCTCAAAAACCAAAACAACAAAACAGTTTTGCTTGACCAGACGACGAGAGAGTAGATACAGCCATATGAATGGACATAGAAAAGCGCGACACGTGACAGCATAAATACAGAATTGTTCATATACCCAAATACAATATCATCTGCTGTATCTATAACATACGATTCTTCAATATACGATTCTACTCGCCCAGGAAAAACCAGAGATAAAAAACTTTTAAAGATTGAAAAAACTCTGGAAACCTGTACCCGCTTGTCAATTGCAGAATCGTTTGAATGTCGGGCCTCATTCTTAAAAACTATTTACACGTATTTAAGTATAAAACTTGAATTTGAAAATTAATTTGTTTTAATTCGTAACGAATTTCAACTTTTTGAAATTTTTTTATAATAATAAACTTTGAAATATTGATTTTCAGTTATTATCATCTTGAAAATTTGATATGAACGGTTCGATTGCGTCTGGTAGAATGAATATTTCGATACACCTCACTGCCAATGTATAATACTTACATCGCCCGATACGTATACTGTTTTACTTAAGAAACGTGAAGACAAATATTTCACGCTATACTGATCGTAACGCGTGAAATTAATAGTCTTCTCTAAACCTCAAAAACCAAAACAACAAAACAGTTTTGCTTGACCAGACGACAGTTTAGATAAATCAAAAGAGCGGGCTGGAGATGAATGTCTTATACAACTAAAGACCCAACTTTTTTGAAACTTCTAAACGCCTTTCTAAAGAATCTGCGGCATAACCATCCTTACTGGTTTAACTTTTCCACCTTCCGTGACGTTTCCAACAACGATCATTAACACCAGCATTTGCAGCCGCCGAAGCTCCTCCAGCTCTTAAAGAATGTAAACCCACATTCAAATCTCCAGCCACCTCTTTTAATCTAGAAATCAAACATTCCCTAGCTCTGGAATAACTCAATGGCTTATCTTTAGAAATTAAGTGACTTACAGCCTTAGACCTAAAACATGGCCGAAAACAAATACGCAAAACTTGAAATTGACTGATCAGTAATGCTCAAATATCGTAATAACATTGAATAGGGACATGCAGCAGAATTTCCTTTGGAAATCACTACCTCGTTTCCAAACCTATATTGATCGGTTTTACTTTTTCTAATATTTAAACAAAAATAGGTGTCCTCTATTCTTATGTCATTACAACGCACATTGCTAATTTCGTCATATCTAAGAAAAGCAGAAAATCCTAAAACGATCATACACAAATCTCTAACAACAAGTACGTCTGTACTTTCTGAGTACTTTTCGCATAAACACACTAATAACTCAGGAGTTACAGGTTGCTTTTTCACTATTGGTTTAGAACGATTACGTTTAGCTGATTCCAGTAAATTTGTAACGAAGGCATTGTTTGTAGGATCCTGCAAGTTTTTTATTGAATGTGCCCATTTAATACTGTATAAGGAAGCAGAAATAACACTATATGAATAATGCTTATCCATTAAATCCGTCAAATATAATGCCACATGAATCGGAGATGCTGGTATAGCACAACCTCCTTGAATTTTGATAAAATTTTCCCATTTTTTAAAATAACTAAAGTACTTAACGTTAGTATTATCACTTCTGGATGTCACTAAGTAATCAGCCATCCTGCCTGACAGACTCTGGAATAATGGATTGGAAATGCCGGCTGCTTCTACCTCCAGCTGAATAGAATCAGTCAGTCTTAAACCTGAAGAAAAAAGACAAAACATGGTCTAAATATCCAGTCACATATGTATTCTAATAGCGACCAAGCCAAATGTCAATGGTCTACCATCAAATATGCCATTTCTGCCTCGGCCTCTCTTCGTCAAAATACCTGGTTGAAAAAAGAAAACATCAGTGACATATGTTGCCTTCTTCTCGCCATCTGGAAAAAACAAAGGCCAGAATGGCGCAGACCTCCACTGTGGAACTATGATAGTACATTTGCACTCTTCATTCAATACTTTCCTTACGCAACGCGAAATGAGGCGAGGAGGGGGAACCAACCAATTCTTTTCTCCTACCCAAGTATGTGCAAAAGCATCAATGCCTGATGTACCGGGACACCAGTATCTTGAATTAAATGATGCACATTTTGTATTATAATCACATGCAAATCGATCAAAAGTGTGACTACCCCACCTAGCCTCAAGCGTTGAGAATACAAAATTTAAAACAGACCAATCATCACTATCTGAGCATCTGCTTAAAAAATCTGCTTCAAAGTTTGAGCCCTTGGCACCCACTTTGGCACCAGATTGATACAATTTTGTCTGCACAACGAATTAACATTTAAAGCAACTTCTTGCAAATATGGCTTTTTGCTACCTACTTGCAAAATATTGCACACGTTCTTATTGTCTGCGTGGACCAATACATTTTGCCCTTCCAGGCTTTTGACTGAACTATGTACTGTTCTGTACACCGCCTCCAACTCTCTCCAAGTTGAGCTGAGCATAGACTCAGTTTCTGACCAAGAACCTACCACTTCACTATCCTGTATGCCAACTACATATCCCCCAAAACCAGCTCCACTGGCGTCACAAAAAATAGATTTCTCCATAACTAAAGAGCTTGTAAAAGTGCTCTCATTCAGAACTCTTACATTTTCCTTCCAGAAAATAAGCTCATCTAGAGCTTTAGAACTAACCATCACAGGCGCCTCCCAGCTAGCCCTCGTTTGAACACAATCATATAATGATCAAGTTCTCAATCTCACTAAATGACCCATGACGGATTGCATCGATATCAGCTGCCCTATGACGCAGGCAATTTTTCTTACCGGTAAGATAACATTTCCACTTGTAACCTTGGTAATCAATTCGTCCAAAAGACTTTCAGCTTTACAGATTCGCTCATTAGTAACTTGCAGCTTACCTGATTTTGAATTCCATAAATATCCCAGCCAAACAATTATCTGAGATGGTATCCACTGACACTTTTCGTCAGCTATGAGAAAGCCAAAATCTATCAAATCTTGCCTGATATACCGACTAGAAAGCAATGCCTTATCATATGAAACGTCTCCACCCAGACCATCGTCTAAAAATAAAATGACCTTGTGACCTTTTGACCTCCACTTTTTGAGAGGAACTTTGAGTAATTTCGTAAAAATGAAACCAGCTGTAGAAATTCCGAATGGGAGAACGTTGAAAACAAAGTATTTTGTCTTACCATCAACTTGCCAAGAAAATCCCAAAAAAGTACGGTGACCTGTAAATACCATACAATGTTGCTACGCTGATCTGATATCAAAACTAAATAAATGGTCTCCTTGACTAAATAATTGCCTGGCAACTGACTGATCCTCAAAGCAACATTTAAACTTGAACAAATCAGGATTTATGTGTCTACAATCCAAAACGAGCCTTTTCTTACCTGAACGGCTTAATGCTACTGTCAAAGGGTTTACAACCTGTGGAATGTAAGCTACCTCCCATATACATTGTTTTGTCAGCAAAGAACCTATTTCGCTGCTTACAAAATCAAGATTGTCCAATGCAGACTTATTATTTCTTAAAATCGCTGCTTCAGGTATCTGTCTGAAAGGCAATTTGTATCCGTTGCATATCACATCATAAACATATTCACTAGCACCCGCCTTTTTCCAATGACTCGCTTGAGCCTTCAATCTGCCAACCGGTGAACTTAATAAAGTATTGTCTGAACTTAAATTTTTGCCTGAACCTTGCAATGATTGAATGGAACCTACCTCTATAACATTTTCTTTTGCAAGCTTATGCTGACCATCAGAAAACGAAAACATATGTATACTTATCTTTGCATTAATATCAGCCTGGATATCTGGATTGACAGCCATGCACTCTTTGCGCCAATGCCCCTGTGTTCCACACCGAAAGCAATTCCCAGGCCTCCTGTTCCCCTGATAGCGTCCCTGTTGTTGTAACCCTTGATAACGTCCCTGTTGCGCTGCTGCTGTAGGTTCTGAGTTGATTGTTGCCGTCGGTAGCCCATATGGTCTAAAACGACGCCCACGAAATCGCCTCTCCTGTTTTGCCTTGCGTTCTGCCTTCATCTGCGCCCTGTAAATCTTTTCCTCGTCATCGGAATCTTCCGCTAATAGATTGGCTTCATATTCTTGAACGACTTTCCAACCCTGTTCAGAGCTATCTGCTAATTTTACTAACTTCTGTCTATGTGATAAGAGTTCAATACCTTCTGAAACTTTCTTGTGTGCCATTAATGCTGCTTCCCCTGATGTATCTCGACTCACATCTTGGATGTGCCCGTCAGCTTCCCACATCTTATCTAGGACTTTAGCGTTTATCTTGAATTGTTCTTCATTCCCTTTTTTCCTAAAGCTATAATTCTCTGTCACCGCTAACTTATCCTGTATGGCCGAAATTTGTGTCTGGGACAAAGTCCTCTGTGTAGATTCAATGCGCTGCTCAAAAGCGTTTAGCTTAGCAGAAATCAATCTGTCCATCTGTGATAGCAAATCATTACATGTGGAACTCTGCAAATTAGGCTGCTCGTTGTCAGACATTTTTGAGCCACGTGTCGCGCACCAAGAAATTAATGTTGATAAAATTTGATATGAACGGTTCGATTGCGTCTGGTAGAATGAATATTTCGATACACCTCACTGCCAATGTATAATACTTACATCGCCCGATACGTATACTGTTTGACTTAAGAAACGTGAAGACAAATATTTCACGCTATACTGATCGTAACGCGTGAAATTAATAATATTTCTACTTTTAGCTCTGGTATTTTTCTGCCAGTCAAGAGTAGAAGTGACGTCATGTTTTGTTTACAAAGTTATGGTAATTTACTTTCATAACAGGATAATACACAACTGATCTATAGAATTGCGGTAGCTCAAGTGGTAACGAGGAGGATTACTAAACCACAAAGAACTTTTTTAGGTTCTAATCTCACTGGCTGCTATTTTTCATTCATTTTTTTTATTTTTTTTGGGGGGAGGGGGGGGGAGGGGGGAAGGGGAGGGGGGTGGAGGTCTGATTTTATTATTCCCTTCATGTCTTATTTATTTTTCTTTTTATTTATTTTTATATTTTTTTTTTATTTTTTATCACTTTAACATGTATAAGGTACATATATAAAAACTTCTGTAACAACCCAAGCTACTGTAAATTATGAAATACACGCGAATGTGAGCGTTAAAAGACATATTTGCGACGTCAAAATTTGTGACTAGGGCAAGTAAACAACAGAGTGATTTCGCCATTTTGGGATAATTTTATTTTCACGAAATTTTGCATGTGGGAAGTTTCGCGAAAATAAAACTTCGTGAAAACTTCCGAATTTACAGTAAGCTGAAATAATGCCGCCTGTTCCTTTTGGGCCAAGTAAAAATATGAAGAAAAAAAACAACAACCTCTAAATAGGTTCGATCCTGGTACGCCTGCGTCCAACGCCGTAGACATAACCACTACACTACAGCATCTTCTAACGTGAAGAACACAAGTTAATATTTTATGGGTAGCATTGTACTATATACTCGGCAATTGTAAACAAAATATCACGTGACTGTCACTCTTCGTTGGCACTATAGTAGCTATATGTTGAATAGCAAAAACAGACCTTTTCAATATATGCCTCTTCAAAGCTGTAATTCTGTCATTTTTATTTTCAATGGACCGTTCCATCATTGATGTTAAATCATGTACAGCTGTAAGTATGCATGAAGTCGACTTCTTGAGATCATTGATGTCACTTTTCAGATGAGATAATTCACTAGTGACAGTAGCAGGGAACACTTTGTATGCTCCTCTCAATGAGCTCATTTCAATGTCACATTGTTACGATGATAGTATATGCTCCCTTAGTGATGTTGCGACACCCATGCTATCAAATGAAAGTAAAACAGGTCTTACCTCAGAATTCATTTTCACGTCCAAGGGGCTACATATAGCAAATTTAAGTATAAGGCATTTATTGCCCCAAATTGACAAACTTGGGATAGCGTTGGCAGAGGAAAACGTCCCTGATATAATTTGGATCTGTGAAACATTTTTGAACCCAAGCATATCGAGTAATCAAGTAAATGGCTTTAGTCATATACGGAAAGACAGGTCTGATACGCAGGGCAAATCCTGGGGCAGATTAATCATCTATTTTCGAAATTCCATTTCTTGTAAACGAAGGCCAGAAATCGTATATAGAAACAATTTGGTCTGAGATTTTTATGCCAAATTCGAAGCCATTTCTAATTTGTACAGCATACCGGCCTTCAAACGCTACATCCGATTGGATTGGTCATGCTAAAATACCAAGTGGCTCCAGCTGATCCAATTGTTTGATCTTACCCCGCTGGTCACGAATTTCACTCGCACAACTCCATTGGCAGCTACAATTATTAATCATATCTATACCTCAATCCTGAAAATATTATCGACTGTTTTGTCCCATCACATGCTATAAGTGACCATTTTCCCCGTATGCTTCTCAAGAAAGGAAAATAGTAAAATTACTAAAACCAAACACATATCAACCACTTACGGATGTTTTAAACATTTTGATGAATCTTCATTTTAGATGATATGTGTTCTGCTTTAGAGTCGTTTGAAGTATCTCAAAGTCACGTCGATGACGATTTTACAAAGTGGTTTTCAGTTATTCAGAATCATTTAGATAGGCACGCCCCACTGAAAACAAGATGGGTAAAATCAAAGCGTATGCCAGAATGGTTTACTCTGGATATACGGGACGCCCGAAAATTACGAGATCATTATAAACGTTCAAAAAATAGGTCAAAATTTAAAGAAAACCGCAGTAAAATGAGAAATCTCATTTGTGCTGCTAAAATAGCGCATGTTTTCGGAATCTATACCATCTCAAAAAGACACACGAAAGATATGGAAACATTTTCGATCACTAAATAATAAGACTAATTCAGCACAAAACGAATTACCTGAAGAAATTTTGATAAACGACCAAACATATACAGACTCAAAAGATATAGCCTTCAAATTAAACGAGTTTTTGCCACAGTGTGCGACCAGTTCAGTTTTGGAAACGACCCAGTGGATCATCCAGATCTAAATAAACTAAAAAACATATGTCGAATCTAAGGTCCCATCATATGTTAATTTTAACGTAAATTACATCACTCCTGAGGAGGTGAATGCATTTTTACATGCACTTGACCCCACTAAAGCCACCGATATCGATGGGCTAGGTCCAAGGATACATAAAATGGCGGCAAGCATTTTGTCACCGTCGATTGCCGCCCTCATCAACAAAAGCATTCAAACGGCTTCATTCCCGTCTCATCTTAAGACAGCAAACATATTTCCCATACATAAGGGTGGATCCAAATCTGACCCAACAAATTATAGACCCATTTCTATTTTGCCAACAATATCGAAAATCTTCGAAAAGCATATAAATAAACATCTAATGCTTGTTTGTTTGTTTTTTAAATAAATATGATATAATACACAAAAACCAGTCTGGATTCAGACCTAAACACAGCTGTCAAACTGCATTAATAAAATTAATCGACCAATGGATGAGCTGTATCGACAAAGGGGATATCGTAGGTACACTCTTTCTAGATTTTAGGAAGGCTTTTGACCTTATCAACCATTTTATCCTTATAAAGAAACTTTCGATTTGTAAACTGAGAGATGCTACTCTCGAGTTATTTTCTTCATACATCCTGGATCGTCATCAAGTAATGGAAAGTAATACTGGTAAGTATTTTCTTCATACATCCTGGATCGTCATCAAGTAATGGAAAGTAATACTGGTAAGTAATACTGGTACGACTAGACCAGCACACATTAAATCGGGCGTCCCTCAAGGCTCTATCTAGTATTAATGTTTCTAAATGATTTGCAACTGCGACAGTAACTACTACGCAGATGATGCGACGATCCATACACATGGAAATACACCAAATGTGATTGAATCCAAGTTACAGCAAGATGGCAATAATACAAAGCTTTGGTGTAAACAAAATAAAATGGAAATAAATTATGATAAAACTACATGTATGATTGAAGGAACACAATACAGAACAAAAAATGTCCTACCTTTAAACATTTGCATTGATGGCTACAAAATTAAAGATGTTAAAAACAGAAATTAAATTGACGAAAAATCTTCGCTGGACAGATCATATTGACCACATTTGCGCTAATATCTCATCCAAAATTTCACTACTGAGGCAACTTTCCACATATATCCCAATTGAAGCCCAAAATATGTTCTACCAAGGGTATATTCTACCGTTGATTGACTATGGCTCAAGTACTTGGGGTAACACGTCAAAAAATAACTTGGAAAGACTCTCAAAACTTCAAAAACGAGCAGCACGAATTGTTTTAAATGCACTTCACGATACAGCCTCGTCCGTTATGTTCAACGCTTTAGGTTGGCCAACTATAGAAAAACGCCATAGCTATAATAAAGCTGTACTTACACATAAGGAGCTAAATAATCTCACGCCTTTATATATAATAACTGAACTACTTATTCCTATGTCACAAACGCATAACCGAACGCTAAGGTCAACTTCAAACGGCTCTTTAGCGGTACCCAGATCGAAAACAGCAATATTTGATGGCTCGTTCTCATGTACTGCACTACGATTGTGGAATCAGCTATCAGAGGTTACCAAAAAGGCATCTTGCTTAAGTTGTTTTAAGACGCAAGTCAGTTTATATTTAATGAATGATTTTAACTTTTACCATGAAGTTTAAAATCATTTTTATAAATTTTAATACTCGTTCATCAAATTTAAAGCCTAGGTGTATTAATATTACCAAATGCTGCCAAATGTTTTATACGCTCGTTTATATTTGAAATTTTCTATGTTTTATCATATGTTTAACTTGTGTTTATATGTATATATGTTTTAAAGGGACGCATGGTAGACTAGCGTCGATCGCTAAATGTGCTGTCCTCTTTAGATAAAGATAAATAAATAAATAAATAACTTATATTTTTAATTGGTACTTGTCTGATGGGGAAAAGCACTTTTGTGGATAAAGAGAGAGTTGAACCTACTATTTTTTTCAAGGAAAAAATATCATTTCCCTTGAAACTTTTCTCTGACTATTTTATGGGCAATCCTTCATTAAGACTGTCCGAGGTCCTTAGGAGCTTGCAGAAATAGATTTGAAGAATAAATGCAAAACCTCTCATCGAACTCAATATTTCGGACCCTATCAACATGACAATTTAAGCGTAAGTTCTTTGTCAGCCCGACATTTATTCACTGTTATTAATTTACTGGGAAGATGAACAAAATAAGGCTCCAAGTTTATAAAACATGTTCCATGCCTAACTCAACCAAGTATTAAATTTATCCTGCTATAATGCTAAAAAATTAAGACTTCCTGCTCTCAAAATATCAGATGTATTTCTCACGCTCAAACATGTTAAGGACATATGCTACTAAATACTTCCCACATTGAAATATTTTAAATACTTTGCATACAGTTTGTTTTATGCATGGGCTATCCATTTATGAAATAAAAAGGATATGTCACCGTGCTTATTTTTTCAGAATCTCATATTGAAGTTTACAGCATTTGACCAATTTTCTAGAAATATAAAATAATAATACTAGTCCTAATTATCGAGCTAAAACGGTTGTAATCTTCACCCAGCTTCTTTCTTTTAACTTAAATTACTGCCCATGACCTCAAACTTTTAAGAAAATGTGCATGTTTACTTGTTACCCCATGCTGTGACATGATACTGCATGATATATTTTGGCAATTCGTCGAAAAATGGAATTTGTTTTTAGAATAAATCATGTATTAAAAAATCTGACATTGAAAATCTTGAAAATTTATTTTTAATTCATGGACTATTATAATACCTTTCAGAAAAAAGAATAAAAATCTGGGGTCACCGAACTAATTCTCTTTCTAGAGGGCCAAATTTAACCCCACCCCCATAGGTTTCATGCGTAATTCAATATAAAAAGTTCGGGGATGACCATTTCGGTCGTTTTGATGATGCCATTTTACTAGTATATGAAGTAATTTAGCATTAAAATGTTAAAAAAGAAAGAAAAAACACACTGAAAATATGTGCGCATCTGGGAATCGATCCTGGTTCTCTGGCTTTGTAGCCAGGCGCGCTAACCACTAGACCACGAGGTCAGGTCGTGCGCCGCTCTAAATATCCATACAAATAGTATAGACTCGGCCACTATCGTATTCGTAACCAGGGTTATTGTGTACGTCGTTTGATTTCGACTGAGCTACATTTATCTGTCTTTAGTGCTGAGACGATCAGTTCTGAAAAGATGTCAATAGATATTTCGAACACACTTTAATTAGTTATTTTGTGAAGAAAATGTCGGAACACCGATATGACATAAGAATATCGGAAGCTGTATTGATCCGAATCCGTTAAGGGGCGAAAGACAGGACCCAGACAACTTTCCCCGTTTGCAGACGCGGAAAAGGTGCGCATTGGAAATAGCCGCATATGTCTTTAAAATGCCAATCATTTTTGCATGAGCGTGATAAATTACACGCTAGTTGAGTTCAGCATGAAAAACGTTTTACAACCTCCCGACCAGGAATTTAATGTAAGTACAGGTTTACAAATAGATGCAGTTGCCAAAGACAGAGCGTAAATAAGGGATGAGTTTGAAAAATATGCATTATTTTTCATTCAAAATAAAAAAAACTTCTGGTACATTATTTAAGGCAGATAAATTGTATGTATTTAATATGAACTAGAAAAGGACCCGCGCAAGCGCGGGTATAAGATGTATTTGCATATGCTGAAAAATGTACTGAGCTTGGCTGCGCATGGCAGATGTCCTCATAAATATTAAAATTGGGAGCAATATCTAAGAGCAGGATAAATACTAAGGAAATTCTTTCAAGAATCAAAGGTCATTACTCTGTTATAAAGTATATTTCTTTTTTCTATCAACCTTACTCAAACATAAGGCGGTAACGGCCAAATGTTAAATAATGGCAGCAACAACGCATGTAGCATATAACACACTACTATAGTGTTAATCGAAGTGACTGCAATGTATATGTATGCCAATGAAAACTGTAAGTTGTCATGTCAACTTTAGTCCTTTTCCAACTGGAACAAAAACACGCTTAATCATTCCCCTCAGATGTCTAGATATTGAGAGGATGCAGACCCTTGGGTCATATTTTAATGTCTTACTCATGCCTAAGCTGGCTAGATTTTATATGTGAACTATGGAATTAGCTTCATAGCTTAAGCGAGATCCACAGATGCCTATACATACCATAAACTCATCTATGAACCTTCAGCTCAGGTGAGTTAAATAGTATACGAAACTTTGTAACTGCTGAACAAATATGCCAATGTTTTCTATTCTGTCAGTATCTATTGGTATAACTGATAAAATGAATGCAGCAGATTTATCATGTATGCAAGAATGTCGTCAGACCAGGGATTGAACCAAAGGCCACTTGGTTGATAGTAACACTCTTCTAATTGAGTTAAGCAGCCCATCGGTTAAGAGTGTTGCAGTTAGCAATTTGAGATTAATGAATGTGGCATCCAAATCCAAAGTTTTGATGAATGTCTACTGTAATATTCCAAAGTTGTATAACTCCTTAAACATATTGTTGTAATCATGCAAAAAATAAACCAAAAGGTGTTACTATAGAATAATGCCAAAGAAAGATACTGAAAGAATTGCAAACAGTGAAGACACTGATTAGACTTCTTCTCTAGGGACAGTCTTATGTTGGTCTGCACTGTTTGACCATACCTAATTGTCCAAAAAGTTCGAAATTAATTTCATGGCAATTTATTTTGGTAATTGTGTTGTCTTTCACAACTGTTGATAAGAACAGTGACTATTGATAGAAAAAGTTTAAGAAACGGGAATATTAACTTTTTGGCAAAAACATATGCTGTGGGTCCTAAAAGAGACGGTTCTTTTGAGCACCCAACATATAAAACTATGGTTGCATGTTACAATATTGCTGTTCACACGTGTAAATGAAGATGCCCCAGATGCAAATGACTTGTGCATAAAAGCAGGGCATGGATGCAAATGATTTGTGCATAAAAGCAAAAGCTAGGTGTTGTTCGGTAAAACAGTTAAGCTTCAGTGGTTTGGTGTGTTCAGGGCTACACAGCATTTTGGGAGCACAGTGGCTCAGTGGTAGAGTGCTTGACTCGAGACCGAGGGGCCGCGGTTTCGAGCCTCAAAGGCGTCACTGCGTTGTGTCCTTGAGCAAGACATATGATCCTAGCTAAGTACTGGTTAAATACAGGAAGACACGTCCCTACATAACTGAAAGATTATCGATGGGACGTAAAGAATCAAATCAAACAAACAAATACACAACATTTTACACGTCGAATCGAGGGTTCGCTGTTACTACTTTCTTTCATTATAATAAATGATACAATTGTAAAGCTTTTATCTTTGAAACGTAAAAGAAAATCGGTATATTACCATTAATTATTTCCAACCAAAATGTATTACCACGCATGTTGTGGGTACTCAAAAGACCCGTCTCAATGCACCCAAAATATAATGGCTCTGTAGGTCAGCATTTTTTTCCAAAACTCTGCGTTCAGGGCAGGTAAGTTTGATCTATTTTGCCCAGACTGTAAAGATAATTTATGCAGAGGATTGAGCGCAAATGAACAGAGAATTGAACTATTTATTCTACGGGAAATGGAAAATTGGATTTCTGGCGCGGCAGTCGGACACGGCAGCACGGTGCGGTGATGGCTTTCATTAACGGTCATCTTTGTGACGTGTGACCGACCGCGTGACATATGTAAATACACCTTACGGACCAATCGTAGCGGCCTTTCTTGGTAGAACTTGGGAGAATATGAAAACATGGATCAATACGTCAATTATCATTAGTTGATAAAGAAGGCGTTACCCTGTCAAAATTGATGGGAGATTATGGAGTCAAAACTGAATTATTTCCAAAAATCTCAAAAACGAAATAAAAGTAAGAGAAGATTAGATCGAAGTTATCAATGAGGGCAATATCTGAATAACTCCGTGTAGAAAAATGCTGGTAAAATATACCGTTTCCGAGTTTTTGAGCGCAAAGGGCTCCTTTGGTAGTATAGATACCGCAAGAAATCTCGACTGCAAGCAATTACTCGGATAGATCTTAGTTGAAACAGACATACAGGCGGGCAGGCTAATAGTCAGCAGGCAGATGTATTTTGCTACTCGAACACTGGTCATGCGCTCTAAACATCTTAGCAACCTGGGTGGTAAAAATCACCACTACCAACATTCTTTGTCTTTGAATTAATTTACTTTTTACTGTTTCTGTAGGGAAATGAGGAGCCCTGATGGCTCATATTTCTCCCTCTATAATCTTCTCAAAAACTCTGTGACTTCCAGTGTGATAATAGAAGTCAATATGAGTTTTTTTGGATGCAAATTTTAATCTACATTTGTTAGAAGATCTCACGTTCACGCACAAGGTGTTTATCTGACAATGTCTTGAAACTGATAACTGAACTGTTTTTTCAGTAACAATTTCTTCTGTTAAGTTGTTTCAAAGATCTACCACTCTATACTGAAACAATAAAGGTATGTCCGCTTGACGTTTGTGTCTGCCAGTTCTAAATGTATACATTCAAATTTTTACATAACAAACTGTTATTATTTAGATATGTAACGCACCTAAACGAAATTCATTTGATAACAAGTAGAGCCGCTGACAACTCAGAGAACACGAGTACCCTTAAAATCAAGTCACAGCATCAATGACACCCAGTCCATCATAACTCCGAACCGCTCAAGCACATTTAAACATCACTGAGCAAACTCTCTAGTAAGATGTTATGCATGTTAGCTGCTTTTACGGCCACTACCATTAATCTGTAACATTCTCTGACGTCACAATACATCGATCAAGAGCGTGCGTGAAGACACACAGAAAATCCATTGTTGGTCAAGCATTTTGATAATCAACAGAGTCGGTCATATTTGAATTTCTTTTTTCGTCATCACAAGCATCTTAACTTTTATTATTATTAAGTCTGTAACATACTCTGACGTCACAATACATCGATCAAGAGCGTGCGTGAAGACACACAGAAAATCCATTGTTGGTCAAGCATTTTGATAATCAACAGAGTCGGTCATATTTGAATTTCTTTTTTCGTCATCACAAGCATCTTAACTTTTATTATTATTAAGTCAAAACAATTAATACTGGAAATTCACTATCTTTTGTGCGATCGTTGTCATACACAAGCGCAACATATGAAAACAAAAAAGTTGTCAAATTGATGTTAGGTTAAGGAGAATCGTAGGTTCTTAGATTGTTATTTGTTTAATTCAAAGGGAGGTAATTTCAGTAAATTTCGCATTTTAACGGTTTTGAAATGCATTTCGCTCGTTCAATAAGCACATTTGGGATTTTTAGATGTTTTATCATCGTTGGACGTTCCTGGTTGCCATTTAACGTAAAATGTGTCATGTTTTGATGATCAACTTGCTGATGATAGTAGAATGAGCTGTTTTCACTTTAGGTTAAATAACTCTTCCAGATAAGAAGATAAAATCAAATAATTACCATTTTTTGTGTGTCGGACGTTTGATAAACAGTTTGGTTTATTGTTTGCTGCAACATCTTAACTGGATCGAAAGATACAGTACCATGAAAATAGGACGTATCTTTTTTGTTTGAGTATATAGCAAACACTTTTCTGTCGCAATGATGTTAAATGTTCTGTGTTTAACCAATTGTTTGCTGTGACCTCTTGTATTGTGTGTTTTGTTAGTATCAAGTGTGAAAAAGTCTTCCCATTTTATATCATAATGCCCATTCAATATCTTGAACACTTGAATTAGATCATCTCTTTTTCTTCTGTACTTCAAAGTGGGCAAGATTAACATTTTAAGTCTGTCAGCGTAATTTATATTTACCAATTCTGAGACCAGCTTGTTCCTCTCCTCTGAATGTTTTCAATCAATTGAATACGCTTCTTTAGACTTGGATTCCACACAGAATCTCCATAATTAACTATAGGCCTTATGATTGATTAATATACGTTTCTATCCATAGGCCCCCCAGGGTGAGGGGGGTCTTTGCTCCCTTGATCCCTGAAAATAATGCTATGATCTCCCCAACTCCCTGAAAATAATTTCCTCGGCTCCCTAAAAGTATTTTGCCTTTGCTCCCCAAATCCCTAAAAATAGTTCAGCTTCTCCCCAAATCCCCAAAAATATAAGCCAGTTCTCCCTAAAACGTATTTTTCTTTCCATAGGATTAAAGTCACATACTTAAAAAACTATGAAGCTATACAAGAATAGTTTGCCTTATACATGTAAAGACAGGGCTTGGCCATGGAATACATGACACATAATTATTTCAATGATATATGACTCTATGATGGCCTCCTTAAAATGCTGTTACTGTAGAGTAGGCATGGAGGAATGCTCTCTAGATTTGAATTTTTTAAAATACAGACAGACCATTTGTTTTTCTGGTTGGGGGCAGGGGCTCATTTTTTCCAACAGCTTAAACTAGATTTTTTAGACAAAGTGAAAGCATTTATTTTTTGTAACCATAAAATTAATTGCTATTACCCCCTGTACGCTTGTTTAACTTCAGTTTCAAGCTTCAACAAATAAGTATATATCTGATCAGCATTCTTCAAAATTTTCTTTATAAAAATGAGCTTATTTTCTAATAGAGGATTACATAGCAGGTATCCCCAGAAGCAGAAGAAATTTTAAAATATCAAACAAAATGAAAGCTTTTCCTTTATTATATTTTGCTTTTTGGCAGGGCTCCCTATATCCCCAAAACTATGAGCTGTCTCCCCAGCTCCCCTAAAGTAATTACCAGTGCTCCCCAAATCCAATAAAATAGCCATTCTCCCCAGATCCCCAAAAACCCTGGGGGCCCATCCATATAAGAAAAGGTTCTTTTAACTAGGCCCAATAGTCTGTTGGCTTTATTAACAATATTGTTTATATGAATATCAAATTGCATGTCAAGTTGAAATGTTAATTCCAAGTCTTTCTCATAAGTGACCATTGTTAGCTCATATATGCACACCCTATACCCGGGATGCAATTTTTTTTTTACATCGCAGATCAGAAACAAGCTCACACGTCGCGTGCTGGAATGGATGTGGTAAGTTGACGTTGTTTTTACTTTTACATGCGTTAGTAGTAATGGGTGCCACTCTGGGCCAATTTTTTTTAAGCCTGAAAAGAACTTAGAATTTTTCAGGCTAAAAAATTGGCCCAGAGATGGCTACCCTGGTAAGCTTGAGTGACTAGCTGTGAATAACTTAGTTTATTTTTGGGATTATTCTGGGTGGGCCTATAATTGTGATAGTTTCCTGGGCTATTTGAAAATAACTTAGTTTATTTTTGAGGTCTTTTCTGGTCGGGTCTATGATTGTGATAGTTTCCTGGGCTATTGAGAATAACTTAGTTAATTTTTGGTTGGTCTGTAATAGTTTCCTGGGCTATTGGGGAATAACTTAGTTTATTTTTGAGGTCTTTTCTGGCTTGGCCTATAATTGTGATAGTTTCTTGGGCTATTGAGAATAACTTAGTTTATTTAGGGGTATTCTGGCTGAGTCTATAATTGTGATAGTTTCCTGGGCTATTGAGAAATAACTTAGTTTATTTTTGAGGTCTATTCTGGCTGGGTCTATGATTGTGATAGTTTCTTGGTCATATCCACTGGTGGGCTTGTGATTATGATAGTTTCCTGGGGTATTGAGAATAACTTAGTTTATTTTTGAGGTCTATTCTGGTTGGGTCTATGATTATGATAGTTTCCTGGGCTATTGAGAATAACTTAGTTTATTTAGGGGTATTTTGGTTAGGCCTGTGATTGTAATAGTTTTTCTGGTCATATCCACTGGTGGGCTTGTGATTATGATAGTTTCCTGGGCTGTTGGGAAATAACTTAGTTTATTTGAGGTCTATTCTGGTCTATGATTGTGATTATGATAAACCCCTGGTCATATCCACTGGTTGGGTTGTGATTATAATAGTTTCCTGGGCTATTGGGAATAACTTAGTCTATTTGAGAGTTACTCTGGCTGATCAATGATTGTGATAGTTTCCTGGGCTGCTGGGGAAATAACTTAGTTTATTGAGAGATATTAAAGATTCTGCTGTGGTGATATATAAAATAACTTAGTTCATTTCAGCTTTGAAAATAACTTAGTCAATTTATCTAGAGTAGGTGTGTACTTAGATATGATTAGGCTGCTTGAACGTATTTAAGAATTATACTATTTCAGATTCTTGGATGAAGCCGTATTTGATAGCTAGTATCTATCTTATGATGAAGTTAGAGCTTCTTTTGATATCTTAGATAAACATCATTGGCATGTAATAGTATTGGGTTTAATGATCAGATGTTGATGAATGTATCCATATCGGTTGAGATGTGGATGCAATGTGGACCTTCACACGTAAAATGTGGATGCAATGTGGATCCACCACATCTCCACAATTTGAATGTGGATGTAATGTGGAACAATGTGGATGTATTGTGGAGCAATGTGGATTTCCACATTTCAAATGTGAATAAATGCATATATATTGCGTGTCAGAATAATGAAGATTTACGTTCATTCTTGGATAAATACGAATTATATGTGGACCACCACACTTTAAATGTGGATCCACCACATCTCCACATCTTGACAATGTGGATCCACCACATCTCCACAATGTGGAGTTTCCACACCTACACATTTGACATTTTGACTTATACCCTCTCTCCAATCAGTCCCTTGTAGACTTGGGCATTGGGCTGCGAATAACTTTTTGGGCCATTCTGGCTGGTGTATGATTGTGAAAGATTTCTGGTCGTATGATAGTTTCCTGGTCCTGCTGTGGAAATATATAAAATAACTTAGTCATTTTAGTGGAATAAAGGTCCTTCTGTGATGATATATAAAATAACTAAGTAAAATTCATGAGTCCAAATTATATGTTGTATTTCTCTCGGTAGTTGATATGCCATCAACAGAAAATTGTTTGCTCTCTCTTGCTACTTTCATGATGTGATACCTGCAGAGGAATTAGTTCTAATGTATGTGATAAGATTGCAATTATCATAAGCTTTTATAGGGTGAAAAAATTTTGAAAATCGGTCCAGGCAAACTCAAGTTATTGCGAAAATATGATTTTTACTTTTTAGAAATCCGGTTCTTGCTTTTTCATGCCAATAAATTATCTCCCTTGAATAAAAAAATTCACGGTAAAAAATATGCTAAATTTGTAATAGCTCGGGTATTTTTTATCCGATTGACTTCAAATTTTTACCAAAAGATAGCTCTTATATTCAAGTTATCGATTTTACATACTATAAGGCTTGAAAACTATTATGGGATAGAGTAACATTGAGACACCATTACAAACTCATCTTGTTATAGGATTACTTTATATATGAATCGCAAATATTTGCTTATTAAGTCAGTAGAGATATATGTTGAACAAAAATAACTGTCCACTGGTACTCTATACGTTCGCCGAGGCCCGTAGAGAAGCTTTGTGCTTCAGAAACTGTTGAATATGCATTTAAAAAGGTAGAGCAGCTTCGGCTGTTTAAGGGCGCCAGCCTTCGGGTTGGAGTGGCTCCGCCTCAAATTCTCTGGTCCATAGAGACATGCAGGAATTTTACTTGTATTTGAGACAGTTTCAATCGCCAGGGATTCCGAGGTTAGGATAGTACTGGGGGAGTAATGGTGCTGTTTATACAGTGCCTGATACTTCTTGCATTTTTTTCAAAAAATGTAGTCTCGCCTGCCAATTTAGATCTAGCAAAACATGTAGTCTCGCCTGCAACATTGTGAAAATTTCAGTAGTTTGGTTATTGGAAACTATTTGATCGGATGAAAAAATTCTAGTAGTTCTGCATATCAAAATAATTTGAGAACTAGTAATCTTGACTGAGGATTTTTTTCTGAACTTATGGAAAATATTCGATCGGATGAAAAAATCAAATAGTGATTACGCTTGATAAAACATTTTGAGAATTTTCAACTGTTGATTTCAGAAAATCTGGGTTTTTCCCACAGATGCTATATATTCTATCTTCATATGATTAATACAAGAGTAGCCAATATATATATGAAGTTAAGCGATGTCTAATTGTCATTATATTTCTATCAACTGTAGTGGCTGTTTCACATATGAGATCATGGATGAATTTTATCTGAGCTTACTGAGTGATAGTTCTATGGATATTTTCCCTAAAAATAAACAGTTCTCATTTACCACAAAGCTAAATCATCCTATTCAAGTCCAGAAAGAACAATGGGTTGTAGCGTTGGTAGAAATTATGACTCCTTCGGAAGTATATAACATTTCACATAACAGCAATTATTTTTATGTTCACTTCTACGATGAGAATGTTTTGGAAAGACTGGGGAAAAGTAAAATGAATACTGTATGCATGAAAGATGGAAGTTGTCCTGAAATAGAATTGTTTATTCCAGCAGGAAACTATAATTCGCCTCAGCACTTAGTAGAGCAAATTCAGATTGCAATTGAAGAAAAATGTGGAGCTATTCTACGTCAAATCCACAGTATGATCACATTAAGTTACAAGAAATCAGGTAACCGTGTAAACTTACATGTTGAAAATCCAAAAAGAGTCCAAATTAGATTTTCAAAGTCTCTTGGAGAAATACTTGGATTGAATCCTGATCTTTCAAATAAACTGATTGGGAGTGATAATCAGGTTTTTACATATGCTGTTGATTTGAATATGACTCACCATCAGATGTTTGTTTATTCTGATGTTGCAGATTACACTTAAGTTGGAAATATGACGGCTCCTTTACTTAGAATTGTTTCTTATAAACAGTCAAAACCTAGCACTCAATCGCATCAAGAATTTGTGAATTTGCATTATGTACCTTTGGCCAAATCTTATATTGATCAGGTTCATATTGATATCAAAGATGAAATTGGCAGGTCTGTCACTTTTGTTGGTGGGAAAACTTTAGTAAAGTTACATTTCAAACGTTTAAAAAGTTGATCAATTTTGTTATCAGTATAAATATGATGGTTCTGGTTGACACTTCTTATTGTTCTTCGAACACTACAAGAAGAAGAATGGATCTCTCAGCAAGACAGAAAAATACAAAATGCAATGATGATATGAAAACACCTGCATCTAAAAGATCAACTAAATATCATATGAGCTATGGACAAATTCGATATCTGATGAAAAGACTGAGTACAGCGTTGGATAGTAAACTCAAGCAAGGAAGACCACCAAAGTACTGTAGAATGTGCCATAGAAAACTTCGTAAGCTGTTAGGAAACCAACTAGAAAGAAGGCCATTAGAGAAGAAATATATGAAGGGAAGAAATATAATGGAGCAAAGATGTGATAAAAGAAAGAATTTTTCTTCTGCAAAAGAGAGCAGCAAAACAAGAAAATGCAGTCCTCTTTCAAGTGTTGCAGCAAAAGAAGTACATGCAAATAATAAGACAGAGTAGAAAAGGTCATATTTTTGTGAGAAATATTGACAAAACTGTGGATTTTTATGTCACTACAAGTATAAAAGGACACAATCAGAGAGAAGCTATTCATTTACAAAATCGATTTCAATGGGTCAACATCAGTGTCCAAAGTGTGAACGACAGTTTGCAAGATCAGACAGTTTGAGACGACATCTAACAAGTGGTATCTGCAGTGAAGATATGGAGTCAGAAACAATGTCAGAGAATGAAGACTCTACTATGTCTGAAGAATCGGATGCAGGGACTTCTAGAAGTCATCAAAAGGAAGATATCTTTGGGAAATATACAGACAAAGATTATGGTATTCATGACGAAAGTGATACAGACTATACTGATGAAGATGATGAAGACCAACATTATTCTAGAAAAAAGACCAAGTTTGATCCTTGGAAAACTTTTGTTGGTGGAGCTCATAGATACCTACAAGACACTTTCAATGAAAGTGTACAACATACAGTAGAGAAACATCCAGACATGGACACAGATGAAGCAGAGGAGGTCACTTTTAATAAACTAGAACCTAGATACAGAGCAGAGGTCATTGATCGCTACAAGCGCTTCCTTAAAGTATCTAAGGCCATGAAGAAAGACCCCTTGCACAAGAAGATAACAGCTACAGCAAAGAGACTACGAGATGATGATGAGTTTGATGAGGATGACGCATTGAGATATGCTATTAAAAAACGAAGATACCTTTTGGATGGAAAACTTGAAGAATATGACCCACCATCCTATTCCTTAGATGAAGGTGATGAATCAGGCTCATTACAACAGAGTTCAGGATCAAAATATGCACCAAGTCAGCTGCAACAGAACAACTTTGGACCAAAATATACTCAAAGTCAACTAGGCTCTGGATCAATGTTTAAAACATTCTAATTGAATTCTACTTTGTATGATGGCATATATTCTTTAATTTCTCTTATTGTAAACAATGAACAGAGGGACGGCCCTAATCCTCTGTCATTGTAATCAGTTATAGTTAGCGGGGCAATAAAGTTATAGAAAGGTTCACCAGTCTTTGTTGTTCTTTCAATTAAAAATAAGTAGTAGTAAGCTTGAGACGGCTAGCTAAACACTAGTTAACGCTACAGAGTGATGCCACTAGGAGATGAGGTCTTGATTGACCAAGAGACTCTAAAGACGCATGGTACTTAATAGCCTTAACTATTACACACACCATATATCCCCACATACTATACCCCCTAAAATGACTAAGTTATTTTCAAAGCTGAAATTAACTAAGTTATTTTATATATTTCCACAGCAGGACCAGGAAACTATCATACGACCAGAAATCTTTCACAATCATACACCAGCCAGAATGGCCCAAAAAGTTATTCGCAGCCCAATGCCCAAGTCTACAAGGGATTGATTGGAGAGAGGGTATAAGTCAAATTGTCAAATGTGTAGGTGTGGAAACTCCACATTGTGGAGATGTGGAGATGTGGTGGATCCACATTGTCAAGATGTGGAGATGTGGTGGATCCACATTTAAAGTGTGGTGGTCCACATATAATTCGTATTTATCCAAGAATGAACGTAAATCTCCATTATTCTGACACGCAATATATATGCATTTATTCACATTTGAAATGTGGAAATCCACATTGCTCCACAATACATCCACATTGTTCCACATTACATCCACATTCAAATTGTGGAGATGTGGTGGATCCACATTGCATCCACATTTTACGTGTGAAGGTCCACATTGCATCCACATCTCAACCGATATGGATACATTCATCAACATCTGATCATTAAACCCAATACTATTACATGCCAATGATGTTTATCTAAGATATCAAAAGAAGCTCTAACTTCATCATAAGATAGATACTAGCTATCAAATACGGCTTCATCCAAGAATCTGAAATAGTATAATTCTTAAATACCTTCAAGCAGCCTAATCATATCTAAGTACACACCTACTCTAGATAAATTGACTAAGTTATTTTCAAAGCTGAAATGAACTAAGTTATTTTATATATCACCACAGCAGAATCTTTAATATCTCTCAATAAACTAAGTTATTTCCCTAGCAGCCCAGGAAACTATCACAATCATTGATCAGCAAGAGTAACTCTCAAATAGACTAAGTTATTCCCCAATAGCCCAGGAAACTATTACAGACCAACCAAAAATTAACTAAGTTATTCTCAATAGCCCAGGAAACTATCACAATCATAGACCCGACCAGAAAAGACCTCAAAAATAAACTAAGTTATTTTCAAATAGCCCAGGAAACTATCACAATTATAGGCCCAGCCAGAATAATCCCAAAAATAAACTAAGTTATTCACAGCTAGTCACTCAAGCTTACCAGGGTAGCCATCTCTGGGCCAATTTTTTAGCCTGAAAAATTCTAAGTTCTTTTCAGGCTTAAAAAAAATTGGCCCAGAGTGGCACCCATTACTACTTGCGTTAAAACGAGGAGTTGCGAGTCAAGACTGCAGAGAAACATAGTGTACCTACCTTTATGTTTCGCCATATGTAGTTGTTAAAAAGATGTCCCTTTGCAACAGAAATAATATGTTTTTCATGAGAATATTCCACCAAAGACACGAAAATTGGTTACACTTGCTAATTGCTCAAGTTCTTTTTGTCCGATTGTCCTGGTCGAAAGTTCAGGATATACCTGAAACATTCTTTGTTACGTATCGTCAGGAGACAATAGTGAAATCAAGCCAGCTTTTACAAAATATGGTGCTAACACACACAGGGTAGTTCGACTAGAATACTATCACCATCGATGGGTGAATTACCTGGATACAAGCAACTTCGGAGTTTTTTTTTTGAAAAATGACACCAGCAAAGAGTACGACCATAAAAATATAGTTTACATCGGAGACTTTTGCATATTGAAAAGCGCAAGTTCCACGGACGCCAGAAGTTTCCAGATGTGGTTAGAATGATCTCAATTTAAACTTCACATTTTAGAACAGCTCCGCTAATATGAACCGCGACATGTGGTTTCCAACAATGTGGCATTTTGACAAGTGTAGTCTCAGGCGAGCTGTCCTTTTAAGCTTAGAAACTCCAAACGCTGTTCGGTCAGTAGCATAACAGTCATAGAATATTCAAGCGAGTAGCAAAGGCTCTGATCAGACTGTGTGTATGCGCAGGCTGGTCTGAGCCTTTGTGGGTCGCCATGCGGAGATCTAGAAAGTTTGTCAGAGGGGATCCAACTTTGACAACATTTATTTAATTATTATTTTATTTTTTTTAGTTGATAAGGGGAGGGAGAATCCAAGTACCACTATAAGCGGCTGGGCCTTTGTGGGTCGCCATGCGGGGATCCAGAAAGTTATGTCAGAGGAGGTCCATATATGACATCAATTTTTTTCAGTTGATTAGGGGAGGGAGGATACAAGTACCACTATAAGCGGACGTTTCGGTGGCGTGCCGATGATGGCCCTATATAGAAACTTGACATGTTTCAATCGCTGACAGTTGTACTTCTCATCTAAATTCAACATGTTGTGATGCGACAAACCACTGGCGACGGGCTTCATTCCAATTAATACATGGGAACAGAGGGCTTCATTGCCATTTAAGCCCGCTCAAGGACATCGTCTACAAGTTAAGATATCGTCGCTTAAGTTTTATGGAGAAATGACCAAACTATTTCAATTACCATAAATACGCTCCTTTATCATACTGGATAAGGGAAATCGAAAACGCTCTGAACAATCGATGAACGCGGATCATTAATCGCAAGAAACAGTGTTTTCAATTGTCCTTTGTAGCCAGTCGGGTGACAAACGGCAATCGAAAACTTTGTTTCTAACGATCTTAGGTCTACGTTAGTCGATAGTATTAACGTGTTCGATTGCCGCCTATCTGGTGTGTTTATTGAATATACTGAAATCGTAGCCAAAACATTCCGAAACTACAAGGGCTACTAGGAATAATTTACAGTTGAAAAAATAGTTTTGTTTCCACACCGGATAGACGGCAATCAAAAACGCTATTAATCGACGAACGCGGATCAGAAATAGCTACGAGTGTTTTCGATTGCCATTTGTCGTCAGTCGGGCGACTAATGACAATAAAAAAACTGTTTCTAACTATATTTGGTCTACGTTCGTCGATAGTATTGACGTTTTCGATTGCCGCCTATCCGGTGTGGTTTCGTTGTACGCTTCATGAGTTCTGCATACAATTGACACACCATCCAACTTAGCTACTCCGTTGAAAGTAAAAAAAAAATATATAGCTTAACCCGTAAATACACACATGTGGTAATTTCAATGATAGGACGCTTCTCTTGAGTTTATACAAGCAGTGTTCATGTCATGAATGGGAAGAAATCAGTTTAACAATCAATAACATAAGCCAAGTGGTTTGAAGTCCCTTGCCCCCACGATCTGATTCCCCACAGTAATCCTCCTCATTTTAAGCTCTATTTAAGATATTGTTGTTGTTTTTTCTCCTTTTATTTTCAATACTCAGTACGCATATTTCTATTGTTAACATTTACTGTTTAAGTCGCATCACTGTAACTAGGTATTAATCAACCAATTAATTGTACAAGGAATTTGTAAGCATGTTAAAAACCGTTTTGCAAATTTCTTAGAACAAAAAATAGCTTACAATAATCATAATTAGCTAATGACCTGCCAATATTATATATGTTAATTTATTTCACATTGGGAAAGGAAATCTATGTGCTCTAAGCTTTCATTCCAATCCTATAGATTGCGATGTATAAATGTCTTGCATGTATATTTGAAATAGAGAAATAAAATATGTTTAAACCAATTGAATGTAAACTATATCTTTTTTGGTCGTACTCTTTGCTGGAAGTTGTGTCATTTTTCAAAAAAAATCTCTCCGAAGTTGCTTGCATCCAGGTAATTCACCCATCGATGGTGATAGTATCCTAGTCGAACTACCCTGTGTGTGTTAGCACCATATTTTGTAAAAGCTGGCTTGATTTCACTATTGTCTCCTGATGATAGGGTCAATCCGGGTAAATACGGACAGGGGGGGGGGGTAAGTACGGACATATGACTTACAATTCACATGTCCAAGAACACAGGTCTGTGACAAACGAATGTTTTATTTCAGCTTTAAATAGTATCTATTCGGCTCTTCTACACCCGTATACCACTTAAATATGACCCTTGTATTCCATTCGTGGGACTACCCCTGCATAATCCAGATTCTATGAGAACATCACAAAGTTTCATTTATCGGAAGAAACATTTTCGATGCATGAATTCAGTCATAAAACATGTATTTCATTGCAATCAATTGACTTTAATCAAAGATTGGACAATTCAAGTGTCATTTTCTTCATAGTTTTCTTCAATAATGAAAACCATTTGCATCCAATTACTTGAAATATAAAGTGTCCGTATTTTACAAGTCGATTTTTGTATGTCGGGAAAATACGGACACAGTGTTTTCACTTTGATTTTCTCTTCGTACTGACATTAAATGTTCGATTGTTTTAGAAAAAACATATATTTTAGATCAAACAAAGCTATGGGAATGCAGGCTGACGACCAATTATGATATATTAAGCGGCAACAAGCACGGTTCCAAATCTTCATAGCCATTATTGATGTGGTGCCTCAGATCAACAAAACTGTGCTATTTGTACAAAATATCTGAAGGATAGCATGCCTGGGCACCAAAATCTTTCCCGAGGATCTAACCATGTTCCCCGATGCATCAAACGACAAGGCGCCAGAAAAAAAAAGAACGCTTCAACAACCTCTCAAAATTACCTATGCATTTATTCTATACACTGTCCGTATTTACCCTAATGAAAATTGTATATGTCCGTAGTTTCCCTGTCTTTAGCCACATTTATTCTATACACTGTCCGTATCTACCCTAATAAAAATTGTATATGTCCGTAGTTTCCCTGTCTTTAGCCACCGACTTCCTCCTTGAGGACTGTCACGTGGTTTATGGTGTAATGGTGTGTTTTGTGCGGACATAGAAAAGTAACATTTTTGAGTGTTTCTATATCATCATAAATATGGAAAATTGGAGGAGTTATTTCCTTAATGGATAATGATGGATACTCGTTAAAATGATAAGATAGGACTTCTTATTTATTGAGTTTGATTGAATTTTCATATTTTCTATATGTAAACTGTAAACTGAAAATAGGTGTGCCCTACTAATCCGCCCTAAAGGACTTCATACCATTATGTAAAGTTTCATGAACGTATCTCAAGCTTGAAAGGGCGCTATGATGGTAAAATCGTCACGCATGACTGACTATGAGTGGTTCCCGCTTTATACTACATATAACAAGTATATTCCTAACAGAGAATGTCAGAGTCGAGCGAAGAACCAGTTTTCACCAGTTTGACGCCTGTCATGCTGGCTAACGACGACTTCGTCGAAGCTCGTGAGGACACGTATGTTAAAGAGATTGTCCCTTCAGAATTCATGAACAGTGAATGTATTAACGTTTCAAACACGATTCATATAAAAGTTACGTCGAAAAACGTTGAACAAATATATGACTTAATATCGTCAGAAACACAAAGCTCACAAATACAATGTGCACTAGCTGTTCAGCAACACTCTGATGTGTTGAGTGTCGATAATATGGTGGAACTTGCTCGCAATGTCCCCAAAGATTTATTTGTTGCGCAAATATTGAAAGACTTCAGCGGTAATAGAGAGCTATTGGATACAGCCAGATGTGATATTTTTGATTGCATCAAGGATGCGGCTGACTATCCCTTTGATTCCAGAGCTGCACTCAAGAAAAGCATCCAAACTCGCTCGAGGGATAGTGTTGAAAATAAGTTAGCAGCTGACATTTATTGTCTCACCTTAGTTCTTGATGGTGCTGACTGGGATGATCTGCGGGATGTAATCAACATTCCCAAACCAACTAAGAAGTCACAAAGTGCTAATGACTCCACATACTGTGCATATCCGTATGCTGATTTTGACCTACTAAAACACTCTATACAATCGCTTCAATCTGACATGGCCACCTTAAAACAAGAAAATACGAAAATGAAGTCTGATTTTATGACTGAGATAAAGTGCATTACGAGCGATCTTACCCAGGTTTAAGATGACCTGGAGACTGAACTGCGAGAGCTGCAGACATTGGTGTCTACTAATGCACTGTCCATAGACCGGATATGTGATGAGAAGTCAAACGGTGTTGCAAATATTAAGAGTGACATAAAATTAGTCAAATCAAGTTTGAAGAGACTTGAAGATGAACCAGTATTTGAGGTTGATATAAAGTATGTTATTGGCCGCACAGGTAACATCAGTTCTCTGGAAAAAAGGCTTTCAAAGCTTGAACGGCGCTCACAAGCTGACCGCACTCGTGATGAGCGTGGTGAGCATGTAAACGCTTCTCGTGGGGAGTTTCAGGGCGAAAGTACCGGCAATTACTCAGACCATGTTCCAAAATTGTATAGAACAGTTCTGCAAAACGAAAAAAGAAAAAATACACTGGTTATACATTCTGAGTCAAATCGTTTCTATCGAATGGACTTGGATAAAAATTGTGACCAAAGTGTTGATCTTACAATGTCAGGACAAACTGATAAACACATGCATAGTATATTAGATAGGAGTGACCCTGACCCCGAGCCTCTGGCTATAAGTGCTTTTATGAATCCTTCAGACAATAAAGGAGTGAATCTCCATGGTAGCTCTTCTGTTGCTCAACCCAGTACTTCTGAGGGGGCTGGGTTGACCAATGGTGTAAGTGTCCCTATTAGTCAGTCGGTAAGTGCTCATAGCCCTGAGAACAATGGGAAAATACAAAGTATAAATGTGCATACTTCCACTAAATATAATAAACCTGGTAGCAACACTAATAGTGAGCAGGTATCTAACTGGGTAGTGAACGATAGGGGCAGAAAACACCCATTGCCATCTTCAGAGAGCACTCTGGTGACGTCTGAAGATGACAATATCGTGAATTCAGCCGATGTCCTTCAGTCTAGGCGACCCATTCAGGTTAGAATCAGTAACCGCCCAAAGAATCAGTCACCAAGCTCTTTACAAAATGATTTTTCTTCGAGTAAAGAGCTGGATGACAGGCCGATTCAACAGACGACAAAATAGAAAACGAGTGACTTATTATTTCAATAAAATGCGACCTGCCAGAGACATCGTGATTCAATGCAATAACACTAAATCGCCATAGCTCTACCATGTACAATTTCAACACGGTCGAATATATATAACTTCAAGTACCTTTCTATAATAATGAAAAGCGTCTCTATAACATACCTCGTTACGGTAACTTTATAATGTCCCCTAACAAAAATGGGCAATTCCACCCATTATATAGAGAGAAGTGCACAAGATCTTCAAGAAATGGTAACAAAATCATGCACGCGTTACTAAATAAAGACACAGTGAATTCTATCTCAGACAAACCGCCCTTATAATGGACGAATAGTAGAAAAGGTACCGTATCACGGTTCGTATTGGTGACCATGTGCATACCTTAACCTTTGGGTATTTGTGCGTATACGCAACCATCACTGATTCAAAAGCTTAAGACTAAATAAGCACACAAAATCAGATATAGGATACTTTCCATTTTACCTTAAGGGATATAGGATACTATGTTCTATTTTAGGGATACTGCTATTTTTCCTCCAAAATATACAAATACAGAGTAGAAAATAGAAATCATTTCAAATCTTCCAATAAGGAGGAAACCACATGGTAAGTTTATCTGGACCAGGACCTTTAGACAGAGTATAACATGTACTACGAATGCACTTTTTATATATTCCCTCGCCAAATATGTTGAAGGACGGACTCTATTCGGATCAAACTTCCTTGTCCGTTGCTTGATTTTGCTCAGACTTGTGTGGTGTTTTGTGTCGAGTCCTAAATTGTATTGTGGTGTTATTATTGCCCTTTCTAGTTAAGTCGGTTGTTCTAGCTTAATTATGTTATAAATGTCTGTGTTTTGTGTCTTTTTCTCACGTTTCCGAGGATGATCAACGGTCTCTGATTCTGGCAAGGTCATGGTCACACCCTCCTTTCGATTTCCATATCACTGTGCAGGTGTGCAACATAATTATAAGTCCTAGGGCAAGGTCACAGGCTAATATCAAAAGGAAAATTATTGGGAAATTTTGTTTAAGAGTATAATACTGTTAGGATGTTGAATGTCAGGAACATCAGAATCAGTGATGGTTGCGTATACGCACAAATACCCAAAGGTTTAGGTATGCACATGGTCACCGATACGAACCGTGATACGGTACCTTTTCTACTATTCGTCCATTATAAGGGTGGTTTGTCTGAGATAGAATTCACTGTGTCTTTATTTAGTAACGCGTGCATGATTTTGTTACCATTTCTTGAAGATCTTGTGCACTTCTCTCTATATAAAGGGTGGAATTGCCCATTTTTGTTAGGGGACATTATAAAGTTACCGTAACGAGGTATGTTATAGAGACGCTTTTCATTATTATAGAAAGGTACTTGAAGTTATATATATTCGACCGTGTTGAAATTGTACATGTTAGAGCTATGGCGATTTAGTGTTATTGCATTGAATCACGATGTCTCTGGCAGGTCGCATTTTATTGAAATAATAAGTCACTCGTTTTCTATTTTGTCGTCTGTTGAATCGGCCAGCATTCCGTGTACGGGTTCTATCGGGTGTTATCAATAACGTCCCGTTTTTTTTGGCAAAAATAGCGATTGTTACGCACTTGCGTATTAACCAACGCACATGTGTAGTGCCTAAAAGTCTTTTGGGACCGTTCTTGCGGCTATAGTATAGCTGTCCGGATGGACTCGAAGGGATATTTCGGCCAAAGGTGGTCGCAGGCTATGTCGGGTCTGCACATAGAACCATAATTGCATGCTGGAAGATTTACCGGAGACCGATAGGTGAAAAAACATTTTAGCAGCTAGGTTTTAAGTTGTTGTGATTAATATTGCGTTGTTTGAAAGACGATTTAACTTCCAGAGAAAGTCGACTTTCTGTAGCGACCTGTATGTGTCACATCGAGTTATACCTAACGCATATACAAGTTCAGGGTTAGGTGCATACACTAAAACACACTTATATAAATAAGGTGATAGCTGACATGTACGTTTAGAGATTAGGTGGTTTTTCACCAAAATACATGTAGAAATATTGTACATTTTTCACGCATAAAACAGCAGAATGTAATCTCTCAATATTGATGTAAATATAATGTTTGACGATGGGTCATAATTAGCTGTTTACGACTGATACGGTACGCAAGTACAAAATTAGCACATGGACAGGGTGATGTCCTACGTGACGTCCAAACGTTACGTCGGCACCACGCCGTTCAACGTTTTCCTGGAATTTCAAAGAGAATTGGAATCAGTATTTGTAAACCTCAAAACTATCTAGATTATGTAACCTGAAAGGGAAAAAAGGCCACGGGTTCTCAAGTTTCGGCTGCGATAGCATCACAAACCAGGGTGACGTTAAGATAGGGTACTGAAGATTTTTGTAATGTATGGGTTTGTTCGTTTGGCATAGGAGGTATTGTTTAGCGCTGACATAGGCCAGTCACTAAAAAAACTTCTCTATTACACATAAATTGAGTGTGGATATTTAGAAGAGCGGATCCATCCTAACCGCATGGGAGCCCTTAGCCATAGACCCACGGGTGAGGGCTAATCGCATGCTTATAGGGTTAGGCTGTAGTTTTAAAAAATAAGACCACTGAAATTATTTTTATTTTGTAATCTTGAAACGAACAACTCCATTTTTGACGCAACAGAGTGATTCTGAGTAACCAAGATTCTAAAAGTAGATTGTTTTTTGCAGAATTATCTCTGATTTGTGTCCCCTCCTACGTTGGAGGCAGAATGTTGATGAACCACAGTATCTGAAACCTGAGGGCACCTAATAGTCGTCCCCTCAGGCCACGAACAGCGTGGGATCATGTCCCAGGATTTGATACTTCCAATGTAGCCAGAAAAATCAAATACATACACTATGAGTTGATAAGCCAACCGGCCGGAATCGCGATTAAACAAACCAGATGACTTAAATGTCACGATAGCGATCCAAAATACGCGGGTTATAAATGAAGTCCCATAGAAATAAATCTGACGTCCCAGTTCAAAGTGACGATTAGATATAAATTATCTCAGAGCCTATTGACTTAGAGTCAACGATTGTGTGGCCAAGAAGATGTAGTTTTGGCGAAACGCGTAAATCAAGGGAAAGCACTCTATACCGTGATACTTAAGATTAGATGGGCCCAGTTTTTTTTCTTAGATCTTAGATTTGTATGTTAATTATATTCTTTACGTTTCTTATTTCTGACTGATGACGTACATCTAGAGCAGGACACTCTAAGATTGATTCTAATTGAAACGATCTTAGAGTGGCAACTTGCCCTAGTATAGGATGGTCAACTAGCCAGAAATAATAGCGTAGGTGGTGTCATTGTATTATTAATGTGTTGTCGATGTTTTTTAGTACATAAAGTACTGAAAAGTTATTACTAGTTGTGTGCATTATTTTTCCCTGGTAGCATCGTCATCGCCTAAAGGAATTTTCCATTAAAATTCCCCCTCTTCCTTCCTGACCGGCTTGATGTCGTAACAAATACTTCTCTTGATTACCACATCACAGGGCACACGTACCCAACATAACAAGATGATTTGTAGTGTACAAACCCTAGTCTTTATGGTCAGTCACAGGCCATGATAACATTTCTTTAAACATTCATTATCGTCGACCTATTCAAAAAAGTGTCTACCATGACAAGACGATGTATCGCATATGTCCAAGGCTGAGTAGGTCGTTAGGTGAGACCCTCAAAACAACTTTCGTTGCACCCCCTAGGTACCAAGGTTGTTATATACCATTTTGTAGGCAAGTGTATGCTGAACTTAATAGGCAATGTTGTCAACCTGACAACCTGTGCAGAAATTGTGTAAACAAGTATTTGTAGAGGTCACAGGTCATTTATGTTGTTGAAAATTTGTTGCAGGATTGTAATTTGCAAAGCTTTCGATCAATTATTAAATCTTAGCACTTAGAATTAATGTCCACCATAACAAGGCAATGTTCTGTATAAAAGCTCTTAAGGTATATGTCTTAAGTCGAGGTCACAGCCATGTTCAAATTGAGAATGTCTGTACCATTGCATAACTAATACGCAGCTGGGAATTGTATAAGAGTACAACTAATAGGCCCTGAGCTGGCTTTAGACCCTCCTTCCCAGGGGAGATTTTCTAGACTATGATTTCCTGAAACTACATTATAGAAGCCACAAAATGAAAAAGACTTGCCCTCTGAGATTGGAAGCATTAACATGTAATCAATACAACAGAAATAGAAGTTGATCCTTGGGGCATGTCCAATATAGTTTACAGGGGCACTGTTGGCAGGATTTATGAAGGGTGCCACTAGATATTGCTAAACATTAATTATTTAAACTGTTGGCCCCATTAAGTTGAAAGTTATTTCCATTCTAAGTTTATTGAATAGATGTTATGTGGCCAATTTGGACTCCAGGGACGTGATTGGCAGGATTTATGTAGGGGGCCACTAAACATTACCACAAAGTAAATATGTAAGTTGTTTTTAGTACTTCGCCAGTACTTCGTTCACACACCTTTGCTTGTAATTGGCACAGCCCATCTTGAATTCGTGGAAGGAGGAGAATGATGGTAGGAAATATTTTATCATCAATCTCAAGGAAAGTTATGGGATCAGGCCAGGATCAAACTTATGGCTTCTGGATCTACAATCAGTCTTATAGTGCGACCAGGTAACGGACGTTGGGCGTGTCAGACAGAGCACTGCCATTCACTGTCAATTTAGACTGGTCAACAGTAGATTGGGTATCACAGCATAGGTACGCTTAAAGCTGCATACTCTGTAACTATGAACATTTTTCGAAAAATTTTCTTTTCTTTTTAATTCATTTGTAAAAGTAGAGTTAAGCTATGTTTTCACAAAAAAATGTTCAGTACAGCTGAAAACTGCATGGAAAAGTGAATTATCTTATCAAATAGGTGTTTTCTCCTCTTGTTGGCAATTATTTGCGTCCCTCCAATAATTCTAGACCGTAGATATTTAACGTAAATGCAGTTGTTTTGATAGTGATAACTTGTTAAGATTTACGAAAATGGTAAAATGTTTACCTGAATTTGAGTATTTTTACTGTGTTCTTGAAAAATAAAAACATTATTTTTAAAATTAGAAGATCAAAAGTTACAGACTATGCAGCTTTAAATCGTGAAAAACAGCTAAGCCGCAGACGACAAAGGTGGCCAGCTTTATACGGTTAGTATGCCTGGTAAACACTCGCAAACGCATCTAATCAGAAAACTTCAGTCTTGCTTGTTTACAGACACATTGGTTTATATTATTTTCACTGTTCAGGGCCTCCTAGAACATATGTGGATTTTAGTTAGATCAGCAAGGCAGACTGGTCCATGTTAGAATGGTTGTTGCTAAGGTTACACAGCGTAATGAAGATTTGATTGCATGTAGCGTACTTTTACCTGTGATGTCCTTTAGAATTGTATTTACTATACAGCCATATCACAAGAAAGCATCTTAATCCATCTAAGCCAAATGGAATTTCCCACTGTTATCAATTGGACCTGTCCATTTTCGTTTTAAGGTTTTTTTTGTGGTATTTTTCATTGTTATTCCAATCTTGATAGAACAATCTATAAGCAAAAAGTGGAGAGCCTGATCAGACGTCGCGTTTTGCGGTGTCTGATCTGGGTCTGCACTGTTTGCCTATTTACCACAAAAAGGACGCTAGCCATAATATGGGTTAAACGAAAAACTCCATACTTTTGTAGGAAAAGCGAACTGGTTACACATGATAATCGGATAAACGGCGTACATGTAATAGAGGTTTAATGATTACACATTAATGCACTAGCTCAACAAACAGGCTGACATGAATGACGCCTTCAAAAATCTGTAGTTACCTGTAGAGTTAACCAGTGGTAGAGTGCTCGACTTGAGATAGAGGGGCCGTTGAGTTGAGTCTCTCTGGAGGAACCATGTTATTTCCTTGTGCAAGGCACGTTATACTCTATTTAGTACAGGTACAACCCATGATATGTCCCTAAATGACTGATTTGACTGGGGTGTAAAGTATCAACTTCGAGTAATCGAGGTCTACAGTTGCTTTGTACCAGTGTGTTAGACATGTTTTTAAAGGATTGCTATTTGGAGAAGGCTCGGCAATGATGGAACTTAGTAATGTCATATTCTCTTCTAAGTACTGGTTCAACCTAGATGGACAAGGAAACATCGCGACATGACAGAAAAAATGTTGACAGCGACGCAAAATATCAATACAAACGAAAAAAAAAATCAAGGCAAAATAACAAAAGAGCCCCTTATCTCGAAACTTTGCTGCAGTTGTGTGCGTCTACTGGTAAACAGGTTTATCTTTAGTATGCTACTTGGAAAATATTTGTGTAAGATATGTTGCCGATGAAAATATTTTCCAAATTCTGTTTGCTTGGCAAGAAAATGATTTGGGTTTTTAGATCTGCCTTCGAAAAAATGGTATTATAAAAAACACACAAAAAACCCACCCAAAACAGCCCACCTTCCCTACACACAACCAACACCAATTAAAATTTGGCCTGATAAGGGTTCAATATGTGGGCCACCGGGAAAGGGTACACAGATCTTTTATGAATCATTGTCGACGGTTGATTTTTTGCTTGAACAGTTTAAGATACATGTACGTGTTTAAGATACGTGTACGTGCATATTTTAATCAACAGCTTAGCGTAGGTATCTACACTGATCAGATTCATCTGCAATAATTCGAAACGCTTATTTTTCACGATACGGAAACTATAAAACTACAGGTATATAATATTCGTGTGGAGAGTTTCACAGATGGATGAATACGCAAACAATGCGACCTGACTAACCGATTTCCAAATGTATTTGTCCAGAGGTTGAACTTAGCTAAGGACCGCCCAACGTCTCTTATCTGGACGGACTATTTTTTTTATACCACTGATTGCTTTTCGCGGCCTGGTAATACATGTATAAGCTGTACATGAAGGTTTGAGAGATGTTTTAAAGTTGTCTCAATAAAAAGTATAAAAGAGCTATATTGAAAGGGACTTGATGGCACGATTTATATTGGAGACCGAAGGATCTTCCTACATGCTAAATATGTGTGTTGTTTGCCATCATGGCATGTATTTTAAAGTTTTCCCATTATAAGTCTATGGAAACTTTATGTTGACATGTCAACCATATGTCCAATACAATCTCAAGAATAAAACTTGTGAAATCTTTCCCATTATACACATGTAGTTTGATCACAATTGGCCGACTGACATTAGAAATATACTTCTTCAAAATTTAAATGGATGACGAAGACAACGATGACAATACATACCAAAGAGGCCAGGTCATTACCATTCTAAAGCCTCGCTTGAGCCTTCGGATCATATGAGCTTAAAACTGTAAGGGCGATATACTGCAACTCGAGAAAGACATTCTTAGGCAAAAACATGATGACCTAAAAGGGTCAATGTGTAGTGTCTGTTTCGCTAACTTGAAGATGTTTATGGAAAAGCTAAGTCAATGAAATAGAACACTCAATAGCAATTAGAATGCGCAAAGTTATAGAACACAAACCATCACATGAAGTATGTGCTTGACAAAATGTTCCTGTACTCGTAGGTCTATTTCAGGGATACTTTTGTTTACTTCCAGGGATACAGGATATTTAGGAAATTTAATTAAGGTGATGTTTTCCAATTTACTTAAAGGGATATAGGATACTTTCCTGTTTACTTCCAGGGATATAGGATACTGGTACCCCCCCCCCCTCCTATACAAGCCTTCATAATGGTAAATATGATATTAAATGAATAGGCGGTATAAGATATGCCAGTGTCGTAAATGACATAATTCACGCCGCCATGATGTAACAATGCGCGCATACACCCGTAACATATTATGAAGAAAAATTAAAACGTGAGTAGTATATTAAGGACGCCAGGTTCCCCGATTGCTGAGACCCTGGAAGAGTTTTAGGGATACAGGGATATTGGCCAAACACTTAAAGGGATACGGGATATTTATGTAAATATATAAAGGGATATGGGATACTTGGATCAATTTTAGGGATATGGGGATACAGTGTTTTCTGAATTTTGGGGATATTTAGAGATATGGGATATTTTTCAAAATAATTAAAGGGATATGGGATACTGGAACCCCTCCCTTCAAAGGCCTCATTGCTCGGCCTCGGCACTTATTAGCATAATAAAGACATGTTTCCCGCCAAAACAGATTTAAATACTAATCTGTCTCATTAGCATATAAAGGACATATCTCCCGCTGACATTTCACCATCAAAACACATTCTAATGCACTTGCTTTTGTAACGCGACATCTGATTGGATAACGTCAAAAATTTGCGACAGTATATCCTGCGATATACTGTCGGAAATAGTTTGACTTCATCAATTACGTCACATATCGTTGGATGACGTTCGGTTTTATATGGCTTGCAACGCTCCAATTTGAGCCGAAACTGCAGAAATGCATTAGAATGGGGATAACCATATTCAACATTTTCATTTGGGGAGGTATATCGTCGGATATACGTTCAGAAATAACGTTTTACGGCTCCGCTCGCGCGTCGCCGTAAAACTAAATTTCCGACCGTATATTCGACGATATACCTCCCCAAATGAAAATTTTGAATACAGTTATCCCCTAATTAAAATGCTAATTGGAACAGTAGGAGAGACGCCTAATTCAATTAAAAGTGTTGGCAAATCTGTTCATCAATCTTGTTTTTATTTATTTTAAAATTGATTCTCACAGAAATTGTAAAGGAAATCATTCACCCTATCAAAATCTGACAGACTCTGTTTCGCATTTTTCAATTTAATTGTAAAATGAATTATTTTCATACTAAGCTTAATAGGTTGAGACTATTTCACACTAAAAAACTTTTCAAAACCCAATTATCATTTACCCTGTTATAAAGACTTGATCATAAAAGCCAGCCCATCACTCGCGCACAGACACTTGTCTTAGTAACTTTGGTGGCACTACTGCTAAGAGCTCCTACATACATGTAGCCAACACGACTCAAATGCAGTTAGATTTATCTTTACATGAAATGAATGATTTTAGCAATGTGGAATGGGAAAATAACCAAAAATAGTGAGTATGATCAGGAAATACTACAATCACAAACTGCAGACAACCCCGTGGCACCGCGAGGAAGAGCCGCTCAACCATCACGAGACACCAGGAAGACAAATCAAGCAAGGCAATCAGCTCTCTCTTCCCCATCAAGATGATTGCAATACTAGAATGGACATAAAGTAACGTACAACAAAACATAGAACAATTACAAGCTCCCACAAGTCATTTTCTAGTTTCAGGAGATAGAGATTATAGTGAAACGTTACAACAATGAGGTTTACATTCTACTACAAAGTGGGAGTAAAGTCATCAAGCTACCGTGTACCATATTTGGTGAAATTTGTAACTTGCAATCCAGTATAGCTTACTTATCATATGACGTCGCGTCTGGGAGTGAAATAACGCCATGCAATAAAATCGATTACGGGAAACGTTATGACGTCCATAACAACGTTACGCACATAATGAAAATTTATAACGTTTTTACGCCAGAAATGAGATTTCAAAGTATTTGTCATATGATAAATAGAATCTAACATTCGTGCTCTTGTAGTATTGAATTTATTAAACTCGTTGCGAAAAAGAGATAAAATGCTCGGCAAGCCTCGCATTTTATCTCTTTTCCCCAACTCATTTAATAAATTCAATAAAACATGAGCACTCATGTAAGATGCTCTATTTAACGCGGCTATAAGAGGAACATATTGGACGACAGGAAAGTGCAGGAGCATGACTCTGTTGTTACTGTGGACTTCATTTTGAGACAGGGGTACAAGTAATAGTTATACCATGGGTTGTCCGCCTGTACGTGGAGATAATCCACGAGCATTAGCGAGATGATTATCTTACGTACAGGTGGACAAACATGGTATAACTATTTTATACCACCTACATCAGTGTAGACGTTGCACATCACGAGACATTTAATGCTAAAGTCGGTAAGGGTGGTATAATGTCAGCAACACGAAGAGCGAGAACACCAAAGTCATACCAGTGGTTTCTTCTCTCACGCTAATGCGTTGGAATGTATTAGGAGTCCAGGGCCCGGAATTACAATGCCTCCTTAGAGTTAAGGAAGACTTAAGTAAAGTATTGATTTTTCAGGATGCGAAAAATAACGTTTAAAACTGATTAAAATCAAAATAGTTTTAATTTTTCTGAAGATCACAATGATGTCTTTTACCACAAATACCACATCGATCAAGGCAATTCATTTTGCATTTAATATAGCATATTAAAATACCAATACTTAACTTAAGTCTTGCTTAACTTTAAGGAGGCAATGTAATTCCGGGCCCAGATGTATAAATACTGCCATAATGGGTTCAAGCCAGGATTTGAGAAATTGTCTAACATAGAAAAACCATGACATCGTTGTTAGAGTCATACTGTGATTTCTTCTACGCTCAAAAAAAATACTAAATCGCTAACGACACGTGATTCAACAAAAGTGCGAGGGCTGTTTGGTTGAGTCTTTATCTCACGAGGATCATACATGTTTTCACCTGACAAAACTACAACAGTTGTTCTTGCATTTCGGGGACGTGCTGTTAGCCATTGACGAACGAGATATTGTGTTAAAGTGGAATTAATCTACTGATACCCTACCAGATATAACCTCAGAATACCCATCATTCTACCAATTAAAACTTGAGAGCACAGACTGGCGGACAACTACGGAAACCCTGTCCTGGTAGAATCGGATGATAATCATGGTTATGCAACTTTCACGCTTAGAACGCTTTTGGTGTTAGTGAGGATAACTAATTCTTGAGAACTTTATCAACGTGTCAGCATAGATCCATCTCATCTGGCCAACCCCATGTTTACTTCAAAGAGCGTTTTTAAGGTTTTACCTCGTGGCCACCACAAATGAATCCAAAGATTGAACTTGCTCATGCAGGATTATTTCATACCAATACCAGTGATAAAGTGATCTGTTTTGCCCGTGGATTGCTGCTCTGCAGTTGGAACAAGATGATGAACCATGGCTAGAACATTATCAACATGCGAGTGACTGTCAATACCTTAAGATAGTTGGAGGCGTTAGACTGTGACCTTAGCCACTTAAGATCTTCAGAAGTCCAGAGAGTGATTTTACACTAGAGCGTGACGTTACAACTAGAGCGATGGCGTAGGAGCTACAGCGCCTGAAAACTTTGGCAGCATTCCTTCATAGCACATGATCGGTTCGATTTTTTACGTCCGAAGGACGAATAAGGGCTGTTATGTACATGTCATGTGAAAAATGCTCTGACTTGTTCTGAGCTAAAACTGGCAAAACATTTGCATACTTTCTTCGTTTTGACATTAAACTGAAGAAATCCCGTTCGGGGTTCGATTTGGTTACGGTCCTCATCTCAAAGCAAAGCTTTTTTCAACATCGCGTTTGACCTGTTTAGCAAGGTAAATCATATCTACATGGAATAGCATTGCCGGATTTTTACATAGTTAGCTCATTCTTTTACAAAAAAAAAACAAAACAAGCGAGAGTACCTACCTTTGTTTGGCTTTTCCTTGACGATGCCACTACCGCGACAGGTCCCGTATGTGACGAAGGAACAAATTTTCTTTGATGCGATTTCGCGGTAGTTCCGCTGATGCCCACCCGTGTTTTGTAAGATACGCAATATTTTTTCTGACCATTTTCCAGTTATATGTACACTACAATTACATGCACTTAACATGGGTATCAAGTGCGGATCCAGAAGGGGGACAGGGGGTCTGGACCCCCCCCCCCCCCTGGAAAATCACAAGTTATATGGGTTTCTATAGGTAATAAGCATTTGGACCCCCCTGTAAAAGGTTGGATCCCCCCCCCCCCCCCTGGAAAATGTTGGACCTCCTCTGGAACCTTGAAAAACGATAGATTTCTTTGAAATTGAGCATTTGACTTCTGTAAAACAAGCTGTGGACTAAAAAAAAACGTTGTCAGAGCTTTTTTATCAGACTGACCTGGACCCCCCCCCCTGACGAAAATTCCTGGATCCGCGCATGGGTTTACCAAATAGTCATTATAATGAGGATTTTACTAGCAGTTGGTACAAATGCAAATGGAAAGATACACTTAAAACTGTTTTTCTCAATCAGTTAAGCCATTTATATTCAGACGCCTGGAACAATTTACATAAAAAGCAAACTAATATATTAGACCTATTCTACTGATGTAAGTATAATTTACCCCGTTCTCATTGACATGAGATAGGCGATTTAAATGGAGGTTGGTATCTGCCGGATATATCATATGTTCTTTTTCAGGTTATACGTATAACAGAATGGTTAACTAATTCGGCAACAATCAAATGATAAACGTGAACTTTGGTCTGAGAGCTGGCCTCGAGGTTATAAAGCTTGAGTACAGTCTCAGACTCAAAATAAAGCGCACTTATTGGCTGTTTGCGGACACGTGTCCGCGCACAGCCAATCATTGCGCTTTATTTTGAGTCTGAGAATGAACTCCAGTTTTATAACCTCGAGGCCTGGTTTCATCTGTGATAAAAAAATATAAATATGCTGGAATGGGTCACAATAATAGGAGTTTTTTTTTTCGTTCTATGCAGGACATATAGAGCAAAATAACTACTTAGTTTTAATGCAAACCCTGCATACAAGTAGTGTCCAATATGCTGCATATCAGATTTTCTCTTCAAACAATGTCTCTTCAAACAATGTTAGCTTATGGTATATAGATACATCTGGCGTCCGTCTGTCTGTCCGTCGTCGTCGTTCACTTTTGGTTTTCATACAGATTTCTTTGCATATGTAGTGCTGATATGATGAGAATCTTTGTAACTTTCATGAATAGAGGAGTTGATGTACCTAGAGCATATAGGTAAAATCCTTGTTTATACAAAATGACAACTGTAATATGGTTTAATTGATCTATATTTACTGGGACAGATTGGCTCGGATTCAAAATCAAAGTTTTTATTAGCTAGTGTATGCATTTAGAGGTATTTGGAGTTTGTAAAATTGTAGTCACGTAATTCACAGTAACGTAATTCACAAATTTATGTTTCCACTTTTATTTTATGCAAACATCTTCTTGTAACGTTCTTGTATGGTTTGGTATACAGTTAGGTTAAAGTTTTTCATGTCTTCAATTGCAATATTTATACCTCTTCTTTATACAAATGATGCACATTGGGTGATGTAATTCACAAATCTGCTGATTTTTTCGACAACTTCGGATATCGTTTAATTTTCGAAAAGTAAACAAATGTTTCCCCAAATTTGTTTCTATTGTCCATGCACATATTTATCCTCTTGACATAGAGATGTTGTGAGCTTAACTTGCATTAGTTGTAATTTGTGATATGATAAAATTAGTAACGTAATTCACATTAGCTTGTTGGACCTTAATCAGCAGTACCATTTTTTTTTCACTTTTTGGAATTAAATGAAACATCAAATGAAAGTTATACATGTGTGTCAATAAAATATTGCCGAAAACTGCTTATAGAGAATAACCATTTGATTAATTTAGATTCTTAAGAATACATAGTATGACGATGGGACAGCATATTTTGGTGATTTTGAGGGCACTTGCCGTTGATAAACGTCGTAAGGAATGACTATTGACCACTTGCATTGCTTATTTATTTTTACTTAAATGCTTTGATATTACCCTATATTAAACTTATGAACCTTAAAGCATTAGAAAATACATTGTTTATGTGATAGAATGGGGATGACACAAAAATGACTGAACAAGCGAACTTAACTCATTTTGACTGTTAAAATAATCGCAGAAACTGCCCAGATTTTAACTTCGATGATTATCTTTTTAACCATTCTTATTAGAGGTAGGCCTGTTCACAGGTTACACATGTCCCACAAAAGGGAGCTTTTGGGCAAATGATATTTCCTGTTTATAGTTATGACAGTTATGTGCCGTCCCAGGTAACAAAACTCCAGCCTAGTTGTATTTACGAGGGTCCCCATGGGGTGCCTCTGAAATCGTTAATCAGTAAAATTTGGGCCAAAAAATTGCAAATCAGTAAAATTTAGACCCCCCCCCCCAAAAAAAAAAAAAAAAATCGCAATTCAGTAAAATTCACGTCCAAAATTTGCTAATCAGTAAAATTATGGCCCCAAAATCAGCAATGAGTAAATTTTAGGCCCGAAATCGCTAAACGGTAAAAAAAATAGCCGCAAAAATCGGTATTCTGTAAAGCTTTTATGTAAAAACGAAGTGAAATACTATTTTCCATCGAATTCGCTAACCGTTAAAACGCTTCATTCCACTATTCGGCATTTTTTTCGCCAAAAATCTCTAATCATTATAATATTATTTTTAGGCCGAAATTCGCCAACCACTAGCACCTCTCATTCCGCTATTCGGTAAATTAGCCCTATAAATTCGCTAACCGTCAAATTTCAGGACCAAAAATTCTCTAATCGTTAAATTTAAGGGCCATAATTCGATAATTAGTCATTCACATATTTCTGTAGGTTGATAATCTATGATTACAGTTACAGATATTTCAAATAGCAGAGTTGTCTTCCAGATCTATAATTTATTTATGTCTTTGTCTCTTGGTTGTCGATAATAAATTCTGCATAATATGATGAGAAGGATGGGCTAAAAGAACTTAAGTGTCCTTACAGATGGTCCCGACAACGATCTTCAAGATATCTTCATCAAGGTATTATTAAATCTGTCATATTTTGCTATGGGAGAAGTTATTTTAGAGGCTTGTATAGGGGTTTTAGGGATACAGGATATTTGCCGTTTTACTTCCAGGGATATAGGTAGCACTGAATTCAGGGCGATATGATGGATTTTTATTTTATGTTATCATATAGCCCTGATTTTTTAAGCCTCTATCTTTTCCCTTACTGTTAGCGTGGACGTAAACCAAGTTGAAAACACATTTCCAAACAGTGTCTTCCTCTAACACTACTCCATTTTGTATGTTTATAGGTTTATCTATATGTTGCTATTTGGTTTGCCGCTGATGCATACCTGATTAGTTCTAAAAAGATAAAATACTCCTGTACACACAGAATGTTTACACTATTTGTTTTCAAAACATGGCGTCATTTTTGTCTTCTGAGCTGAAGAGCATGCTTTTTCTGTGGGAAACTAAAGTCACACACGAATTTGTTTTGGTATTTTATGTTCCGACAATGACCCGTTCACTTTCCGTTTTCTGAATACACAGATGTTTTAACAACATTAAATACCAAAATCAGACTTATATAATGTTTTCTTTTACCTTCCTTATTATCATAATTGGCCAAAAATTGATCATACCTGGTCTGTTGAGATTAAAATAATCCAATACCATCTCACCATACATTTGTTACATATCGATATTTGCAAAAAAGATGACCAATTACCAATCTAACTGGGCCGCCTTTTACCAATTTGTTGACATCGAGAACTACCCAGTTGGATATGTACAAACTGTGTCCGAGGAGTTCTTAATGGCAATGGATGGGATCCTTTTTTGTGCATACAGGTTGATTTTTATGGTGACCTCTCTCACCATTTGTAATAGGTTTTCTTTTAATATCTGATGAATGTCAACGAATAAAGGTCAATCTTCAACCTAGTATGCAATTTTTTCACCCTGGTTCTGTATTCCGACGGATGTCACTGGATAGAAAATTGACTATTTTCAGATAAGGAATTCCCCCACTTCCACTAACAGGAAATACATAGAAAAAAAATGCCAAATTATTTTGCATATTCAAATAATGACATCATTCTACAATTTTAATCTTAAACCATTGCGCACATGTTCAAAAAGAAGGTCAAAACACCCAATGTCTCTATATAAGATTCACGTGGCGCCTTAAAAACGATGGACACCAATTGTGTGTGTTGACTGATAGCCTAATTGAACATAAGCGTGTGCTAGTAAAGCTATTCAGCTTGCAGCAAGGTTAGCCATGATATAAAAAATATTTTCCTTCACTAATATCTTACACATCACTGTTCAAAAGTAATTTGATTCTGATCTTTCCAATCCATCGCTTCTTGTCGTAAACAAGCTGACCCCCTCTCGGTTCAGAGGTCAATGTACTCTTGCGTTAGCTTGCTACTTTTGGCGGGAAACTTGTCACGTGAGCACATGATCAGAATAACAATTGTCCGCCATGTTGGAAAAGTCCATTTTCAGTCTGATTATGACATTTTGGGACATGACAAAGCTTCCTTTCCGAAAATTGGATTTATATAGTGTAATATGGGTGGGGTATGTGATTGTTAAGGATTTCTGTAAAGTAAGTATCTCATTTTCTTTGGCATGCTATATTAAATTGAAATCAAGCCATTCTTGGAAATCGACTTTCATTTTCTGAAATAGGTTACTCGTTATAAATTAATAGATAATAGGGGGCGCTACAATGCACAATAATACAGAAACGAGACTGCTGGGAGCGTTTCAACATTGAGTAAGTTAACAGAATCGATAACTTTAACAATTTTGCGCTGATTTTCAAAATTCAAACAGCTACTTGTTTCTTATATTGTCCTAAATCCACTGTTAATGTTATTCTTATAATGTACTGAGTTTTTGAAAAAGCGCTGACATCCCTTACCTAGTCATGGGGAGTATAACCAGTACCGGGTTTTATTAATATAATATATTCTTAACGTTTTAATAAGTTCGTCTCATCAATTTAACATCCGAAATTTATCGCAAAAACGTCATCACCCCTAGCTCGTGAAAAGCATGCAAAATGGCTGCGATGAGCCGAAAAACAACAACAAGAACATAATATTACAGATTGCATTGATCGTGTCACAAAAACGAAGTCAATGGTAACATTTTTATAACTTTGGTTGTGTATGTAAAACACATGAAGAAGTCTGAATGGTTGGATTATCAAAGAAAGGAGTTTTTCCCAAAACAAAAGGGGTTTCCATCACCTGGTCAAGATAGAGCACAAAAACACTGCGACTTTAGATTCAGCCAGATCGAAAAAAAAATCTAAAGTCGCAGTTCTGCAACTAGGATATAGGATACTATCCATTTTACTTCCAGGGATATGTGATACTTGGTTCAATATTTTCGTTACTTCCAGGGATATTGAAAATCTAGGAAAATTAATTATGGGGTATTTGGTGATTTATAAGGGATATTCGCCCGTTTACTTCAAGGGATATGGGATATTTGGTACCCCCCTATACAAGCCTCATTTTATAGTGGGTGTCATGCCTCAGTGGGGCCAAATTATATGAGCCGCGGCATGAGAATTCCAACAATTTAACATTTTGACAAGTGTAGACTGACGAACCTCTGCAGCCCCATTTTAAGCTTAGAAACTCCAAATGATGTTCAGTCAGTAGCTTGACAATCATAGAATACTCAAGCGACTAGCAAAGACTCTGATCAGGCTGCGTGTATGCGCAGGCTGATCTGAGGCTTTGCTGGTCGCACATACCACATTGTTGGAAATCTCATGCACTGGCTCATATCATTTGCATGGGATATTTAAGAAAAACAGGAAAGATAAGCTAACACCTTTATACATACAGAGCTCTCACTAACTGCTGATTTGCAGTCCTGAACTCCCATTTTTGGTGCTGAGACTCCTATATTTTAAAGGAGACTACATTCTATTTTATGCTTTTTGGCAAAGAGGGCTCAGGGACTCCTTTTTTCAAAATCCTAGTGAGAGCTCTGACATATAATAACCCCCTTTCCAGAAATCTACCACTCTACAACATATTTATTTTACCTTTTTGTATACGGACATGATGTAGTTCTGTTATCAAAATTAGATAAACTAAATCCACAGCTATATTGTATGTCAAAACTGCATGATTGATTCATTCCATGAAATCACAGCTACTCGTAGAGGGAGTAAACTCGGCTTGCAGCTAAGTGTGGGGGAGACCGGGGCAAAATGATACATGGGCCAAAATGAAACAGAGCGATTTTTCAAACGATGATGCCATATAAGACGTTTCTTACTCAAACTGAATGCGCATTTTGAAATCCGCCATATAATAAGAAAGGCTCAGCCAAAACAGAGCAAAGTTAATCTTTTTATATAAACAATTGACTTTTGAGGCACTCTGAGTAAATTTCGAAGGTATCAGTTATTTTATGAAGGTGAAAAATGTGGTAGACATATATCTTAATTGTATCGTGTAAATTGAACTATATAGATACAGATATGCCTCCAAACAATCAGAACTATTGTGGGGTGTCGTATTTTTTAATTGCTACGAGAACAGTAAACAAGAGGTCACTGGGGCAAAATGATACAGCGTGGTTGGGGCAAAATGATACAGTCTGAAATAATCTAATTTGACTCTGTTTTAAAGCATTTTCAAGATATTTTTATCGAAACTGTCTATTCCTATCACAAGAAAATTAAATGATACTGCTATGTCAGAAAAGTACCATTTTATTTTTCAGAATGTTAAACATGGGTGGTCAACTGTATCACTTGCCCCGTGGCAAAACATAAAACATGAATGGTAACAAATGTGACTCAGAAAATTCAGAAAACTGTTCGTGTTCAATCATATTTCCGTGGCCATATATAGCATTATAAACTGTTTAATTGTGTTTATAGTTATTTCTGAGCTACGTCTTGAATATTTGAATCTGAGATGAGAAAAGTCTTACTGTATCATTTTGCCCCATGTACTGTATCATTTTGCCCCGTGCACGGGGCAAAATGATACAGCTGACCACACATTTTGAATGCTTGATTTCAAGCACTAATGTCACTTTATGCCTGTTTTTCTTTCTCTCAAGTTGTAGCTAATACTTGACAGTGTATTATACATTTGAAAGCAATAAGATATATCCAGTCATAAAAGCAGGAAAAAAATATTTTTAAAAAAGTGGATCATTTTGCCCCGGTCTCCCCTACAGTCGGCAATATGATGGGTCCAAAACAAAGCATATATTTTGAAGGAATGAAAGCACAACTAGCAAACAGGTCATAGGGCCAGTTAAGCAAAAAAATATTAGCGTAAAATTGTGATTATTTTCTTACCTATAAATTTAAACATATGTTTTGGGTGCTCCAAGAAACATCTCATCGAAAATGATTTTCTGGTACTTTTCTGGAGGCCTGACAGGTACTGAAATACAATGTGTTCTCGAATTGTGGCAGACTTTCCCGAATGATGAGCAGGCTCATAACATGGACTGTTTTCTAGTTATACTGTAACAGTAACGTTGTGATCCCTAGGTATTGACCTGGCCCCAGGTTTATAAAACTTTGTTCATGTTCAACTCAACTGAATACACAACTAATTGTGTTCATAAATGGTAAAATGCCAACAATTGTTTATTAGCATGCTTAATACCACATCTAGGAGACTTAAAGAAAGAAACATTTTCACTTTCTGGTATATTACTTTTTATGAGCAGTTGAAATTTCTTGCTCGGTTGAGTTCATCATGAAAGAAGTCTGTTAACCAGGACCATAGGTTTAGATAAACATTTTTAGCGTAAAATTGTAAATATTTTCTTACACATCAGTTTTAACATATGTTTTGGGTGCTCAAAAGAACCGTCTCATTGAGACGGTTCGTCTCATTGGGACGGTTCATTTGAGTACCCACAGAATATGTTTTGGTTTAGAAAAAGGAATTTTTTTTTTTTTTTTTTTTTTGGGGGGGGGGGGTACGCACTCTTAACTAAAGTCCTGTCCAGGACATAGATCTTCACGTTTCAATAACACTCACGTCCAAATGTTTTGTGTTTGTTTTTTTTTTGTTTTAAAACAGGTATTGTACATGTACACAAGTGTATAATCATTATAATCATGTCAAAGGGGCTCTTTCATGGTATGGGAAATTAACATGGGAGTCTGCCCACGCTTGGAATTTGATAATATTATGTTTATTAATTGTCTGGGGTATGACTTTTATATTTTTGGTGCATTTGAGTTTTTATGCAATTCCATTGCTAATTTATGACGTCATGTATGATATCACTACAATACCTTAGGGTATCCAGTTATAATCATTTCTAAAGTAATTGACATATCATGTAACAGGCACAGAAATGCTTTATTTAATAACTATATCATTGATATGTACGTTGATACTATAAATGGCTTTGTATGTATTAGGATAGCGGGTGGGCAATCATTTTTATGAGATGGTACCCCAATTTTTAACTATATATTTTGTATTCAGTCGAATTCGGAATTAAAATTTTTACACGTTGCGGTCTTTGTCAAGATACCATTTCAACATATAAACTTTCCATATATGTTAAGAATATGTAGACAAAATTTCATGAAATTCAAGGATCGGTAACATATTTTTCAACTTGATGTAAACACATGGCCCTAATTCATCAAAATGTAAAAAATACAATAATCATGTTTCACTGTAAAACATACTTGAATACTTGCTTAGTTTGAATCACCATGCTAGTACGTTTATTGGTAGAAGTTGATATGTTCAGTGTTTTCCCTATTATGGATTGGAAAAAGAAAAAAACAATATTCTTTGATATTAAGTGTCATGATTCTTATTTAATGAAGTGCTTACACAATAATATTACCCAAAACGATACAATATGGTGACACTGGACTTACCACATATAGTTTCTAAGGTTAAAACTACATCTAACCAATGTTACACTTAATATTTAACATTATTAAGAATTTTAATTCATACAGAAGAGAAACCTTATGACAAGTCAGTTCATACAGGAGAAGAACCTTATATCTATGGTTTTATAATTGTAAGCCTCATTAATAAACCTGGTTCACAAGAATAAGCCCCTGTCAAACCTATTGGTTATAATGAACCAATTTGGTCACAGAGAACTCTTGGCTTCAAAGGAATTGCTAAATTAATGCTTAAATCTTCTCTGTTTATTCTATTTTGTAAAACTGATGCTGATTTCCATCAAATGACAACATTTATTCTTTGGCTGGCTGTATATTCCAGGCATACAGTTTCGTTTTCTGGACCTCACTTATTCATGTAGAACACTGTTCTATGATACCTTTGATATGACTCTGTTACACTTAATCCTGGTCACGGCACCAAAATGTGGTTACTCTAGTTCAGTTGGGATGTATAGAAATATTTGGTCTTCTTGTTTTCACATGTTTATTGATAGGATATTATGTTTCTTAAACAATATCATGCAGGACTTGAGGAAGTGATACACGTTGTCTTGGCCCCATAGTGCCATGACATGGGGCCATGACCTTTGGCATTTCCATCAATTGAATCATTTGAAATTGTCTAAACATGTCTTTCTTTAAGAAAAGTGGAAGTAGATTTAAAACAACCTCCTTCTGTCGAGTTATTCATTCATTTCAACTAAATAATTAATTTTGCTAAAACTGACCTATACCCATAAGAGGTAGGAAATGACAAAGTTATCGGTTTTGGATTTTCATGAAATTTGGCTCAGATCAGAAGAATATATATGGCATGTTTTTGTGATAATATGATATCTTGACAAAGCCTAAAACATATCTATCTTTAGAATTTAATGCTGAATGTTTTGTAAATTTTTGAAAAAAATATTGAAATTTTATAATCACTTCTTCAGAAAACGTAAACCATAATATATCCAAATGGTTTCCTGGTATTAATATAATGCCTATGGTATTTTGGATTTAATCTAGATGATAAATCATAGAAATAATCAAAACTATAGATTTAGAACATGGAAAATTAGAGACAGGTGTCACCTCAAAGGTGGAGTACGTCAGGGTTGCTTCCAAAGCCTTATTCTTAACTATCTAATTCAATACATACATTTTCATAGTTTGTATATAACGAGTCATTATCATGCAAAGTTTAAAGAAAATCCATGCGTGGGCACAGATGCAAGACCCCCTTTTAATACATTTTGTATTTTTGTTGTAGATTTCTAGTTCCTGAAACACACGGACTTTGGTGGCCTCGTTTGTTGGCCAACGGGTCCATGACCTAGCACTGAGCTGAAGAATATAAACAGTCAAGTACATGAGGTTATAAAACATTATTCCTATCTTAGTACTGGTTCAACACAGGCAGACCCGTCCTGACATAACTGAAAGATTGTTGATGGGACGAAAAGAATCAAATCAATTAAAATAAAACGTTTTCCATGCTCATTTAAACTGCATATGTAATTTCAACTGAGGCTCAGCATAAAGTGCTGAACTTATGAATTGTTTTGTTTCAATCTCTCAGATGCTATAACCATCGTGCTAATAAATGTTAAAATTCCAAATACTTCATGCTCAGTTATTTTGAGTATGTATTTTATGACCTCAGGGCCAGAGAAAAAGTGGTATATTTTATGAATTATACTCAGGCAGGACTTTAGTTAAGAGTGCGTAACAGAAAACTAATTTTCTTATTTCTCAACCAAAACATATGTTGTGGGTACTCAAAAGAACCGTCTCTATGAGACGATTCTTTTGAGCACCCAAAACATAGTCTAAAAATTATGTGTAAGAAAATATTTACAATTTTACGCTAAAATCTTGTGTTTTTCTTAACGGGTTCTCAGGAACTATTTACAATGAACATATATCTTGCAATAAGATTTAAATGATGAAGCGAGCGTGGTAGAATGTGATAATAATGCACCTCTGTCATACAGGAGAATCAAAATATCAGCGATAACTTGTATTTTATGATGGAGAATACGCATGATGAGCCGTCAACTGATGCTGCATGTAGTGAATCTTTGACTCCCATTTTGCAGCTGAATGGAAATGAGCTTATTCATATAAAAGTGGAGCCAGAGAATGATGACAACTGCGGCTCACATTTAACATCAACATCTGACTTTGAGGGACATAGCCTTGCACTTGCAGAAGAGCCTCAAGCATATTCACTGAATAATCATATGAACGTCCATACCATAGAGACGCTATATATATGTGACAATTGTGGTAAATCATTTTCTCAAGAATCACTCTTAGAAACGCATACATCTGTTCATACAGAAGATAAACCTTATAGCTCTGACCTTTCTGATAAATGTTACCCTCAAATGTCCAGTATGATGACACATATGCTTCTCCATACAGGGCAGAAATCATATTCGTGTGACATATGTGGTATATGTTTTACTCAAACATCTCACTTAATAAAACATAAGCTTGTTCATACAGAAGAGAAACCTTACAGTTGCGAGACTTGTGGTCAAAAGTTTACTAATTCCTCGCTCTTACAGAGGCATACACGTATTCATACAGGGGATAAACTATATACCTGTGACATTTGTAGCAAATATTTTACTAATTCATCTAATTTTAGGAAACATATGCTTGTTCATACAGCAGAGAAACCTTATGCTTGTGATTTCTGTGAGAAACGTTTCTCTCAGTCATCAAACTTAAAGAAGCATACACTTATTCACACCGGATGTAAGCCATATACTTGCGACACTTGCGGTAAATGTTTTACTCAGTCATCTACATTGAGGAAGCATACACGTGTTCATACAGGAAATAAGCCATATATCTGTGGCACATGCGGGAAAGGGTTCGCTCAATCAGCTGGTAGAAGTAAACACATGTCTGTTCACACTGGAGAAAAGCCTTATACTTGTGGTGTTTGTGACAAGGCATACGCTCATGCACATGACTTGAAGAAGCATTTAAATATTCATACAGTAGAGAAGACGTATAGACACATGTGAGACTGATTAATCTTTGTTTAGAGCAGTTCAGTCCAAAGAAATAAGCCGAACTCGCACAGAAAACGTTTATATTATCACAAGGAACATAGATCAAGAATAATTTTAAACAGAGTTTTAAGATTGACATTTGTCGCCAGATTGGCGACAAATGGCAATCAAAAACCCTGTTTATAGCGGTTTTAATGCACGTTAGTCGATTGTTAAGATGGTTTTCAAGTGTCGCCTATCTGGTGTGTTGTCTCTCTACATTACGCATTTTCTAGGGGTGTTGTCTCTCTACATTACGCATTTTCTAGGGGATATGAAACCTATTTCACATTGGAATGGAAAGACGAAATAACGAAACTTTAAAACACAGTGCCTCTGGTGAGCAGGGTTTATTCTAGGATTCGAAAACTAGTGGGGGGGGGTTAAAGAATAGCGAGTAATATACTTAAGTTTAAATAATTTCTCTTTTTTGTCTATAAAAAATTCCACCCTCCTTAAAATTAGGGGGGATCATTCAAAGAAATCATGGTCATAAGACCATGTTATTTGTCAGAGTGGGTTAGCTTTTAGCTATGTTTTAACATATAAAAAGATGGTAACTTTATGGTCATATGCTGATAAAATAACACATAGTTCTTAAATAGTGAGCTATAAATAACTGTGCTGTGCTGTGCTGTAAATACAGATAGGCCACTGGCTGGATATGATTTACCTCCCCCCCCAGGGGGAATTTGTAGACCATATTTTTCTTAAAGCCCAATGTCTTGCAAAGATTTTGCAACATGTTAGCCCTCTGACAATGGCAGCGTTAAGCTGTAACAGCCTGTTACATACGTTACCCTACAAAATATTTGATAATCAACATTCTTTTTAAGACTTCAGAAAAGCGCAAAAGATGAGGTAAGATTTCCAAATAGATTATATATTCTAACTAAGCTATTACTGGGCCACATGTATAGACCGTTGAAAACAAATATAGGCACCTTTGAAGTGTATGTTACATTTTTTCATTGTACCCCCTTTAAATGATAATTGAATCTAATATAGTTTGTCTTAAATTTTATTGAAACCAGTTTATGTTCAAAAATTTGGTATTGTATTACAGAATTTTAAAATACCTTTTCAAAACTGCAAGCATCATGCTTCTATCTTATATACTTTTTGAGTTATTAGATGTTGAACATGGTAGCCCCATATCACACAAAAATGTCAAAATGAAATTCTTTAGGCCTTGCGCTGGCTATAGACCCCCTCCTTCCAGGGAGGAATTTTGTTTGAACGCTGGATTGGTAGCTGTGATTTTTCAGGGGATCCGGACCAGTATTGCTAAGGAACCCTATATTTTTGTAATTTTCCAGGGAGGTCCGACCCCCCCCCCCTCCCCCCGGATCCGCACATGACAAGGTCTCCACGCTAGGCTTTTGCCAGTTTATACTTATTTTATTACGCGTTCCTAATATGTTCCTAATACTACATTATATAAGCCACAAAATGAAATCTGTTAGCCCATGAGTGGCAGCGTTAGCGTGTAACATCACGTCATGTACGTTACCCACATAATAACAATATTTTTTCCTGTTAATATCCCTAACATGACATATTCACGCTTTTTTTGAAGTCTGGCACCGGTTTAAGAACTTCTTATAACACAGTTACATATTTTTAACATTCATTTTATAAATGTCTTGAGTTATGTCGATGTATATGTTACTTAATGTTTCATATGCTATTTCCAAGTGTCAGCATGGCAGTTATTGACTTTTTATATGATTTTTATCTGTCAGTGAATATAGCAAATCTATAAGGCTGCTATTTAAATAAAGTGAACTTCCTTATTATGTTGTCTTTCACTACTTTTACAGCCCATGTTACATACGTTATCCTCCGAATACCATTAAACGTTCAATTTCTATATGAATGATTTAAGAATCTAATATTAAAGTTTGATATATTTTTTAAATGTGAATTTGCTCACTAATTCATTTTGTATAAAAGAATGTTGATGTACCATTTGGAAACTGCAAATATTATTTTTTTATCTTTTATAATGTTTGAATTAAGTTTTGAACATGGTAACCCCATATCACACAAAATAAGAAATATAATTCTATGGCTCTTTTGTAAGGGTACATTCAAGTTTTCCTTCACCAAGAGGTACTTGATTTCCTTCCCATTTATTTTCCACACATTTTGTCCATATCTGGAAAGCCTAACTTGTTTTAATGAGAAGGACTTGATAGTTCAATCTTTGTATGTACATCTCAAGGACAGAAAAGCAGGGTAGAAGTAAGCTCATGTTCATGCCATTTGAAATAAACAGTATATGTGTATGGCTTTGGTACTTTTTCAGAAACATGTTGTACTGCAGCTTATTCACATTTATATAAATAGCACATGTTAGGGCTTCATGTCACTGATGAGTGCCTTGAGTAATCCTTTATTTGTTTTCCTACCCTGCTTAGAATGTAGATGCACTAGTGGGGAGGAGTTCTCTATCAGTTTGATAGGAACAATCTTTCCTTGGTACTAACACATTGGCACATTGGTAGTGTCACAATCTGTTAAACAGTGTATGACTGTAGATCTCTCCCCCAATGTTGTTGACATTCAGAAGGAGCACATTTTCTTGCATACACCATTGTTGAACAAAACACCCAGGCTATCCTCTGCGATAATGTTTGTCAGACTTAGACTGCTGCTTATACATTGTATATATGTATCAGTGACAAAACCAACATGCCCTGCATTTAGTCCCTGGTTAAACACTGGTTCCCACTGATTCTTGAAGGTGATAGGAAAAGCTATTATGCTCTGTAGTATGGCATTACCATCAAAGTTATGTGCAGCACTACATAGCCAATCTAATGTTAATTCAATGTGTTATTGCAAGCAATGCAGAAGTAAGAACTTGTCAGTTTTGGTGGGAATTTATCAGGGCAGTGAACATGGTACAGGACTCGGAAGGAATAGCAGTGTCAACTCAAGGTCAACATTATGTCCAATAGAATGAAGGTCCTGCTGACCAAAGACTTTCTTTAAGCTCTCATCTGGCTGATTACGTTTTGTAAATTTGACCTCGCAAGCCTCAAAAGTGTTTTAGTTTGTAGCATTTTATGGGGTTGTGTAAGACAGATTTTCAATTAAAATGAGTCAATGAAGTTTGCAACAGCCTTCCTGCCAATGTCATCAGCCTCAACTAGAACTATCAGGATTGGCGAAGCCAGAAACTGCCCCTAGTACTCGTTCTACTTTGCATCTGAGCAGATTGGATGTTTCTTCTAATGCATTGAGGAGTTGTTTCAACATATTGAGCTCTGATGTGATGAGTAATACACCATTCCATTTGTAGAACGAAGCGTAGTTGTAGTTGCTGAAGCCTATAATATCTCCTTTGACTTGGCACGGAGTTTATTGTTTGCCTGATTGTTATGTCAAAAGTATTTCTTAAGCAAAGAACCAATGATTGTGACACACTAAACCCATTTTGTTCCAGAAGTTCTTTGCATCTGCCATGTGTATCAGACACATTTATGAGTATAATCAGTTAAACATGCACATATTGAGCGTAGTTGGTGTAATCGTGTGCAATGAACATTGGGAACAAAGCATACAGATAGAGCTGACATACAATGCAAAGTTGTTTTCTTTGTAGCCCTAATCAGTGTCAATATCATCTGAATTATATGCATATCCCTTGCCCAGAACTGAGCTGTTTCACAGTGACTGTTCTTGTGTAATTCCGATTTGAATGCATGGTACATGTGTATCTACTGTTTACGAGAGCAAACAGCGAAGGTTGATAGATCACACTATAATAATAGTTTTAATCACCATAAATTAATAAGGAACTTCAATTTATTTCAGCCGTATAAATTTTCTAAATTCACTGACAGACTTAATACATGTATAGTTAACAACTGCTATACAGATACTCAGAATAACTTATGTATCATTTGATAACACATATAACAGTTAAAGCTCAAGGCATTTATTAAATGAATACTTAAAATAGGTAACCTTGTCAAAAGAAGTACATAAACCTGTGCCAGCATGCAAATAAGTATACACTAAGCGAACGTGCTAATTGATCACTTGCATTTTTTCAAAGCAGGCAATAATCGAGGTTTCTAAATGAAATTTGCCCCAACCGGTTAGATACGGTAAGAGAATATGTTATTTCAGGAATAAACATGAAAAAATCTATATAAGATTGCCCTTGTGCTATGTGCTAAAAATTTTGCTTGTCAATATATATGTAGTTTTCTAGAAAACAGATTTTTAGACTGATCGGTAAGAACTTTCGATTAGTGTAAACAGGGCTTGTTAGAGACATTAGCTTGAATGTTTAACGCTATTATGAGGGTAACATACGTAACATGGGCCTGTAAAATAGTGTAAGCGACCATAATAAATAACTTTAAATTATTTAAGTAGAAGCCTTACAGATTTGCTATATTATAAAACAGATGAAATATACATATAGTCAATATCTACCATACTGATACTCGGAAATAATGCAAGAAACACTAAGTAACGTATACAACGGTGATAACTCATGACATTTATAAAAATTAATACTAAAAATATGTAACTGTGTTAAAAGAAGCTCATAAACCGGTGTCAGCATGCAAATATGTATGAACATGTCATGGTTAAGACATTATCAGGGACGTTTAATGCTATTTCTGGGGGGGGGGTAACGTATATAACGTGATGTTACACGTTAACGCTGCCACTCTCAGTGGGCTAACATCTCTTATTTTGTGTCTTATATAATGTAGTTTTAGAAAATCATAGTGTACGAAATTCCCCCTGGAGGGGGGTCTATAGCCAGCTCAAGGCCTAAAAATATCAGCAAAGCCAACATAACGTTGTGGGACTATAGTTGTTATATGCAACAGACTAAGGATAATGTTAATCATCTCCGAGTATGTATATTCGTTTTTTGGTACCTATGGTACCTTTTGCATGTATACCAATGGGTCTCGACGCGAGAAAACCTGACTTTGTGAAGTTGACACTTTCTCATTGGTATCCTGGGTCAGGTGTGGTGCTTGATTGTATCGATACTTGATCTTTGCCCTCTTTCTTACTTTGTTGCATCCGCAACGTCTGATCAGCGACACCTCTGTAATTTGCTACTCTGAAAAGTTTAATACGGTCAGCTTTGCGCAAAATGTCAATATTCTACCTAGTGTATGTAGCTGAGCAGACTGGTTCGAGTCTCACTATCGGAAACCCCGAAGAAAGGTCGCAGTCAATCAGATTTGATTAATATTTAGTTTACATAATTTCCATTGAGTTTCTACATCGATATTATCTTGACTTTTCCTTGCTACTGTAAATCCAGAAAATTTCGCGAGGGTTTGATTTTCGCAAAACTTCGCACGTGCGAAGTTTCGCGAAACTAAAACCCTCGCGAAATGGCCAAATCACTCTGTCATTTACTGATACAGGTAAATCATGCTCTAGTCGCGAATTTTTCAACGTCGCAAATATGTCTTTAAAGGCTATTTGCGAAAGTAAAATTCTCGCGAAAATTTCCGAGTTTACATCTTTTCGTATCAAAACTGCTGCTCCATCAAACTTTTATTGCTCAGTATTCGGCTTGTACATATTTCAACCTGACCTTATAAATGATATTTTACTCAGGTGAGCGTCCTAGGAGCGTCCTAGGACCCGAGAGTCCTCTTGTAAGAGTCTGGTTTCGATGAGTCTACGAAGAATGGCGCTTTATGGTTAAACATCAGGGAAAGGAACCTGATTGGAAAGGGGTTCATGTCTGTCTGAAAAGAGGTGGCCAGCATTTAAATAAATTTCAATATTTGAATACGAACGAACTCTCGAATATACGAATAAAATTTATCAATATGTGAAAATCTCAAGTTACATAAAAGGCTTGCATTTAACATGTAAAAAAAATAACAAAATGTCAACGAACTCACTAACACGATTTGAATAAAACGTCCCTTAAGCTTGATATTTGATTAATTGTAAAGTGCCATAATTATATACCAATAATATTATGTATTACAGAGTATGCTAAAATTTTGCATTATAAATGTGTAACTTTATACCGAATAATTAGCATGACGCAACCACTGCACGATGTCAACTACCTCAATATGTTTTAGAGACGCCCAAAGTACATTGTATTTGATTTGCTTTTAAAAGCAAGCCATGCTACGGGAAAATCAGTCTGTGGATTTCAACCAACTGGTACTGAAGCTAAGAGCTATTTTCTCTAACCCCTACCTAGTCTAACCCTTACCTTGCTAGCGGCGACTTTTGTAGTCTACAGATAACCTCAGCAAACAGCTTGGATCCAGATCAGGACCGACAGAACGTCGGCCCTGATCTGAATATTAACTGTTTGACACTCTGATATTCCTGAAAGCATATCATGAAGAAGTTCATTTTAAATACGTCATTAGATGACAACAAAAACATGAAAAAGTACCTGAAATGCAATAAGTTAACCAAGCAAGATGATTTGCGTCTTGCATTATTTCAAACCCAGATGAGCATGTTTTCTCAAGAGTAGACAAATTTTGGTTCTAAAACACGGTTTTGTCTGAAAAAGCATAAATATAATTAGCATTAATCTTATAAGATCATGTTTGGCGGCTTGGCTTCCGCGCTGCACAATACGTAGCTCCATTTACGCAAAAACGCAAGCGCGTACACATTTGGACCAACCATATGGGAATATTCTATTAAGATTCTGATAGAACCTTGATGTTATGTGTACAAAACCAATATTAATCTCTCTAAATCCAAGTTTGACAAAATTTGTGATGATGTTGGTATCACCTTCTCATAGTCACCCTTTTATTGTCCCCCGCCTTTTCGAAGAAAAGCGGAGGGACATAGTTTTCGGCATTCCGTCCTTCCGTCCTTCCGTCCGTCCTTCCGTCCGTCCTTCCGTCCTTCCGTCCTTCCGTCCCCCTAATATAGTAGGTACCTTGTGTGCGCAACTCCTCCTACAGTTTTATGCCGATTCTTTCGAAACTTTACAGATGTTTTAGTCATGGTCTGAAGATATGCATGTGGTTTGGATATTATCCTGAGATTATTTTTTGTCACTTTTTTCGCAATTTGAACTTAGTCATTTTTAGGCGTTTTTACTATCAAAGTGAAAAGATAGTGGGTACCTTGTGTGCGCAACTCCTCCTACAGTTTTATATCGATTCTTTTGAAACTTCACAGGTGTTTTGTACATGGTCTGAAGATATGCATGTGGTTTGGATATATTCCTCAGATTATTTTTTAACACTTTTTCCGCCAGTTGAACTTAGCCATTTTTCTGACATTTTTACTATCAAAGTGAATGGATAGTGGGTACCTTGTGTGCGCATCTCCTCCTACAGTTTTATATTGATTCTTTTGAAACTTCACAGGTGTTTTGGACATGGTCTGAAGATATGCATGTGGTTTGGATATAATCCTCAAATTATTTTTTATCACTTTTTCTGCTATTTTAACTTAGGCATTTTTCTGGCGTTTTTACTGTCAAAGTTAATGGATACTGGGTACCTTGTGTGCGCAACTCCTCCTACAGTTTTATGCCGATTCTTTTGAAACAATGCTAGAATGATTAAATTCACAATTTATTTCCAAATACAGTTTATTGACAGTCATTTTTTCTCATTTAAATAATAAACAATAATGGCGGGGGACATAAATTCTCTGAATTTGCTTGTTTGATGATTGGTCTCCAACGCAAAGTCAATGAGGGTCTGATCACATACATTTTTTTTTACAATCGAGTGGTTTACCTTGGCAAACAGCATAGACCCTGCTGAGACGCCGCAATTTGCGGCGTCTCATCAGGGTCTACGCTGTTTGTATATGGTGGTTTATCAATTGAGCGCAAATGCTCATCAATTCAGCGCAGAAAATGCCACCGATTCAGCGCAGGATTTTTATTGAATTCAGAGACCCTGCCCATCAATTAAGCGCAAATATTTTGGGCAGTTACCTGTGGAGGTACCTTTATTAGGTGGAAAGACGAGCAGGCTTAGATATTTTGTTAAAAGTTCCATTAAAAGCACATACATGTAGCTGTGGTTCAAAGTTTGTTAAAAGTCCCATTAAAAGTTAATTAAAAGCACATTCAAAATGTCAACCAACTGACTAAGTAAGAACCGCCCGGGCTTGTATTTACTACAGGTAAGCCCAGAACACAATACTTATAAAGGTGAGTGAATACTGAATCTGCGCTCAATCGATGGGTAGGTTTTGCTCTCAATCAATGACCTGGAAAAAATCATTTGCGCTCAATTGATGATACGCCTCGTATATATGTTCCTTTTTGGCATGTACTGACTTCAGCTTATTCCATAAGTGCGTATTTTGAATTTTAGGCTAGCTACGCCCCAATTGCATGTGATATTTTCTTGTGTTTTTATCACTTTCTCATCAGATATGGTGTCCCGCAGCTGGTAAGGCATGGTATTTGATTGTATCGATTCCTGATCTTAGCCTTCTTTCTTACTTTTTGTTGACAATAGTGTCTACTCAGACTGCGTTCTGGGTCACATAATGTCAGATTCTATACTCTCTATGTTTTTATAGTTGCTTTTACTCTTTGCCAATTTTAAATTTTGCACGTTTTTTGTCGTCCGCTGATTCCTTTTTCAAATGCATTTTTTTCGAAAATTCTCTCAGGAAAACCACCTGAGTGTCAAACATTTTGAATCCAGATCAGGCCCGATGTTTTCATCTGGGGCCAAACTTAGTAGGCAAATAATTTAATTTGTTGTTTAGGGTTATCATTTGGGAGCAGAGGTTACAATAAAGAACTGAAAGTGTCACAACAAAGAACTTAAAGTGTAGGTAGTTAGGTAGGTGGGTGGGTAGGCATGCACGCACGCACGCACGCACGCACGCACACACGCTCGCATTTCCTTAATAGCGCTTCACCGTGTACTCCACAGAGCAGTCTATGAAGGGAGCCAAAAAGAATCTTTACTCTCCAAGTACTTCGTGCCGAACTTTGACATTCGACTCACAGCGTAAATCATATGCCAAACAAGGGGGTCAAAATCCTCATGACATGTCGGACAGATCGACCTTGGATAACTATTGAATAGCAGACCAATCGACTTGACCACTGACTTACAGGCTGGCAATAAACAATAAACAAACCGCCATACAGGCATACAGGTACAGTCCGCCATACACGCGTACATGTACAGCCCACCATACAGTTAAACATGAATAGTCCGTCATACAGGTATACATGCAAAGTCCGCCATACAGGTATAATATATAGTCCGCCTTACAGGTGTAATGTACAGTCCGCAATACAGGTATATGTGTACAATCCGCCATACAGGTATATACATGTATGTACAGTCTGCCAAACAGGCATACACGTGCAGTCCGCCATACAGGCATAGACGTATAGTCCGCAGTGCCGGTATAGACGTACAGTCCGCTATGCAGGCATACACGTACAGTCCGCCATACAGGCATACACGTGCAGTCCGCCATACAGGCATAGACGTATAGTCCGCAGTGCAGGTATAGACGTACAGTCCGCTATGCAGGTATACACGTACAGTCCGCCATACAGGTATACATGTACAGTCCGCCATACAGGCATACACGTACAGTCCGCCATACAGGTATACATGTACAGTCCGACATTCAGGCATACATGTACAGTCCGCCATACAGGCATACATATACAGTCCGCCATACAGGTATACATGTACAGTCCGCCATACGAGTATACATGTACAGTCCGCCATACGAGTATACATGTACAGTCCGCCATACAGGTATAGTACAGTCCGCCATACAGGTATATATATGTACAGTCATCTACACACACACACACACACACACACACACACATTCACACACACACACACACACACACATATATATATATATATATATATATATATATATATATATATAAATATATATATATATATATATATATATATATATATATATATATATATATATATATATATATATATATATATATATATATATATATATATATATATATATATATATATATATATATATATATATATATACTGTAAAGGCGGCAACTTTAATATTTCATCTGCTAAGGAAAGGAGTGAAATTAGGTTTTATTTATAATTTGGTAAAGAGTTAATAAGCTTTTTGAGCCGCGCAAACGTGCGTGCATTTTATGAAAATCCTAACCGTTTACACACTGAACTCACATTTATAAACCCTTATAGAGGCGCATAATCACAAGCTGTATGTTTTTGTCGTCCACTAAACTATATAATATGCTAGAGGCAAAATATTTACAGCATCTATCGGCTCAGTTGATTCATTATATCTCTCTGTATATATATATATATATATATATATATATATATATATATATATATATATATATATATATATATATATATATATATATATATATATATATATATATATATATATATATATATATACAGAGAGATATAATGATTCAACTGAACCGATAGATGCTGTAAATATTTTGCCTCTAGCATATTATATAGTTTAGTGGACGACAAAAACATACAGCTTGTGATTATGCGCCTCTATAAGGGTTTATAAATGTGAGTTCAGTGTGTAAACGGTTAGGATTTTCATAAAATGCACGCACGTTTGCGCGGCTCAAAAAGCTTATTAACTCTTTACCAAATTATAAATAAAACCTAATTTCACTCCTTTCCTTAGCAGATGAAATATTAAAGTTGCCGCCTTTACAGTAAGCGAAAAGTATATTAATACGCTCCCTAAATCCGCGAATCTGCAATTTCAGCTACATACTGTATGGTCGAATTTGGATTGCTTCGTACACTTCCGGTGGCCCACTTTGGTTGTCGTTTCTTAAACTCGCATACATGTGCACGCACATACACTGTCTTTCATAAAACACTGCGAACCTGTCATAAGCCATGCATTAAATCATTTGATAACCTATGGGGTGAAATGTTCAGGCAGTAGGTTGCTATAATTATCAGGTGGTCTTATCTCTGTCCCAAAGTCGACATCGACAACAATGGCAAACTTAGTCGTGGTCTTGTTGAGTATAGCGATACACATTGGTGATTGCTTCAATGGCCAGATACGGTATAATTACGACGATGTTAACGACATCGTGGCCAACCATCATGTTATAAAACAACTGATTTCCAGGGTGGACATCCTAGAAGAGAAGGATCGACTGAATTCGGAGCAGATTGTTAAACTGACGGCGCAGTTGGGTCAGTGCAGAGAGGACATTGTTACGTTGCAAGAGAAGAGACCCGAGGTTGGCGAGTGGAAGGAAGGCTGGAATACACCCCAAAATATATCCGAAAGGCACGATGGTAAACAGACAACCGAACAACGAACTGTGTCGTTATATGCTGAGAGGAATGGAGAACTAAGGCCTATCAAGCAAGGTAGTTTATTTATTTATTCATTCAATCATGTATTTTTTATTTATATATTTTTTAGTTTAACGTCTTTTTAAACATCTATATACAATACACGACAGTGCACCTACACATGTTTTCCAGGCTTTCTTGTACCAGTAAAAAAGAACTCTTAGCCCTGAATTAACTGATATCGAAAGTGTCTTTTCAAAATGCCGATTGCGGGCGATGAACACAATTGCAATTCTAATAAAGTATACGTGTTTGCCAGGGGGAGGGCGGTGGGGAGGGGGTGCTTTAAGCGTTATAATTGCAGATGAATATGTGACAGAATGGTCTAGGCCTACATTTGGTGCCGATAGTGTAGGTTTTATTTTCTTGTCCTTTTAGATCATGGGTTTCATTGTGGAATTTTGAAACTATTAGAGGGTAACTGATGAAGCCTAAATGGCAGAAACTAGCTAGTCTGGCCCAGGAAATATGCACACTCTAGTTTCAGTTCTTTGCTGCAGTCTTTGCTTCCAAAGGATACCCTTTTAAGAACATATTTAATATGACAGGGTCTGCTTGAGTATATGATATGCAGAAATAATCCGAGAAATTCTTATGTCAATGTACATTGGTGTAGATGTAGTGTCAGCGCTGAGCAATCGAGTAACATGGCAACTCTGTAGTAGTTAACAAATGTTACATTACAATATAGCACCAGTTACATTTGCCAAAATAAAGCATTGCGGATTAAATTCCTATAAGTCGATATTGTGTCCATTTTCAGGTAAAGCCCAGCAGAGAATCCGCCGAGTACCGGCCGAAGGAACGGTCGCATTCTTCACGACAAGGACACCACGTGACCAAAACCTAGGCCCAAACCAAAATATCATCTTCGATAACGTTGTGACGAACATTGGCAACGGGTACAATCTCCACCAGGGCGTATTCGTGGCACCAGTAGCAGGCACGTACGTCTTCTTTTCAACAGTGCTAGCGAACAACGACGGCGAAGCGTGGGTTCACATTGCCGTGAATGGCAAGAACATGGCTAATTTCTACGCACGTGGTACAGATGGGCGCCATGATTCCGGAAGTCAGATGATTGTGGTGACCTTGAACCAGGGCGATGACGTGTCGGTACAGAGTAACTCGACTCCTGAATCGGTTTATGGCTCGTCGTACACCACGTTCTCCGGGTACCTACTGAGTAGAACCGAGACGGCTGAAGTTATAGGTTAACTTGACACTGCATCCGAATTGTTACCTCAGTTAAATACATTATGAGCCAGTGCATGAGATTTCCAACAATTTGACATTTTGACAAGTGTAGACTCAGACGAGCCTGTGCAGCCTCCTTTTAAGCTTAGGAACTCCAAATGGTGTTCAGTCAGTAGCTTAACAATCATAGAATACTCAAGCGACTAGCAAAGGCTCTGATCAGACTGCGCGTATGCGCAGGCTGATCTGAGGCTTTGCTGGTCGCACACACCACATTGTTGGAAATCTCATGCACTGGCTCATTTATGTTGATAAAGAGTAGCTATCTAAGTATTAACTTATTACAACTCGATCCCGTGTATAACGACCCTGTGGTAGAATACTTATGAAAACATGAGTATTGTGATCCCCCGTACGTCTCTACTCCTAAGAATCCAACCAAATTGGGCGAGTATCTTGCTTACACAATTAGGGCGTGTTTGGACATCGCCCGCAAGGACCCAGGGCATTGGTCAAAAGGCAAACTATTACTGTTAAGAACATTGATAAATAGACAATTAATCCGCTCGCGATCCAAGTCGCTCAGCTACAAGTGTTCATTCATTTCGAAAACTCGATAAATTAATGCAGCCACTCCATCAGATTTCTCTATTACGTTTTCAGAGCATGACCATGTGACACATCAAACTAAAGAGCATGATAGGTATATCAATATGCACATACAATATTGGGTCAATGGACATACTGGGGGTCTGTAAAGTGGGCAAAATTTCAAATTAAGGTCTTAAATTTTGTCTTATTTTCCAAACATTGCAAGCACAGGCTTATATCACCCTATGGGATGGTAAGTTATGAGTTCTTTGGGGCACCTTTCGTAAATTACGCAATTGAATCTTATCTTGTACGTTAAAACGAATTAACTTCTCCTTTACAACTCTACCGGCAAATTCAGCTGCTTTTGCTGACAATGCAGATAGTGGTAAGCGTGGTCAGGTTTTTATATGGTCTCTACTACAATACCACAATTCAGCATCCTTATGTGATAAAAAGGAGCAACATTTACTCCAGTAGGCCTACATTCGCATGCAACATTTACTCCAGTAGGCCGACATTTGCATGCAACATTTACTCCAGTAGGCCTACATTCGTATGCAACATTTACTCCAGTAGGCTTACATTCGCATGCAACATTTACTCCAGAAGGCCTATATTCGCATGCAACATTTACTCCAGTAGGCCTGTATTCGTATGCAACATTTATTCTAGTAGGCCTACATTCGCATGCAACATTTACTCCAGTAGGCCTACATTCACATGCAATATTTACTCCTGTAGGCCTACATTCGCATGCAAAATTTACTCCAGTAGGCCTACATTCACATGCAATATTGACTCCTGTAGGCCTACATTCGTATGCATCATTTACTCCTGTAGGCCTACATTCGTATGCAGCATTTACTCCAGTAGGCCTACATTCGTATGTAACATTTACTCCAGTAGTCCAACATTCGCATGCAACATTTACTCCAGTAGGCCTACATTCGCATGCAACATTTACTCCAGTAGGCCTACATTCGCATGCAGCATTTTCTCATGTAGGCCTAAATTCGTATGCAACATTTACTTCAGTAGGCCTACATTCGTACGCAACATTTACTCCAGTAGGCCTACATTCGCATGCAAAATTTACTCCAATAGGCCTTCATTCGCATGCAACATTTACTCCAGTAGGCCTACATTTGCATGCATCATTTACTCCAGTAGGCCTACATTCGCATGCAACATTTACTCCAGTAGGCCTACATTCGCATGCAACATTTACTCCAGTAGGCCTACATTCGTACACAATTTTACTCCAGTAGGCCTACCTTCGTATGCAATATTTTCTCCATTAGGCCTACATTCGTATGCAACATTTACTTCAGTATGCCTACATTCGCATGCAACATTTACTCCAGTAGGCCTACATTCGTATGCAACATTTACTCCAGTGGGCCTACATTCGTATGGAACATTTACTCCAGTAGGCCTACATTCGCATGGATTATTTACTTCAGTAGGCCAACATTAGCATGCAACATTAACTCCAGTAAGGGCTAGATTCGCATGCAACATTTGCTCCATTAGGCCTACATTCGCATGGAACATTTACTCCATCATGCCAACATTAGCATGCAACATTTACTCCCGTAGGGTTACTCTCGCATGCAACATTTACTCCAGTAAGGGTTACTCTCGCATGCAACATTTACTCCAGTAGGCCGACATTCGCATGGCGCTGCCTCTTTATCTAGAGTGACCCGTGACCCAGACAATTATGATAGCTATCTCACTATTTTTTATATAATTATGCAATCTCGTTAAAGTCAGGTCCACTCTTCAGTTAGAATATCGTGTACTTTAGCCAAAATGCTAATAACGGCGAATACAGTAAAACCTGTATGTAAAGGTCTCTTAAATGAGATTTGGTTAAAGCGGCATTAAACCAGATTCAATCAATCAATTTCTTAAATAAGACCAACAATCGGATCAGTCTCTTAATGCAGCACACAAACACTGTTGACCAACGCCCCCGAATGTGCTCTGATTGGTAATTTAGGCCCCAAAAGGAAGTATGATTAGACTGAGTTTCAAAATGGCGGATATAACAACATCGCATGATGCCAGCAGGTAATATTGAGCTTTTTAACCACTTATTTTTACCCTCTGCAGTAATTGCAGTTAGCAACATTAAACTTAAATGTTTCTTACGTAAATTTGGAATTTCTCAGTCAGATCTGCTCATCGTGTGATTCACAGCCCTTCATAATTTGCGTGCTTATTTGGACATAAATTTGTTAAATCGAGTCACGATGATAAAAAAAAATGCATTTTCGTATCTATGACACGTTATACAGTGCGATAAAGCGGTTTAAATCATTTTGATATGATTATCCTAACAATCACTAAAGTATGGGACCACACATATGGACTTTTCAAATGAATTTAAAGCATGGGCAAAATCGATATAACTCGGATTGGTTTTGTGTTATTTAGGTTAAACCACGGATTAGCTGAGCAAGGAGTACGGATTCGAAGGTGAAGGAAACCTCTTGTTTCAGTTAAAATGAGCAATTGTCCAGCATTTAAGCAACTTTGCACCAAAAGCTTGTGTCGTGAATATTAGAGAGATCACTGAATTCACACCAGGTGCTACCAATCTCAAATTAAGGGTCATAAATGCCTATTATATTCTTCATAGAAATAATTTAAATGTTCAAAACTCGTTTTTATCCCCATGCTTTTTTTTTTAATAATAAGTCAAGGGGATAAACTGTTATCGCCTCCGTCCGTCTGCCCTGTAACGTAGAGGGGTCTCTCACATAACACATAGAAAACTGCCTTAAATTTTTGCAAAAAAAATAATATCATTTTCCGCGGCTTCCTTGCCAGAAATGAAAAGCAATTGTTTTTACAACCAATATAATTTCAACCATCAATTAAGTTGGATTTTAATGCTCTACGTTAAGTATAACACCAACGCATATAAATTTACTACATACAGTAACCAATACACTTCGTTTAGGCCACCACAGAACAACCCCTTGTTCTGAACAGTAACTAAATAGGCTCTATGCTACAACAATCCTCAACTTCGTCAGAACTCTAGCCTATGTGTTTCCACAAAGTATTTCGTTAGCGCAATGTTAGTCCACTGCTTTGAATTGTGTCACCCTCTATAAAAACTGTATGAATCAATAAATGAATAAACTCAATGTAGCCCCATCCCTACATACCTGAAAGATTGTTTATGTGACGTAAAGAAGCAAATCAAACATACAAACAAAACAGACGACTCAAGAAGCAGGAACAAGTTACCCTTAGTGCAATACTAAAAGGTTACCTGCTTCCACTGTGACACAGTCAACGATCTGCCAGATCTATCCTCTGTCATGTACAACGAGATAATGACATTGCTCTCACGGTAGCAACTAATTTTATACTCGTGGCACATCTCAACTTTCACTAAGGGAAGGTTAATAGGTTAGACATGTACTAAATCTCCTGCTAAAGTTATTGATAATTATTATCAAATCAACGAATTTAGTCATATTGTTACTAGAACTGCTACCTGCAAAATTGGACCATTTAAATATTATAAAAACTATGAATTCGAGGCTATCTCCCTTAAACCAATAATGGGTACTTGTTTGAAAAAGCCTCAAATCCAGTACCGCCGGTACACTTGATGAAACGGACTATCAACGATTTTTGTAAGTAAAGCCAAAATACTGGCAAGTAAGGGACCACTCATTATTTAAGTGTCAGGGGGGGCGGCTAAAAAGTAGGGGGTCATATGAATTTCCATGTGGCTAGTAGGGGGGGGGGGTCACCATTAACTAAGGCTTCCTAGCAGGGGGGCACGGGGTACATTGTAATACCAATTTCGCTATTTTTTGCTGGCGACCGGACAGTACTGTGTAAAGCTGCTATCGACCTAGGAGTATGGCTTTCGACCGACCTGTACGGCTGTCGGTATAGGGGGTCATGACTTAAACGCCTATGGAGGGGTCATAGCGTAAGTTTAACCGTCTACACATGCTATAGATTTTTTTTCAAGAGACAAAGTGCTATTTGAATATTTTTTATAAGTTTGTGACGTCGAAAAACACTATAAATTACAGGGTTTTTTCGAAAAGATCAGTTTTCATAGTAAATCAGTAAACTCGCGCATCAATATATGATGTGAAAGCAATGAAACGCCCTATTTATATTATTTGTCATTTTTGCTTCTTCAATCAAGGGCGAATGGCATATATCTTGCGCTATTGAAGATTTATTGACCCCATGATACGGTTGTCGACTGCCAGTGAAACGACTGTCGAGGCTATCGTACTGTGAATGATACGACTGTCGACGAAATGTGAAAATTATCCATATTCTATGACATGAACTGAAATCTGCTTTTTCAGGCAGTTTCCACTAGCAACAATGAAGAAAAGTGTATGTTTTATGCGGATTGGTATCTAAAAGGCGCAACATTAACCAATAATAACTCAACCCCATTCCATCTCTCCCATATATGTAAACTCACACAGCAGACTACTGGAAGCTGGTCACTGAAGGATAGAATATAACATTTCTTATCCATCAGAATTAACATGCATTTTGGTGCTCAAAAGAACCGTCTCGTTGAAACGGTTATTTTGTGTACCTACAGCATATGTTTTGGTTGAGAAATCAGAAAAAATATATTGGTTACGCTTTATAAACTAAAGGCCTGATACTTTAACATATAAAAGGCAAATGCTTAAACATATCAAAGGCCAATATCAGATAAAGAAAATATACAGCACAATCTATGTTAAAGGAATATGATTGCAAACATCAATAGAAACTCTTGAAGGATGATGTTGGATAAAAGATGGCACTTGAAGTTTAAATACTAATAAAGGACATTTTGAAAGAAAATATATTTAGGCTAGATGAGCCATTTTGAAAAGTCAAAGTTGGCGTTCAGCAATTTTGAAGTGGCAGGGTGAGCACAGAAGTTCAAGCGCCTGCGTAGAGAGGAATATTTCTCAACGATTCGCCTTCCTGTAAAACATGCAGACTAATTAAAGCGAGCAGCCATTTACTGTAATATTTAAATATTGCATACGCGGATCCAGATTGTCGTTTAAGGTGTTTTGCTGGCGGGCGGATGATGACCCAGCACTGAATGCTGGTCGGGCAGCTTTTTGATTTTTTGTCGTGGGGGGTCAATACCTGTATTCAACAGACAAACGTTTTTGGATCCGCGCATGCAGTCGTATAACAGAACTTTAGACCTACACGTCTCTACAAATATATAGTAAAATTGGTCTGTCAGCAAAACGCCATTTCAACGGCGTTTCGCGAGTGAGCCAAAAACAGCCCACTCTCCAGACAAAAGTTTCTCGATCCGCTCATGACAATTCAGCAAATACTCATTAAGAGAAAGTGAACGTGTAGATAGATAGATAGATAGAAAGATAGATAGATAGATAGATAGATAGATAGATAGATAGATAGATAGATAGATAGATAGATAGATAGATAGATAGATAGATAGATAGATAGATAGATATAGATAGATAGATAGATAGATAGATAGATAGATAGATAGATAGATAGATAGATAGATAGATAGATAGATAGATAGATAGATAGATAGATATGTCACGGGGCTAGGTATATAACACACTTCTACTGCCTTACGGTAGAAGCAGGCTTTTACAGCGACGTGGTAGAGTGTTTGCCTGTAGATCCAGCGCCCTGGGTTCGATTCCCGGCTGGGTCAGGTAAAATATTTTCGCTCTATGACAAGGGCGCCCACCGCAAATAACCCACCCTAGACCCCGGCAGTAATTCCCCGAGTCTCATTAGAAATGATTCTCTATGGCCTGGAACTTCGGGGACGAAGTTCAATTTGGTGGGGGAGAATGTCACGGGGCTAGGTATATAACACACTTCTACTGCCTCGCGGTAGAATCCGGCTTTTACAGCGACGTGGTAGAGTGTTTGCTCGAGATCCAGCGCCCTGGGTTCGATTCCCGGCTGATCAGGTAGAATATTTTCGCTCTACGACAGATAGATAGATAGATATTTAGATGGACGGACGGGTGGACGGACAGACAGACAGACAGATAGATAGATAGATAGATAGATAGATAGATAGATAGATAGATAGATAGATAGATAGATAGATAGATAGATAGATTTCCTCTTTTAGGAGAGCATCATATACATTCATACAATAAACACAACACAAAACAAGAGAGAGAGAGAGAGGGAGAGGAGAAGAAGAAGGAGCAATGAAACACAGAAAACATATACACTACACTTGCCAGCATCTCAGCTGTGGAGAATAAGCATAGGTATCCATGCGAAATTGCTCATGGCACGCATCACTAGATACGCCGAGAACATTCCAAAGCCTACCCATCCTAAACGGTACGCATTTTCTTCATAGCGCTTCACTGCTACGAAAAGAGCCTGCAACTATACTCAAAGCCAAAAGTAACTTTACACTTTGAACTACCGAATATATCTTTACTGTTTTTGATTTTAACTAAATTAAATATTGCAATGAGTTGCTGATACCCGCCCTAACCTAATTCACGAAAAACAACTTCGGCTAATTAATCTTCTTTCGAGTTATCTGTGCTTTCATTAAAAGCACAAAATCAGCCTTTCCTAACAAAATCCAAAGTAGACCTAGGATTTGAACACTCTATTTTAAGGGTCATCGATTCGCCATTAAAAATACTGTTTGACATTTTGTTTCCGACGTATAGTAAGTTTTTGACAGCGTCTTAAAGTTGGTTCACATTGAAATTATCTCCCTTTGAATTAAAACTATAGTAAACTTTGGTCCCTGCTAAAAACTTAATTTCAGGTGGCATTTGATTTTTTAAATCAGCGAATTGTTTGGACTTCTGCCTGGTGTATGTGACAAGATAATCTGGTAAAAATTCCCATCAGTTTGGAAGAAAAATGGCAAACTATTTCTTATGGGAAATTCCATTGAAAGCACTGAAAAGTTCACAAAAAGGGGTATGGACGTAAAAACACCACTCTAATTTGTGTTACTCGAAAGGTGATCCGGGCTGATTTGAACTTAAAACAACAATTTGATAGCTTGCCTTTCAGACTAGTTCTTGAAAAGTTAAAACTGTCCAATCGCAAAGCTACAGTAGCACATCAAAAGTGATGCGTTGTGGAAAAGTTTATTTTGCCCCCTTGCCTCTTTCATTAGGGCATTGTTGTCGCATTTATGAAATCAAAAACATGAAATTCAATTGCCATATGAATTATTGATTGAACTTTAATATGAATAAAACACATTTAAAATACCACTCACCAATACCCAGAGAAAGTATATATATTAACAGTGTAAAGTTACTTTTGGTTTTGAGTATATCTTGTAAAACGAGTCTTTGCTCTCTAAGATTTGTACTTTAGGTACATTTTCAAACTACCCAGTAAAACGCCTAAGATAGACTCTTCGTCCATGCTTGCTAAACTAATGTAGATGTCATCCCCAAAGTTGGTCCATATTTTCACCTACATATAGTGCCGAACTTTGGAATTCGACTCACATCATAAGATCATATGCCAAACAAGGAGGTCAAAATCCTCATGACATGTCGGACAGATCGACCTTGGATAACTATTAAATAGCAGACCAATCAACTTGACCGCTGACTTACAGGCTTGCAATAAACATTTTTTCTTTGTCAGATTAGCTTGTTTTAATCCTTAAAACGCCAATCACAACTGCAGCAGACGACAAATTTTGTGACATATTTTTTTAATTTTCGAAAAACATAAAGTATGACATCTTATGAGAAGTGTCTGCTAGCAGACAATTCTCATGAAATACCATGCCTTATTTGTTATTTTTGAAATTGCAGCAAATTTTAAAATTGTCGTCTGCTGCAAATTGATGCCCTTTGCAATTTTGGACAGCGAAAACTTCAAATAAAGATATCTTGAAAATTATTACAGCTAGTAGCCTCAGATTTGGTCAGCTGAAGGAGGATGGTGAATAGATTACCTGGTGAACAGGTTGGTGGACAAGCTAATGGTTGGGGGCATAGTGTTTCATAAACACAAATTATAGTTTTAACCCTTACAATGCAAATCACAACTGCAGCGGACGACTAATTTTGTGAGAACTTTCTTAATTTTCGAAAAAAATAAAGTATGATATCTCATTAGAATTGTCTGTAAGCAGACAATTCTCTTGAAATATAATACCTTATTTGTTATTTTTGAAATAGCAGCAAATTTTGAAATTGTCGTCTGCTGCAAATTGTAGTTGGCGCTTTATGGGTTAAATATACCCAAATCGCACCCGGGATAACTAAAGGTTTTGTTTGTTTGATTTGATTCTTTACGTCCCATCAACAATCTTTCAATTAAACACGGATGAGTCTTCCTGGGTTGAACCAGTACTAAGCTAGAATAAATGTGTCTTGCTCAAGGACCACAACGCAGTGACGCCGGTGAGGCTCGAACCCGCGGCCCCTTGGTCTCGAGTCAAGCACTCTACCACTGAGCCACTGCGCTCCCATAACGAAAGGTACCATCAACACTTATGACAGCTGGTTTTATCGCGGTGTGCACATTACAAAACAGCCGTGCTTGTGGGGGCGATATCTTTTTATCGCCTTTATATTATAATATTTTGAAATAGCGAAGTTAGAAATTAGAACTCTAGATCTCTTTTATTGTAGGTACTGCCAAGTTTATTTTCGTGATCCAAGTATAATACTGTCTTTGTTAAAGCCTACCCAACCACTAACATTGGAGCATAAGTAGTGTGCCATGCACTTTATATTTAAAGTGGTATTTGTATGTTTGAAAAAGATTTCGATCGTGGCATGCAGCAAGAATATACTTACATATGTTCGCCATTTAATTGCACAGCAGTGGATCGGGCCTCATATTTATCTACGCCTATTGACCTTAAATAGACGTTCATTGGTGTGTTAGGTTCTGATGTTTCCCAGACAGCTAATAATCGTGGGCCACAATGGGTCCATTAGCGAAAAGTCATTTGAATGGCGAAACGCCATTTATTATATGCCTATAAATGATACATCTTTTGAACTGTCTGTTTTCTTGTTATCTGATACAGAAAGCCAGATCAACGAATTGAGGTTTTCTGAACCCATATCACTAGTTATTATATCCTTTAAAACGAGGCTAACGTCGGTTACCTGTTTTTGCGTCTGTTAATTTCAAGCATGGAATTAGAGACGGAAAATATTATGACGTAACGTCAAGAAACGTAACGTAATGGCAAACGTTCCCGCATTTTTTCGGGTTAAAGACCAAAAAGAAGTTATAAAAATCAGAATAATCTAAGAAAAGGGTATATAATAAACACATTATTCTAATAGTACGAGGGACGTTTTTTATGTTCGTAGAGAGGTACATTTAATGAAAACGGCGAAAGTAAATGCATACACCATGCATATATTTGGAAAGATTGAGCTTTTATCTTTACATGCAACCTAAAATTATTTCAAAATGCAGTACTTTGATGTCTTCTAAGGGGCAAAGACAAACCTATATATCGCACACTGGAAATATGGTAGAAATATGAAATTTATGGACTTAGTCTCTGACAGAACGTTAGTAACAATTGCATGCAAATGGGCCCATAGTCATACACAGCTTCTGAAAATTTGGCTGCAGATCAAGGACACCACGTGCTACAATATTATATAAACATTATAGCAAAAACGCAGCAATTATTGGATATGGAAGATTTGTTTGGAACCTCAGCAAATTGAACAGTAGGCATACAAACTTTTATTGTAAAAAGTTGACACAAGTGGAAGTTGGATACGGGCTTTTGAATGGTGCTTAATGTGTTAGCTGTAGAGTAGTTATATATTTTTTTTTGTTTATATGGTAGATGGAAGTGTTATGGTTACTGTCATTCCAAAACAAAGTTAATGCTTTTGTTTTATTAGAAATTAACTGCAAAATAAATAGCCTAGTGGGTGCTAAAATACCTTATTTTGTAATTAAATGACGTCATGGAGCGTTACTTTATTTAGAAAATACATTAAAACTGTTTTTGTGCCTCTAAACAGGTGTTGAAATCACTGCAATAAGAAAATTATACAGATCCGATTGCTATTGTGTTTTCTACGCGGGGTTGATTTACCCCACCCACTTTTTATAACATGGGGGTATGCCAGTACCGGAAGTTGCCTGATACACACTTTAATCGATACATAAATATAACTTCTGACGAATGATTGAGTATAGCATGTGCTATGCAAAACCAGAAGAATTTATAAAACTTGTTCATAATCATAATTTTAACAGATATAATAACTAGCACTTGACTGTGATTATTTTGGTATATTGATGGGTGTTTTAAAATTGTTATAGAAGAGGAAACAACATGCTTATAGTTTTGCTGCACTTGTCTACGATTAGCGTTTAAATAATTGATTTTGATGGTGCTAAAGAAAAATCGGCTTGAAAAATGCTTAAACCACCATAGCGAATGGAACTTGACAGCGTCTAATTTCCTGCTTGCTGCGTGGTTAAAAAAGCATGGATTTCGACCAGTGTCATTTTCTATGCCTATTCAAAGCTATATATCTTGACCGAACTAAGCGCTAATGATGTAAAATTTACATCAGTGGATAGACAAAAGCTAGACCTTTCAAAATATATATACTTATGGTACCGTAAATTCTATATTTGTAGAGATACAGCCCGATTCTACGAACATAAAAAATGACCCTCGTAACTTAATCTGGCATACAGTATCACGTCTCGTGGATGAGACCATACCATTGGCGTCTCGGGTGATTCTATGGTATGACCTCATCCACTCCACGTGATACAGTACGCCAGATTAAGTAACTATTATAATAATGTGTATTTATCATATTGCGTCTGGTAGTGAAATAATGGCATGCAATAAAATCAATAAACCCCTAGTGGTTTACAGATTTTCGGGAAACGTTATGACGTCCATAACAACGTTATGTACATAATGAAAAAATTGTAACGGCTTTACGGCAAAAATAAGATTTCTAAATACTTCTTATGTCATTTGATAAATACAATCTAACATTTGTGCAATTTATTAAACTCGTTGCGATAAAAGGGTTACATGCTCGGCCGGCCTCGCATTTTATCTCTCTTTTTTTCCAACTGGCTTAATCAATTCAAAAAGCATGAGCACTCATGTACATTGTAAGATCCTCTATTTGAATGGCATTTCGCTAGCGGAGAGAAAGTGGTCCGTTTGGTTTGTCAGACTTGCTAGGTCTGAGATGGCTAAACTTTAGCTCTCGCTGTACATGTACTTTGGTTTTCCAGAGTTTTTAAGTGACAAAATAACTTTTTAAAACATGGTTTCATCTGCTAAAGCCCTCGGGATCGTTTAACCATCAGTTTCATTCAAAGTTTACAAAAGGGTTAAGCATCATTGATCATTAAAGGAAGATATATAAATAGTTTTATTCGCAAAAGGCCTACTGGCCTATGAGCTACAATACGTGTACACAAACAGAGAATATTTGAGTAAGTTGACATGAAAACAAACAGGTGCAAATTAAAGAATATTTGACGAGCAGATACAGCTGTAGGACATTATAACCTGTTTGACGACACTGTGCATCCCACCATTGAGCATCGCTCACACGTCACGCCTTCCCCCCATGTTCGATCAGCTTTTCGACCAAGCTGCGTACCCAGACTACGCAGATGTATTTTGAGATCTGTGTCTTTGATATACGCTCATGGTAGGCGCACACCGTAACACATGACTAGAATTAGCGTATTGTCATGGGTGAACATAAAACTTCAAACATCATGAACTTTTGGCACACAACCCTCGAACACACACAAATGCCAGCCCTTTTAAGTGTGTGAATGGTAAATTATCTTCTGACAGATTGAAAATTATTCCTAGAAGCTATAACCATCAGCCAATTCCAGTATTCTTAGGCTGACTTTCTACAGACGATCAGTCTCAAAGTTAAGAATTCGAGGATAATCCTACCATTCTCGCCCATATACACGCCTACCAAACGCTCGAATGCTCAACATCTGGTTGAATATTAAAAACAACTGCACTATGAACAAAATAAAAAATCGGGGAATGTCATGCAACAGCCTATGGATTCCTGCGTTTGTGGTATAAATACGAGCTCTGAAAGTGTTCGCATTAGGTATATTTACTTTTCGCGCAATAAACTCGTTCCTATCAAATTCTGGTACACATATTTTACGCGAACTGTAAAACTGACAAAACGAGAGAACTCTCTGACCTCAAAATACCACAAACGTAGGAAAGCATTCAAGCGTTTGGTAGGCGTGATATATCAATTAATTATAATATTCCAGTTACATGTACTTGTACCCATAATTTAAATTTTTGAATAGATGAACTGAAAATTAGTCAGAGAAGCTATAACTGAAGATTATTCAGAGAAGCTATAACTGTTTGCAAACTTAAGACTTCTGAGGCTGACTTTCTCGGGAAAGTTCGAAAAGGGAGGGCATCCGCAAAATTTTGACTGAGTTATGGCCTTTTTCTGACTTCGATTTTGGCTTAATTGTTGTTTCCGGAGAGATGCAACAATTACATTCAAAGTTTAAACAGAAGGGTTAAGCATCATAAAATACAGGTCAAGTTCGAATTTGGAGGTCATTCGCAAAATTTTAAGTGAGGTATGGCTCTTTTTTGACTAAGGTTTAGGCTAATGCAAAAGTAATATTGGCTTTTTTTGTGTGATCAACTTCCCAATTCCGCAAAGCTTTTATATCTGGCAACTTCTCACTATAGGCCATGATTACCCAGTGTCTGTAGACAAGCATGACAATGATTAAAATTCTACCCCATCCCCTGACCTCTTAAGCGGGGTCATATGTCAAATATTAAAATATCACAATAACTCAGTCAGTACATTTTTACTGAAATTTCGCATGCAGACAGAGGTACAATAGATATGACACATAGCAAACGTAATTTAAGTATGAACGCCTGAGTACGACCCCCTAGGTGGACTTAGCGACTGTAACAGAGGCTTATTGCCAATAGAGCCCCTCTCGGACCCTGGGGGTGGGGTCAATGTGAAAATTCAACTTTATCCGAACATTGTCATGTTGCATATCAAATTAAAGGTAATGCCGAATGCATCCTTACACACACCCTCGATCCTGGGGTGGGGTCAAAGGTCAAAACATATTTTTTTCTGAAAGTAGTCACGTTGCATATCAAATTAATAGGATTGGAGCATAGAATACCATGCAAGCACATATTCTGTCCTAACTCACATCCTCGGCCCATAGGGTGGGGTCAAAAGATTAAAAAAAAGAAATATTTTCCGAAAGTACCATGTCATGTTACAAAAAAAGTGTAGGAAATGGAGGGTAGAGTACCATGCAAGCACATATTCTTTCCTTACACACACCCTCGTTCGGTGGGGTTGGGTCAAAAGGTCAAAGCATTTTTTTCTGATCGAATTAAAGGGAAAAATGTATAGACCAACATACAAGAAAAAACTTTGACCTTACACACACACACTCCTGACTCTCGGTCAGGTTTAAAGGTCAGATATTGAAATTGTATATCTTTATTGAACTAAGCACTAAAATAGGCGTTTAATTATGATCTGTATGATACCCAAGTTGATCATAGGGGCTAGAGAAATGTATTTTATGTTTTGAGATTTACACGTTTCTCTAAAATAAGACTTCATCTTGGAATATAAATTCAATGAATTTGCCTTGTTTGATTTTAGTTTTGACAGGCTAGACTTCCGAGAATCGGATATTCTCGGAAGTCTAGTTTGTTTAAATCTAATAATATGATATATAATTTATGTACTTGAAGGCCAAACTTTTTTCTAAAAATCTGAAGTTCGTCACCAACTGTATGCGTGGTAGGGTTCTTTCGAAATGTTCAAGTAATCGTTCGATCTACCTTGTGTCTAGGACCACACTAGGAGTCAAATTACAATTTAAAAAACTTTTAATAATTGGACCTCATCTCGAGAAAACCTGCTTTTGTTGCATTTGAGCAACTAATGCGGTAACATAATTAATTTTACATAAACCGTATCTCGGCATTGGGTATTTAAATGTATATCTTTCAAAAATGAACGTTGCACAATGGAGGTTTAAACTGTGCACAACCACGTTAAACGTATAAAATACGGAACATTTGTAAATTGGGATGTGTTTCATATTTAGCACAACGCTTTGAAATCTATTTGTCAGCATTACAGCAAAATACAATGACAATACTAATACAGCATAAGCGAATGCAGAGGGGTCCGGCACCCCCCCCCCCCCCGGCACACACACCACCTCCCTGGAAAATTACACGCCACTATATATTTCTCTAGAAAAAAAAATAAGACGAATCCCCTCGAAAAGCAACCTCTAGTCCAATTGCCAACAAATGTTAAACATTTCTGCCCGTTTTTATAGAAGATTTTCTCCGGATCCATGCAATCGAATAGAACATATAGCTTAAGCTTTTATTTTAAGCAGTTAAATGCCTAAAAATATTAGTTAGTAGGAAGTTAAGCATATTTTTACAATGTAGTGCAGGGGCGTAGCCAGAGATTTTATCATGTTGAAGCCAACCAAAAACAAAAGGAGAATTAAGAGGTATCTGACTTAACTATTTTACTTTTAATATAGCGGATAACAAAGGCGCTGTTCAGACTGCGCGGATGCGCGTGCTGGTATGGGACTTTTTTTGTTCGCAACCGGCAACAAAGTCAGAGTTTCTCGCGTTGAGGCCCATGTGATGTTGAAACCCAGGCTTCCTGGTCTTCGTCTGGCGGTGTACCCCTCTGTAGTCGACCTAGAAATGTATGGTTTGGTCTGAGCATTCAGCCATATAAGAATCTATCATGAGTGTGAGGGTAGGATAGAAAAATCCGTCCCGAGGATCGCCGTTTGCATCACGAGGCTTGCCGAGTGATGACAAACGATGAACCCGAGGGACGGATTTTTCTATCGTACCCTCACACGAATAATGGATTCTTTTTCTTGCTCGCCACTTTTTTATTTATTTATTTTAAAATAACCTTCCAGATGTCCCTGAATACGCTAAGATGCAATTTCGCATGATGTCGTTACTTGACGTCCTAGGTAAGATAGCATGGTTAAGATAAGATTTTCTATCCCAGGGTAAAATCTCAGATTTTCTTATCCGGTGTGCAAGAATTCACTTTCTTTGCCTACACGAACAAAGGTAAATTGGTTAAACTATGTAATTTATGCAGGCCAGCTTGAGCCTTGGTTTGTCGCATACACGATAAGTTCCAAACTCTCGTGAACCAGCTCAGAATAGACGGGCTTTCTCATAGCCCTCCGCATATTGAACGCAGTGACATTGCACCATTGCATTGCCGAAGATGTATGGACCACATGTTATTACGTATTAACAGTTGTTTCCAGAGAGCAGACTGACTATTAACTTCCCTGCAAGCATTTGATAAGGCATTTAATAGTGTACCAATATGCATCTAAGTTCTACCGAATTGCTAAATGAATATGTCCAAAATATACATCTGTTATTATTCCTTACAGCTCTAGAAAGGCGAAAATAAACGCCTCGCCTACTTTGAAAGGGTTTCCAAACGGGTAGGTTATTCAATACATTATATAAGTGAAGCCCGCATGTAAAACGCCCAGTGCGACGGACAGGACTTAAAGCTGTGGTTGTTCTGATTTTTCAAAAACTGATTTCAACATGAACCGACTTCTTGTCCTGGTGGTTTTGACTATTCTCATTGGCATTGTGGTTGCCTATCCGGTAAGATTTTTTCACTACAGTGAAACCTGTGTTAAACGACCATTCTCTAAATACCACAGATTGGTTTCCAAGACCAATTATCGCTTAATGCAGGTCCAAAACTTTACAGAATAGTCCATGAGGAGCATTCCGCAATACTTTCGACCTTTATCAAGCTACCATTTGTCACTAAGATCTTTATTTGTCTATTTTGAGAGGCCGTTATACACAGGTTTTACTGTACATGGAACTCTTCAAGCACCAGCAAAACGCACCGGACAATATCGTCTGATTCAGTTGTCTGTTTCATGTATTTGCTAACATTATTGACTAATGTAAGTGTAGAGGCAAACTGTGTGGATCAAGACCAGACTGTTCCTATAAGAACAATCTGGTTGGAGTCAAATGCTTCTAAAACATTTCAGCAGTTGAAAAAAAGCAGGCGACGTGTGTTGTGATTGGTGCTTTAAGGGTTAAATCTAACAGAATACACGAGGAGCTTTTAAAGAGGCTAAGTCTGCAACTATGAACATTTTTCGGAAAAAAAATAATTTTCTTTTCAAATCATTTGTAAAAGTAGAATTAAGTTATGTTTTCACAATAAATCTGTTCACTATAGCTGAAACTGCGCGAAAAAGTGAATTATCATATAAAATAGGTGTGTGTTTTCTATTGTTGGTAATTATTTGCGTCCCTCCAATAATTAAAGACAGTTAATTTCTAACATAAATGCTGTTGTTTTGATACTGATAATTTGTTAAGATTGACGAAATTGGTTAAATGTATATCGGAATTTTAGCTTTTTTTTGCTGTGTTCTTGAAAAATAGAAACATTATTTCTAAAATTACAGACTATGCAGCTTTAACATACACCGTCAGAAAATAAGAACATATTTTACGGAAAACATCTTGCAATCGTACTCGATAAATGGGAATCTTTTCAAACTACATGTATACAGTTATAAGAATTGTTGTAGCTGATGTTGATGCCATAGATGCTAATAAAATAATTGAGCCGCGACATGAGATTACCAACGATGTGGCATTTTGACACGAATAGACTTAGACGAGCCTATGTAGCCTCATTTTAAGCTTAGAAACTCCAAATGATGTTCGGCCAGGAGTGCAACACTCATAGAATATTCAAGCGACCAGAAAGGCACTGATCAGACTGCGCGTATGTGCAGGCTGCTCTGAGTCTTTGATGGTGGAATAAAAATCATTTTTGGAAATCTAATGTCGCGGCTTACGTATGCTTACATGTAGTAGAACATTTATTTTTGTTTCTCTTTAATTATAGAGTGCCAATAAACGCTTATTCGGCCTCGGAAGGAGAACTGCAGGTCAATTCGAAGGTACGCTTTAAAATTAGCTAAAGGTCCAATATATTCATTTAGCTGTACAGTAAAATTTGTGTAAAACGGCCACTCTAAAAAAAAGACCCAAAAAATTTTTTTAAGAGTAATTATGGCTTAAGTTAGGTCAAAAGTATTACAGACTGCTCAAAGGGAAGCATTCTGTAATACTTCCGACCGTCATTAAGCTACCGTTTGTCATTAAGATTTTTTTGTCTACTTTAAGCGCCGCTTTACACAGGTTTTACTGTACATGTACGTTATAGCATAACGTGCATAATACTAGTGTTGTATGTTTGTTTTTGCAAGAACGGCAATTTACTCGCATACTTTATATAAAGGAACAGTGAAGACTCTAGCATGCAATGATCTTCGCAAATCTAAGGTGCTAAGTCCACTTCGTCCCAAACGCATTCCGTGTGCTAAGCCCACTTCAGTCCATACATAATACATCATCTTCGCAAGCCAAGGGTACTCAGTCCACTTCGCTTGTAAGTAACGAAGTGGACTTAGTGCCCTGGCAATACATATGCTTAGTCACATAGGCGTTTCGGATGCTACATGTATGTGTCCAATTTGTTCGGTTTAGGATGTTAGTAAACTTCGTTCCATGCGCATTTTATCCAATGAAGTGGACTAAGTATCTTTGGTTTGAAAGATACATGTAGCATTAAACTGACTGCGTGTGACTGGGAAAACAGTAAAAATGTTGCCTCAGAAAACAGTTCGTCTGAGACACGAAGGAAAGGTGTTAAACTATCAAAATGCTAAGTTACTTTGTAGTTTAGTTTGGTTTCATATTGATATACCGTATCACACGGTCATGCACTCATAGGAGTAAATGCCAAATATCACCTTATTCTTTACAGAAACATAAGTGACTATCGTTGTTTAAAAGTCTTAAAGCAAGATACAATTTACATGGCATAAAATGTACATCTAAACATTATATTCTAAAATGAATGCTCAATCATAGCATCTTATACCACACAGCTTCCCACCTCTGGCCACACAACAGATGCATAACTAACTTCAGAAGGTACGGCAGTGTCATATCAACTCAAGGTCAACATTATATCCTATATAAAGAAGGTCATGCTGACCAAAGACGTTCATTTAAGCTCTCATTTGGCTGATTATGTTTTGTAAATTGGACAATTTTTTCTTGACCTCGCAAGCCTCAAACGTGTTTTAGCTTGTAGCATTTTATGGGGTTGTGAAAGACAGATTTTCAACTAAACGTGAGTGAATGAAGTCTGCAACAGCCTTTCTGCTTATGTCATTAGCCTCAATAAGTGCCTTTGTAATGCCAGGCTTAGCAGGAACACCAAAAGACAATGGCATGTACTTTTATCAGGTCATGATGACGCTGCATGTTATGAATGACGTCTCTAATGACGCTGAATCAACACAAAAATCAAAAATCACTTCATAATCGCTGGTTTGAAGAGTGAAACAATGGGTAAACTGATAAATAGAATACCAGGTTCGCGTCTTTTGATGTCAAGTTTTGAGAACGCATGTTGAATCGCTCGGCAAGCCTCGCGATGTCAACAAGCATTCTCAAAGCCTTGAATGTTAAACTTGATATCAAATTAAACTTGATATCAAAAGACACTCACCTAGTATTCTCTATATATAATGTATTTTGTCTATTCTGTAAATGAACTCAGATTGCGGCACATAGTTTAACCGTTTCAACGTTTGTGAACAGAAATCATAATGTAAATCATTCACACATTTCATTTTCATTTACATGTACAGTCACTACACTATTTACATTGTGGATATTTTCTGCTTAATACCGCATAGTTTCGATGCAAATATGAGGCACCCCACATCAGAATTAAGCACTTAAGCAGCAGACGTAACGAGCACAAAATTTCGGTCCTATATCGCCTTTCATCAATCTGTATGTTCTTAACTTATTTTGTCCCCTTTCAGATACTCCCTGTTGATTCTCAACACCAGTTAGCCATACGTGTTCTTCCTGTTCAAGCAGCGCTGCGGATATATCATGCACATAGCTTTTAATACGGAGACGCCCGTCGTTGCTAGAACACCCGTTCAAATGTTTACGTAGATTGTCAAGTTTCTTTCGAACATTGTCAAACGATTTTTGCAACCGGAATTTCCTAAAAGTTTGATATTACACAAATCGAATATTCTTTTATTTAGTGTTGCGCCATCCATATTATCAAGAAGTATAAACTACTATTGGCTAAAAACCTTTAGACTGTCTTGTAGGTTGCCAGCCCATATCACCGTATTCCGCTCTGTTTGAAGTATATTTCCATATTCCCAGAAAAACACGTCACTTTGTATATAGCAGGCTGGATAAAAACAAAGACTCATCAGACTTGGTGAATATACGGTCTGACCTGGGTTATTGATGGATCCAAAGGCCTTAGCGTTGTTGTTGTAATTTGTCATGTATAGTTTGCATACGATCATATATGATAGTACAGTTACGCAGCTGGTCACGTTACGCTATTGTATTAAAGCGTGCAAATATTCCCTTGCTTTCGATAAACCTTTTCGTAACTTTAATCTTACATTTATCGCATGTGAGCTCTACTGGAGCATTAACATGTACAGTAACACCTGTGTAAAACGGTCACTCAAAAATAGACAAACGTCGAAAGTATTGCAGAATGTCCCAAGGGGAGCATTCTGCAATACTTTTGACCTGCATTAAACGATAATCGGTCTTGAAAACCATTTTTTGGCTTTTTTTAGAGTGGCCTTTAAACACCCGTTTTGTCAATGTGAAATTAAATTATCTAATGATAACAAATGATACTAATACCAGTTACGGTTTCTAATAACTGCACCAATTATGGAACAAACATAATATAGATCTTAAAGCTGCATAGTCTGTAACTTTGGATCTTTAATTCTTGGAATAATGTTTCTATTTTTCAAGAACACGGTAAAAAAACTAAAATTCAGTTATACATTTTACCAATTTTGTAAATCTTTACAAATTATCAGTATCAAAACAACAGCATTTATGTTAAAATTGACTGTCTATAATTATTGGAGGGACGCAAATAATAACCAACAAGAGAAAAAAACACCTGTTTTTATAAGATAATTCACTTTTCCATGCAGTTTTCAGCAATAGTGAACAGATTTATTGTGAAAACTTAACTTAATTCTGCTTTAACAAATGATTTAAAAAGAAAAGAACATTTTTCGGAAAATGTTCATAGTTGCAGACTTAGTCTCTTTAATACGCTGTAAAATATAAGTGTAGCTTCACATTAAATTTGATGGCAGCTGAACTACCTCTGGTAATAGTGTAACCTTACAACTGCCTGAAAACTGTGTTCATTTCGATTGCATCGATCCGAAGAAAAACTACAGCAATATAAGATAGGAATATTTAACAGCTTCCTCTGGAGAAATGTTGGCCCAAAGTTGCTATAGTAGGATAAGTGAGTGTTAGTTACATAGGACCAGTTAAGCAACAAATTTGCGTAAAATGTAATTATTTTCTTATACATCAGTTAAAACGTATGTGTTGGGTGCATAAAAGAACTGCCTCTTCGAGACGGTTCTTTTGAGTACCCACAACATATGCTTTGGATGAGAAATAAAGAAAATAGTTTTCCAATACGCACTCTTATCTGGAGGCCAAAAAGTGCTGTTACCTCTTTTTGTGTTAACATACACGCATTTTCATTGTATAGAATTGCATAACTGAGCCGTGACATGTAATTTCCAACAATGTGGTATGTGCGACCCGCAAAGGCTCAGACCAGCCTTTGCATACGCGTAGTCTGATCAGAGACTTTGCTAGTCGCTTGAATATTCTATGAATGTTAAGCCACTGAATGAACATCATTTGGAGTTTCAAAGCTAAATAAGAGGCTTCACAGGCTCGTCTGAGTCTACACATTTTAAAATGCCATATTGTTGGAAATCACATGTCACGGTTCATATAATTCTCATTTACAGCTGGAAGAGCCTTTGACGTAACAAAGAAGAACACGGAGAGGTTGAGTGGCATTGACAAGCTGAAAAATCTAGGTAATCCTGGCCCCGAGATTATAAAAATAGTCATGCTCAACTCAACTAAGCATGACATTTTAGAAAAACTAAAATGCTGAAAAAGTACACTTTTTTGCTTTCAAACTGTCATATATTGTACTTATCATGTAATGCAAATGCAAGTAAATGCTAAAAGGCTGGCATGTTAAACTTTATTAGTATGATTAAGTTTATATACAGGAAAATTGAGCATGAGAAATATTTTTTACCTCCTTCACGTCCCACCTGAAGTCTACGAGCAATGCGCCCCCAAAAAGGAAGTGAGTACTTTCTGCACTGCTTTATGACTGATTTTACATCATACCAAACATCACCGCGGCTCCAGAAAATTCATACCGCCGGTTAGTCAGTTATAACAGCACCAAAAGTTACCCGTTGTGGCGAAATCTGAGGTTCGTGGAAATCTGAGATAAACAAAAAAGAAGAGCAATGCTAGTGTCATTTTTATTTTTATTTTTAATATGATGTAAAGGTGATTTCAGAAATAAATGATGCGTTTGGTCCTTGAACACTATAAGAAGGAACCACTTTATACCTCAATACATTTTTACGCTGGTCCATATTATATGATATACAGTTTCAAACACAGAATCCTTCTTCATAATGGAAGGTAATACCAATAACTAGGTAAATAGTTGATTAATGTACCATTTTTGCAACAAACTTGCAGCGTGAAATCAAAATTGAATCTTTCAACGCCAGGTTTTTGGTGTCCTTGCATACTCTTGTGTAAGGATAACCCCCACAAGCAGAAAACATTCACATCATATCGCAAAAACTGATATGGTAAATCTCTGAGTTATTTTGAATTATAATGTGGGAAACCTGAGGAACGGTAAAATTTGCAGATTCTGAGGTAATTATATTCTTCGTGGTGATTTTTCCCAAAAATGCTGACATGGGGTTAGGTAAACATGCTGGGATATTAATAAAAACACCAGTCCTATATGTTTCAATCATTATACTTTACAAGTGAAGTAGTGAGAGTTTGATATGAGGGGTTGAATATGTGTGGAAGGAGATGGTTCATTAGGTAGGTTGACAGGAAAGTAGGTACGTAACCTAGATAGGTATATAGCCTAGGTAGGTAGGTAGCCAGATAACCTATGAAGAAGGTAGGTACGTAACCTAGGTAGGTTGGTAGGTAGATAACCAAGGAAGGTATAAAAGAGACGTAGGTAGGTAATGGTAACCTAGGCATGTTGGTCGGTAGATAACCTAGGTAGGTAGGTAGGTAACCTATTTAGGTAGTATTAGGAAGGTCGTTGTGTTGTCTGAGGGTTTGAATATCCATCTATCAAAAGATCGACAGGTAGACAGACCGGCAGGCAGGCAGGTGGGTGGGCGGACGGTTGGGCTCGCGGGAAGGCGGGCGGATGGATAGACAGACAGACAGACAGACAGACAGACAGACAGACAGACAGACAGACAGATAGATAGATAGATAGATAGATAGATAGATAGATAGATAGATAGATAGATAGATAGATTGGTTGGTTGGTGGGTTTGTGGGCGTATGAGTGGATGGATTGACAACTGACAGAATACGATCGTAGTGATTCTTGGTTTAGACAGACAGTTAGATAGATAGATAGATAGATAGATAGATAGATAGATAGATAGATAGATAGATAGATAGATAGATAGATAGATAGATAGATAGATAGATGGATGGAGGGATGGATAGATAGAAAGATAGGTTGGTAGGTAGGTAAATTGATGTGTGGGTTGTTAGGTAAATGGATGGTAATTTTATTCGTAGGTGAGTTTGTACCGAATATTAAAATCTGACGTCTGATATTTCATTTATCGAAAGATTTTGCTACCGTTGGAGGACAGAAAAATATTAAATTGTCACACGACCTGTAAAAATGGCAATACGAAGCGCAATGACTCAGTTGGTATTGTATTAGACTGAGGTTCAAGGGATTCCCCCCTCCACACCTGAAAAACCCCAGAGCTACTCAGGTAGCATTCAGTGTAAGGCCATCATCTGTCCGCTAGTGTAACGTCATTTAAATCAAGTTCATTAGCAGGCAAACAGTGACCCGCTTTTTTCACTGTTGGGACAAAATAGGCCCAGCCTGTATCCTGGGTATAGATTTTCTTGGTACATAACTGGTAGGGACACCCAACCCACCCCCACCTAACGAAAATTTCTGAATTAGCGCATGTATAACATGCATCAGGCATGTTACCTTGATGAGGACTGATAACCAATTATAATTAACTGTGTAAGAAAGGGGCTGTATCATAAAATGTGCAATCTTGATATCACGAAGACAGTTCGAGCTTTTTTATATTGACAATGGTAGTATTTAAACCTTGAACCTTCAAATAAACGATGCCATATTGTGTATTCTTGACAAGCGCGGGGTAAATAGCATGCAGTTGTTAAAATCAAAGTCTGGTTTGCGTTCAAAGCCAAAAAACTGAGTATTTGCTATATACTGACTGTGCGATTTTACAATATCATAAATACCATGGTACTTTTAGTTATCCACATCATACCTTAGAGATTTACCAAAATTGTGGTAACTCCTGCTTTTATCTGGGTGAAAGGACAATATTTCTGTCATACGAAAGGCTCAGAATTGCTTTGCTACTCATAAATACCCTATTCTTTTGGAAACCAGTAGCAGTTTTGCGAGAAAATATCCATTTACTCCAAATGAAATGGTCTGAGCTGGAATTGGCTTTAAAAATCATAAAATTTCCAGTTTAAGTGATGTTTAAATCTTATCATTGACATCGATGTCAGCCAAAACTAATGTCGCGTATGCGTCCTTTGTCATGTGAATTTAATATATGCAAATGTTTTTAACATGCAAAAGTTTCTGCCTGATAATAATAAAACGAGATTAATACTGACCCAAGTCTGGCTCTTCTTTGTTTGTTTACCTCAGATTTCGCCACAACGGGTAACCCTGGGTGTAACAGTTCTGATAAGTATTTTTAATAATCATCGATGATTTTCACAGAGGGCCAAAGAGATCGTTTTCCAGGAGCTAGAAGCAATCAGACCCAAAGAGTCATATTATTCCTCGTGTGATGAGATGCGGGTTCCATACAAGTAGTTCTTAGGAAAACTATTATATAGCCACGTGTGATTTTCCAGGGGAGGGTCTAGCCTTTACACCCTCTGCATCCGTGTATGATATCTACTGCATAGACGTTGCTTATATTTAAACTCGAGTGTTTCATTACAGTTGAGATACTGAAGCGTCACTCTGACCAAGAACAGAAGACACAACAGCAACAAGCTCGTGAACTACCAAAGTATCTAAGTGGACAGGTACGTGGTGCTGATGAACAAAAAGTTGCTGGACAGCAAGAAAATACTAAACGCCACCATGAAGAGAAAGAGCCGGAACCATGGGAGGTTTATATTTACCTGATTGTTGAAAAGCTAGGATATGATGCACCGGTTGAAGATTATTACAAAGGTAAGCACGTGCGTAATAAAAATAGCTACATTCAAGGGAGGTCATCTAATGTTGTAAAAGTGATTTTCCACACCATAAGGAACTGTTCTTAAAGGAAACAATTCACTGCCTTTGCACAGTCGTATACGTGATATCGTGTGGACTTTTTTGCTGCAGTATAGACTTTCAAAGATGGTGGACATGAAAGACATCAAAGTGTGTGTATACTTCCATTTGCAATTTATGGCGAGTTACAGCGACCAATCATAGACGCTAGTAAACACCCTGTAAAAGTGGATTTTATGATTTTAATTATTCTCTTTGCGCAGTTTGAACTGTTAAGCATGGTGTTGATATAGAGAAGTGAGTGGCTTGCAGAAATAAAATTCTCGCGTTTAGAGTATTTAGGGATCATAGGTTATACAAGTCACAATATTTCTGCTAAATAGTGTACTTCTTTCTCCGAAGATAGATTTTGTCTTGGCAAACAGTCGTACACTGATGAAATTCCGCATTCTGTGGCATTTCATCCTGGGCTGCACTGTTTGCAAAAGTACTTGTTTAGGCGATTTAAGTGAATGAAAATTACGCTTAAATTCTATATAGCTCCATTTTGAAGCGTTATTGTTAAACTTAACATGAACGCTGATACTGAGCATAAGATACAAACTGTGCTATCAATAGGGTTTATCCTTTCTTGTAAGATAGAATCTTCCATTTTGACTAAATACCATAGTGGTTTACTGGTCCAGCACTATAAAATTATTGACCGAGGCGGAGCCGAGGTCAATATTGGTACTCTCAGGTCGACATCACATCTTATTATACAAGTAAGAAAAAAGACCGATTTTCATTGGCTTAGAGCGCTCACGTGGCCAGATAATACTATTTTGGGTATAATACACAAGATTTCAATTGAAGCATTGGCGTAGCTCCCATTACGCAGTTACGCACATGCGTAATAAAAATAATAGCATCCAAGGAAGGTCACTTAATGTGGTTAAAGTGATTTACCATGCAATAAGGAACTTCTCTTAAAGGAAAGAATTCGCTCCCTTTGGGAGCAAATTCTTTCCTTTAATAGAATATCCCATTATGAAAAGGGTCGCTATTGAAGAGAATCAAACCTTGTTCCAGTAGTCTCTTTTTGATATGCGTAATTCTATCAGCGTTCTGGCTACGCCATTGTGAAATACTGATTGTCCTTAAATATTTGATTAATTTTCCAAGAGTATCCCTAGCTTTGCAATTTTTACTTAAGGAATGATAGGGAACGAAATGGGACATTTACTAAAATGTGTGAAGCTGTATGGAAAATTTGTCAGAATTAAGTGTAGCCTAGTACATAGTGAGAAGAAAACAAACATTGCGGCATCTTTGCTGAAAATGTCACGAATAAATGAACATGGAGTATTTGGAGAAATTTTTAGCTGGGGTTTAACTCATTTAGACCGGTTTATTTTTATCATGCTCCATGATGATTTTTTTGCGTTTTGCTCCATTTCAGAAATTCGTAACCAACAGGAACTTCTTCTGAAGTCTATGATGGAATTTTCTAATGGTAAGATATTTTATACTGACTCTTACCCATAATGCTTTAGGATAAACGGATACTGTGCAGACCTAGTGAAGACGCTACATCAACAGAAAATTATATTACATTTTTGGAATATTGCACAACAAAAACAATCTTACAACCCTTAAATTAGTAATAGATTCTTTCAGTTAAAAGGGTTTAGAAAGTCTTGATTACGAGGGTAAATAAGTTCTGGCAATGGCTCCATAATACAAAACCTATTTCTTTAGGACGTGTTTCAATAATCTTCACATGTTATTAAGAATATAGGAAATTTAATCAATTTTGCAAAAAATGTTTGCTTAAAAATGGGCTTAACTTATTTGTATTATATCTGGACATGTCAAATATAGTCTACAGTGGTAATGAAGCTGTGATCCTTATCAAAATTTGAGATGTAAATTTAATCAGTTTTCAAGATCTTTTTTTTTTCAGATTGCAACGAAAAGGCAGGTAAGTTATTTTGCTTTTGTATACACGATGTCACCTCTGAATCTGCACAAATATCACGTTAATGTAAACCATTGAATACTCTAGTCATCAAATTTTATGACTTTAAAGGGCTGACACATTGAAGTAGTTAATTTGTGTAGAATTGCTCAATTTACAATCATTTGAAGTTATTATCCTTACTCATAAGATCTTGTTTGAAAGGAAAAAATATGCTCACAATAGGAAACAGATTCTTTCCATTAATAATAGCCCCTTTTTGATATGTTGTTTTCTCCAACATTGATATATACTTGACCAATACAAAATAAAACTTCCTGCCTTATATAATTTAACAGTATTACTGTAAATAGATATTTCTGCTATCATCAAGTGCAGAATTAGGGTTTGAATATCATTCAAGGCCTGTATAGAGCCAATCTTTATCATCTCTATGACTTATGTTATGCCCTAGGTCTCAATATGGTCGATATAATTCCATCGTTTCATATACTGTACAGACAGACTATAACAAATATTTTTGCTTAAAAGTTTGCACTATAAAGACAGAACACTTGGTCAATGGACAAAACAATTCATTAACAGGTTTATCAAACGATATGATACTGTGTGTAAATTAGATAAAACTAAATAGGAAAGCATTAAATAGCCATTTAGTGAAAACAATACTTTATTAACTTCAATCCAATTACAATTATACACTAGCATGGTACACGAAGATATGCTCAACATATGCAGTACCTACATTCTCATGATGTTAATTTCTTTTCAGACTGCAAAGGCAAGGAAGGTATGTTTATTTCATTACGCTACATGTACATGTAACTTTGTAAGTGAAGTGAAAGTGAATATTATAACATTTACATGTAATACACATGTATAAATGATCTTATCATATGGAAACAGTATTTTAGCCATGGGATTTCAATTTTAAAGAGGGCAAGAATTTTAATAGAAAACACAATGCTTTCAAGCTTACGGATTTCACCTTGACGTTACAATTCTGTATATGTTATATATACATATTTATTTCTCAAAATGAAGCCGTTATTGAAAACAAACACTTTTCAAATGACACTGACGCCGACAAGTCAGCATTCAAAATATAGAACAAAAGTAAAAAATATCTCAAATTAAATATAAATAAATAAAAGGCTTTCTTACCTTATTTTGGAGGAGTCAAGTCAGAACCAATTGAGCCTGTTCTCAGAAGCTGAGTGCTTAGATAGTGAAGAGAGACAAAAAGAGAAGGGAAAGAAGAAAAAGGGCGTTAAATCTGAACGCACTTAGATTGGAGAATTAAGAAAAATCTATCAAAAATATTTATATTGATTTAAAAGAAATATCAACCCATGTGAATCACTTACACAAACGAGACAAAATTCAATTATACTTTATTCTTAAAATAACAAAAATAGAAAACCTTTATTGTGTTTTGAGATTATTTGTTTGATCATAAATTTGCGAGAGGAGAAGCAACATAAAATGTTGTGTTACCCCAGGTATGTTACCATTTTAACTAAATATTGAACTGTCCTGAATTAAAACATTCATATTGTTTGATAATCTATCTGTCATAAAATGTGCATTTAGTTTTGTTATTAATTTATTTTCAGAATGCAGCAATGAAATAAGTATGTATTCTTTTACTTTACATAATGTATATTTAACAGACAATGCTTTAACGACGTACATATTGACGAATTGTTGTCTTTTATATTATATTGTCTTATATTTTAAATAAATGTTATGGAACTCCATTCAGTGAGCGAAAAAAAAGGATTGGTTCATGGCCTATTGATAAAGACCAAAAACGGTTTTGATAAGAGGTGATTCCATATGATGGTCAGGTTACAGTCTAACCATTTCCCATTAATAAGTCAAATATTCAGTTTTAACGTTATCATGCAGTCATCTAAATTTTCGTTAAATGTTCACTGGAAGAGCAAATGTTTTCCGTATTCAGTCATATATTATTGGCATGTTAAATATATACTGTTAAGGCAAAACATGAAACTACAAAAAACTATTCCCAGTCATATGATTGAATTTATTTGCTTGCATACACAACTTATTGTCATACTATTTGTCATTCATCCAGATATCCGATCGTTAAGATCTATGCATCTATTTTCTTCTGCCCAACCAACTTTTTGAATTAGATTGCACGCATTAAAACTGCAGTTAACACATATTTTAAAAATAGTAAATTGTTTCACAAACATATAACGAAAGATTATAATGCAATATTATACAATTATTGACTTATGTTGAGGTTGACATGGAGTGTTATTGAACAGTAATCGTCATATTGACCGACGCGGAGCGTAAGTCAATATGATTAAGTTTACTGTTCAATAACACTCCATGTCTACGGAAACATAAGTCAACAATTGTTTTATTATATAATAGATGTATGTTATGCATTTCCTGCCATTTTAGACATTAAAACTTAGACGTTACGGATGGATTGCGCAAAAATACTTGACGTTCTGACGTCACTTCCCATAAGCCAGTCAATATTACCTCGTGCCGTGTGCTTTGCAACGTCACGTCCGGCAAACCATGCAATATGTAGTTCTATTGACCTGAGTTGATATGCATCTGGGCCAATCAGAAGATGTTTATTTATAGATTATATAATAATATGTATTATGGTGGCCCAGAATTAATCAATTTGGGTTACTCAACTCGTAAAGTCACTGAAAACAAAATGTATCCCCATAAAGTAAACAATTATACATACACTACGTAACTGTACAAGCATTGACTTCAATAAAGGTGAAATAGGCATTCATCAAACCCCAAAGTGATGATAATTTATCTTGGCCAAGGGCGGAGGTTAATATCCCTATTGAGGGTTTATTAAATCCGTATATCCACTTCACTGAAATCAATTACTTTTTTATTATATGATCAAAACGAATCATCCTGCTGGACTGTTATGATAAACATTATGAACTACTTTAGAAACTCAATATTTTCTAAACTACTGATATTGCTCTAAGTGAAAGCTCAGATCAGCGTTTGGCTGCATGTAAGCGCATACATTCATTTGGGAAAAAGGATGGCTCTGAGGCGATACCTATAATATTTTATCCTATATACAGCTTTATGTTAATGATGTCAGTGCTTTTAGAGCATATGCTGTAAATTTAGCTAAATGATTGATTTAAGGTGGTACAGTAAGTAATGGTGCAAAGATCAGGAATCGATACAATCAAGTACCACACCTGACCCAGGATACCAATGGGAAAGTGACAAACTCACAGAAGACACCACAAACGAGAGCCAAGAGGTCAGCCCTTTCCCAGCAGGTGACCAAAAAGCACATATAAACAGACGCGCACAAAACATAGCAAACACAAGACAGAACAAAAACATAAAAGATCCACAAAAGAAGTACCGCCTTGGAACGGTCAGTAAAATATTTTACTGGAGGGCTTAAACCGGTTTAACGGCGCCAACCTCACCCTTAATTCAGATGTGGATCAAGACACATAGATATTTGGTTTGCATGAAAGACCCCTAACTTATCAATGCATCATCTCCTAAAACATATAAATCAAGATATAACAAGGAGATAAAGCAAGGATAAGGACTCAACAGTAAATTAAACTGAATACCGGAGCAAAAGAAATCCAACAGGTAAACCCCGGTGGGCCCGACAAACAGCCAAAGCATCAGGCCCCTACCATCTGATCAATAGATAAGTCTTTAAGTCGGAACCATCATAGAGTCTGAAGTCCCATTTCAAAAGATAACCGAGTGTTTTTTTTAAAAAAAGAGTTATCTGTATTTATTGTCTTAAAACGTACAAGTATTGGCGTTCACAAAAATATCATTTATCAACACATCTGTGTGACCAAATATATTTTGACCGTCTGGTCCAGTTTCACCCCTCAATGCGTTCCAAGTTATACCTGGTCAGGCAATTTTGGTCAGAGAGTTAATATTCATGTGTATTCAATGTATGTACATGCCTTTGTGCTATTTTTGGCTAGCAAGTGGGAAGTTTTTTGACCGAGGCTTATTTTGTATATATATGCGAGCTGTGAATAATCTAATATGGCCGTTCACATATGCATGCTTGTCTTAGCATTAACTAATTGCCTTTATGAAAAGAACTGAACTCGTGTATCATCCATTCTTTACCCTTTCCCACAGTAATAGAATGTTCAACTTGAGACCAAGTAGTTCCTGGTTTGAGCCCTATTGCTTGTTTGTTTGTTAACTTATTTGTTTGTTCGTTTGTGTTTATCATGGGAGTGATATAACGACATGTACCACTTGTGGTTTACAAATTTTGGTAACACTATGTATGACGTCCATAATGGTTTCTCATATAATTATATGGCAACATAAAAGCGTAGTTCCACGCGATTTCTAAACGTGATTTAAAAGTAGTTTTAGGGCCATACAATAAATAGAACCTAACAGTCGTGATCCTGTATTATTAAATTTATTAAACTTGTCACGAAAAAGTGACAAAATTCTTGGCAAGCCTCGCATTTCATCTCTTTTTACAGCTCGTTTAATGACTTCAATATTGGGATCAAACGTGATTTTTTATGCATTACCACCTGCTAGAACACCAGGGTTGTGTTGGAACCCAAACTTGAAAGGCGAGGGTTATGACTACCCCTGAGGGGTCTAGCAGATATTAGTGTATCAGAAAACCATTACTGCATAAGGTCATTTTCTCGCTTGAAAACTTGCAACAACGTTTTCGAAATAGAACCTTTTTACAGATCAAAGACTTGCGTCATCCTGACGACTCTTCTATATGCATTATTGCTGATGACGTCAATTTTGTAACGAATCCAGAGTACGTATACAATACGCAAAGTAATGAAAAAAAGAAAAGAATAAAAGCAACAACAAAAATGCTATGAATCAACAGCACATGAATTGCCCCTCCCTCCCCTCTCTTTCAATAACTCTCTATCTCTCTCTCTTTCTCTCTCTCTCTCTCTCTGTCTCATACACTCACTCTCATTTTGGCACACACAAAAGCGCGCGCACAAACTTATAAAGGTCTAAAGGGGTCCTAGAACGTGCCAAATAAGGAGTAGACAAATAATAGGCTTTTTGCACACGGACCTAAATTTAACAACATCAACTCAAACAATACACTGTCTACGCACACAGAGCTAAATTAAACAAGGAAGCAGGTATGGCACTCCATACCTGTTTTTATTTCAAAGGTAGAAAAGGAAAATAGCACAAAAAAGAAAACGAGCATGGTGACATATGTTTTTTAATTAATTATAAGTTTCTATGCAAAATTTCCTTCAAAATAATAAGTTTTTTGTTTCTGTAGTTACATTGTGTGACATTTTTTTAATCTAGATTTAAACGATTTTTTTGCCTTAATGTTTTTTTACACAATAGATTCTAGCTTAAAAAATAGGCTATGTGCCCTTTTTATCGCTGTTTTTGTGTTCTTTTATTAGCCAATAGCATGTAGCGTATTCCCAGGAAAAAAATGGCATTTCTCACTTTCAACTTTTTTTAAAATATGAGAAATTGATATTTTGAAAAAACTCACATTTAACGATTTTTAAAGTTTAATAACTTTTTAAAAAGCACGGTAAGGTCCTGTTATTTTTGTCAAAATATATGAGTTTTGAGCTGGTTTTTAACATAGCAAAAAGTGGTAATTTTTTGGACATATGCTGGTGAGTCCGGTACCACCTTAAAGAGACAAATATTTGAGCAATAATACTGGTACCACTCATTATGACTCTCTCCAGGGGTCATACTGGACAGATCAAACGGACAGTCGTAATGAGGTGATTATGACTTCCTTACAGCGGCAATAAAGTGGCCCGCTGAAGGGATTTGGTATTTTATGAGAAAATATTGATCTTTATCTTAGTGATTGAAATTGTGATTTATACAGGTAAGTCCCCTCCTGAGGCCCCTATAATTTTGTGAGCTACTGAAACTGTCCCTTATCAGTTAATCCTTTAATGATCTCTAATGGACAGTAATCTTTGTCTTTAACAGGTTTTTTTGAAAAGTGTATCTACTATTGTAAAAGTATAGACATGTATATTTGAAATGTGATTCCTAATTGATTGGCTGTAATACAAAGGTATATACATTTCATAACACTCATTCTTACCCCCTCTCAACTGACTGAACTTTATAAATGTAAAAATACAGTTACTGGTTCGCTTTTTTGTTCTATGTCTACCTCAAAGGCAAGTTTTGACTTGTTCCAAGTAAACATTAAGACTAAATTCCAGATGCCTGGCCCATTTAGGAAGCGTAGTTTCCGTATGGGCATATTATAAAGGTTCGAATTGTATACTTGATAGAAAATTGAACGTGGTTAACGTTTGACACTTTTGGACGATGAGGTAATGATGCTTTGGTAACCAAATCTTATTTTCTCCCTGTCTCAATGGGCTTTACAGTATATTTTGATATGATTGTGCTCTGAATGCATTGTATTCTATATTATTACAGTCTTCCAAGATGTAGAGACAGAAGTGCATAAGATTGCAAAAATAGCTGAAGAAAGTACGTATTTAAGCAGTCTTAAGATCTTTCTATTTGGATAAAGCAAGAGTAAAATAGAAATACCCTGCTACAAATAATTTAATGGATACTGGAATTTGTGAATTTTAGTACTTTATAATTTTTTAGAAAGTTTCATCTATGGAATCATGAATACTTCGGGTCTTTTGCGCAAAATATGTGCCTTAGATTCTGTTGCTGTTAAAACAACATGTTTAGCTTGCAACTAGGCTTCCAAATTAATGCAATGCATCATCACAAAAAAATATCTTATCAAATAACCGCACTTTGATGACACAAACAAAAGGGCTCATGTCCCACAGATAGCCAGAGTTAAAGAAAACTTCAAATTGAGCTACGATGGGCCCAGCCAACGACAAATATTGACAACAACCAACTAATTAAGCTTTACATGTCATTTAGTCTGAGGCCAGGTCCATTGTCGTGCAATTAAAGAGGAAACCATAGCTATAAACGGTGATTGGGTTTACAACAGGTTATGCAGACTGTTGCAAACACTAAACATAAATCACACACACACACGCACACACGCACACACACACACACACACATTGGAAGTCTACCATGAGCAGGTGTCATATGCATAAACTTCAATAACAAATCTTTAAAGTAAAACCAAATATTATGTAATAATTTGTAAAACATTCTGGTTCTAATATGCCTTTGAAGAACATTTTAAATCAAAATTGAATACTGAGGACCAATAATAATTCAGTTTTTTGTGCTATATCCTACCAGCAAATATCCTCATTTATTTACCAAAAGAATAAAGCCTTGTATGGTTTTAACAATAACAGCCTTAAATGAAATATCTCGATAAACAGCGTATATGTGTACTTTTGTCATGTGGGGATCCAGAAAGTTTTGTCAGAGGGGGTACAACGTTGACAACATTTTTTATCGATGAGGAAAGAGAGGATTCGAATATCACTATGAGTGGCCAAACATTGAAAGCTATTTTGGTAGCTTTGTGATTTTTCATGGGTCAATACCAATGTTACTAAGGACCCTATATTTTAATAAAAAAGGTATACTGCAGGCAAACGAAACGCTACAATAGAATAAGTCAGGTTATGTATACAGTTCACAGGCACGAGCTGCACGAGCTTACCATGACCAAAACTTTTAGTAAAGCATTGGGGATAACTTATTTGAATTGATCGATTTTAGGCATGCTGCTAATATACATGAATATTTAACTGCTGTCACTTATTTCATATCCTTGTGAGTAATTTATGGAACATTTTGCATGTAGCCTTTCATTTGCCCATTAGTATGCATGTATTCTATTTTACTTTTTTTCAGGTTACAGTGCCATTCATCAAGAGTGGGACGTCATTCTTGGGGAATTCGCAAAGATCGAAGAAGAATACAACAGGCTTGAGCAGATGGCTACACCCTATGCGGAAAATTGTATGCATTCTTTATTTCTTATTTACTAGATTGCTGTTTGTTATGTTTTTCTGTAACTAATTTTTCAGTCATATATAACATGCGCAGATTAATAAAGTATTGTCAGTGGGGGTCCAACTAATAACTTTTTATTATTTTTTAAGTTGATGAGGGGAGAGAGGAACTAAATACAACTAAAACAGGACCTTCATTGGCCCGCCAGTGAAGCTGGCAGGCCAATAATGGCCCAACATTGAATGCTAGCTTGGTAGCTTTGTCATTTTCCAGGGGATCTGGAACAGTATTGCTAAGGATTCCTATAGCTTTATAATTTTCCAGGGTGGGCTGGACCCCCTGTCTTCTTCCCCCCTTTGGATCTGTGCATGTATCATAACAAAATATCTGATTCCATCGTGCCCATGCAATACTTCTTTAGTAGTCTGTCAGTATTAAGTGTATATCTACCTTTTGTTGACTAGCCTACTTGCATAAGTGGAACGGAGAGAACAATCTATACAAAAGTTATAAGTCAGACCAGGGTAAGAAATTCACCCAAACTTAAATCGGATCCAAAATATTTTGCTTGGTATATTTTTAACGCCCAAGTCAACATTTTAGACATGTATGAAGGGGTCTTTCTGTGCTGAAACAGTACAATGCAGCGAAAAGTGTTTGCTCAAGGATTCAACACAAAGACTCCACCACCAATGAGGTTTAAACCAGCAATCCTTTAATATCCTATGTAACAGTCTACCAACTGAACCACTGCGCTCTGCACAATCCATGTCATCAATGCATGTCAGCTCTATTGTTTTATGTTATACGGCTTATACTTTATTATTAAGGGTAAACCATTGCACTGCACTTCTAACAAGTAAGTGAGTTTGACCGAGAAATGCTAATTAAACATTACACATGTCCTGATCCAGTGTGCAGAACAGGGGTTCAAGACCTCCCCCCTGACAAATCACAAAACTATAGGGGTTCTTATCAATACTGGTCCTGATCCCATGAAAAATCACGAAGCTAACAAACCAGTATTCATTTTTGGGCCATCATCGGCCCATCAGGGAAGCTCCATTTAAATAGTATTCTGCTTGCGGCTGATAATTGCCAGCCAGTCGTGGTATTTGGAACCTCTCTCCATATAAAACATATAAAAAATATATATATTAAGCCAAGTCAAAGCTGGGCTCTCTCTGACATACTTTCTGGAACCGAGCATGCTACAGACCTACCCATGGCACTGTGAAAGAAAAAGACACAGAACAATACCAGTCATCTGACATTAATAGGCAAAACGTAATGCATCCAGCTCTCACTTCCAAGCGAGATGTTTGTCAACCAAAATATATGGGACATTAGCAGAGTAATATGTTCTTAAAAGGATATCCTTTGGAAGCAAAGACTGCACCAAAGAACTGAAACTAGAGTGTGCATATTTTCTGGGCCAGACTAGCTAGTTTCTGCCATTTCGGCTTCATCAGTGACCCTCTAATTGTTTCAAAGTTCGACAATGAAACCTATGATCACAAAGGACAAGAAAATAAAGTCTACACTAAAGTGAAGGGCAGGGAGACGTTCTACCGCCACCACACAGTCCCAGTCACCAGCTGTAGTGAAGTCAAATATTTTCTTAAAAGGGTATCCTTTGGAAGCAAAGACTGCACCAAAGAACTGAAACTGGAGTGAGCATAGTTTCTGGGCCAAACCTTCTTTACACTTAAGCAGTCTAAACCCAAACTTGTTTTTCGAAAAAAAAAGAAATAAATCACAATTAAGTAAACCATTCTATCCTATCTTTCCCAGCAAGAAAAGAAAGGACATTAAAGTTACAAATCAAAGCATATTTCACTTGGATTGACTAAGAGGAGAAACGCAAATTGGTTTGTTGATCCAAAACAAATCTTCCCGAATTGTATGCGCACATTAAAGGGAGACTACTGGATCAAGCAGAGATTCTCTTCAATTGCGTTCTTTTCAAAATGGATACTTCTCTTAAAGGAAAGAATTTGCTCCCAAAGGAAGCGAATTCTTTATTTAAATAGCAGTTCCTTTTGGTATGAAAAATCGTTTTTACCACATTATGTGGCTCCCCTTGATTGTTTCTATTTTACTACGCACATGCGCCAACTGCGTAATGGGAGCAAAGCCAATGGTTGTTATAATCGTTAATATAAATTGTTGCAAAAGGAAGTGCAAAGACTAACCACAATATACTTTTTTTTGTTTTTCAGGGTATCCTGTTTGCTGTAAGTAAATATTAAAATTTGTAGTGCCTCACCTTTTTGTTGTCTGCCAATAAAATTTGCAAACATTTTGAAACAATATCTAAACCAACAAATTGTTTGACGCCCTGATAGCATTCCTGAACGGTCATTTGATAAGAACTAATATAGAAAAATAGCTGTCAACAACTAAAAACATAGACAAATGCCCAGTCTGCCTGTTGGTTATCTTATGTTTTTTGTTGTTGTTTTTTGAAAATGATACATCACTTCATGAAAGGCTGTTTAAAAATATGATTGTAAACAGTTGTTATATCCTTATTACTGTATGTATGACTTTTTGAAGCAATTATCAATCAAGAAATGGAGTGGTCAAGACATAATAATAAATTTTATATATGTTAAAAGCATCTGAACTGACCATGGGTTTCTCTTGCTTAAAATCACGTGGGTAAGTTTAAATATTATCTTGCTGGAAAACATTGCGCTCAGAAAAAAAGTTGATGATTTAAGGTTAACAGGCTGGTGATATTTTGTAAAGGGAGTTCTTCTAGAAACAACTTTGTCGTTGTTTTTGTGATTCAATTTTGCTTTGAAACTCGGCATGCTAAACAACATTAATGTCGGTCAGAAGGTTCAAAGATGTTTGAAAAATCAGGTGGGTAATGTAAATATAACTACCTTCTACCAGCAAATAAATATGCATGGGAAAAATTTTCAAAATTTCTATATTAAAGATGTATAGAGGATATTCAAACTCTTGGAATGAATATGACATTTATTTCCCTGAGTGAGTGAAATTAATAATTCAAAGCCAGAAGGAACTTTTTCCTGAACGAAATGAAACAAATGCCATATTTTTGACCATAAAAAGATTTTGTTCTATCATTCACAGTGTTGAAGCGTAACTACTTCATATTTATGATGACGTAGTATCATGTACCTGTCTTCCAAAACTGAAATCAATCAAGCTAGGGTAAAGGGAATGGCAGTTAAGAAAAGCTTGACAATTTTAATAAGCAATGTTTCTTATGATTCAAACAAGATAATAAATACCAATACTTTGTGTTTGACTACTGATGAGACCGAAAAAGAAAAGGAAAAGTATGGTCAGGTAGTCAATGTGGCAAGCAAAGAACCTTCACAAAAAAGTAAGTATTATCATGAAATACCACAATCACACACTTCAGACCATTCAACACTGCTTAAATGTTTATTATTATTATTATTTGATTTAACTCTTACAAATATACACTATATACATGTATTCAATATTTACCTCATTTTTTTACCTTGTATATATTGAAATTACCTTCACAAAAAGTAGACCTTTTCACTAACTTTGCTTTCATTTAGTTTGTGAATTTATTACCTTCCATATGATATAATGTATTGTACTTTAAATGTTGTATCTACTATGAAATAAATATTGTTAAACTTAACTATTTTATTAACCCATTGTATTCAGCAAACCCCTACACAAGTACTTGTGCAAACCGTAAAAGACTGAGAACAAATGTAGCAAAATGCTGTGTTTCATCTGTTGTTGATTCCTTGTTTATTGTTACTCCCATTGTGGGATTTTGTTATTGTTCTATGTTTTGGTTGCGTAACTTTGTGTCCATTATAGTTTTGCAATCATCTTGGTGGGGAAGAGAGGGCTGGTTGATTTTCTTTGTTTGTCTTCCTGGTGTCTCATGACTGTCGTTTAGCATTTCCTTATGATGCCACAGGTTTGTCTGCAGTTTGTGATTGTGGTATTTCCTGACCATACTCACTTACTATTTTTGTAAAGGTACAAAAAGATCTTAATAAAAAGAATGCAACATTTTTTTTCAAATAATAATCTGACTCCCCTAGATATTAACTATCCACAGTAAGAGAACTTTGGAAGCTACTTCGTTAAGTATAATGTCTGGTTTGCAACCAATATCTTACAAATTTACTCAATTATCAGGATGCAAGTACTAGGGCTGGTACTGTTATGATTTGGTAAAACAACTTTCACTAGGCTTATTATCGATAGTCCAAAATTAGACAGCCAGCTCTGCGGTACTAGAGGATAACTGCTTTCCTTTAATCTTTTAAAAAAGTCAATGTCATAGTGAGATCATGGTTTTGTAATTGTATTTAAGTAGAGATTGTATTCAAATGTATTGTGTTCAATGCTTAGTATTATGTTATATATGTTTTGATTTTTTACAGGGTTTACTATTGAAGGTAAGATATAATTTTTTTACACAAAGTAAAACCGTTACGTTAACTGAAAATTTTGCATTGATGTTTCCACATATTATGTACCTGACATGAATTGTCAATTGCCTTGCAGTTAGATGGTGTAAGAATCTTGGAGGTGAAATATTTTACCAGTAAAATATAATTTTTGCTTTAGATAATTATGATATGATATATTTTCTTGTCTGTTCATACGCATATACTTCTTTGTTGCATTGTGTCTGATTTGTTCCCTTGGCAACACCAAAATGGCAGAAAATTAACAAAAAAAAATGCATTGTATTTTAAATGCTACGAAAATTCTGCCGCGCAGGTATGGCAGATGCTGTCACTCAGTCTTGGTTAAATACTCATTAAGAAATTGTCTTGGTGGACTCATTGTTAAAATTAATTGACACATCTACTGCAATTAAAAGGAGCTCATATTAATAAACTATAATTTAGTTTACAACCAGACATGCATTCTGTCTGATTTTTATGATGTATCCCACTTTTATAACAATCCGTTATTGTTTTATATTGATCACTCGAATAAGGCTTTCTAACAATTCTGTTGAATTTATAAACTGGTGTATCATAAAATACCTGCTCCAATGTGCCCAATTGTAGAGGAGATTTTAAACAAATATCAACTCTGGAAAATGCTTTATGCTGCTTATGATACTTATAACATTGGTTTGATAACTTAGCAGCCAAAGGTTGGCTTCTATTGTTAAAGTCTCTAGTCTGTTTAAATTGAAAAAATCAAATCGAGTGTAAAGCAGGGAATTTTCAAAATAAAAGTACCAATTACAATGTAAGCATCTCAATTCTCACATTATAGCAAATAATTGTGATCCAAGCTATTTTTTTATTTTGTCTGGTAACGCACAGTAGATTACCGAACCATGCAGGGGACAGTTCTTTCAGGCGTGGATCCAGAGGGGGGGGCAGGGGATCTGCGCATCTCCCTGAAAAATCACCAATCTATAGGGTTTCTTAGCAAACCTGGTCCGGATTCCCTGAATATCACACATCTACCAAGCCAGCATTTAATGTTGGGCTACCATCTTTTGGCTATCAAAGGTCTTTTGATCCTTTCCCCTAATCAACTAAAACAAAAAAAGTTGTAAGAATTGAACTACCTTTGACAAGACTGTCTTGATCTGCGCACGCCTTTTCTCAGAGGTGATTTTTGTTGTTATGCAGTCATTTTGATAGGGAGGGGGCTGGTCGCTTTGCTTGGTGTGTCTTCATGGTGTCTCGTGGTTGTTGTGTGGCTCTTCCTCGCCATGCCGTGGGTTTGTCTGCAATTTGTGATTGTGGTATTTCCTGATCATACTCACTTACTATTATTTACTTTGACTAATTAGTATTTATTGTTTTTTTATTAATTAACGAGGATTTCTAACAGCCCAGTGCTCAAAGTAGAGGTTCGTTTCATAATAAACGTAGAGAATAATATAGTGTGTTGCCATTATACGAACAATCAGTCACAAAGCCTTGGGTGAATACGCATAAACAATGGGTCGGCAGGCCTCAGTGACAGGTTTAATTATATCATGGAAATAGAAAGTATTATTTGGCTTAGTATATACATTTTAGTGTTTCCAAGAAAAAATGAAAAAGTAAAAAAAATGTAACAAAGAAAACATACTGCATATTTATACACGGGCAAACAGGCAATCATATCATCACAAGTGGAATATGCCCCTGCTCAAGATATCTTATAATAAAAAGTAGTTTCAGTAAAAATTATACATCGCTGGTGATTAATTTCACCGACTATCTCACTGCTTAACAATTGAGATTTATGAATTAAGCCGGTGACGTTCCCAGACATCTGAGATCGGTTAATATCTGATGGGGTCGTGTCAAAAACGAAAATAATAAAGTATTGTACCTTTCTTGAATCAAATCACATGTCCAAAACTATTTCGTTTTTTTCTACAAACAAGAACTGGGCAAAATTGGTTACGCTTCTGGCCTATAGACAATCTGGAAAAAACAGATCTTTCAGAAAAGAGAGAACCTGCAATATTAGAAAACAGCAGACTTGGTTTTATTGAGTCTGTTCATGAGAACATATGTAAAGTGCAGCAATCGTCACGTTTCTAGCACCAGCTTTTCGGTATTCTGCTTTCTGTCAGAATCCAATTTTCTTGAAGGACCAGAATATGAAAAAATATCAACACAATATTGTTGCTATGGGAGAAGTTAGATCAACTCCACACAGAAACAACGACAGCTATTGCGACCTCTAAATAATCTGGAAAAACGGATCATTCAGAAATAAAGAGAACCTACAATATTAGAAAACAGCAGACTCGGTTTTATTGAGTCTGTTCATGAGAACTAATAGAATGTGTAACAATTCTTACGCCCCCTATGTCCAGTAGAATTTTGTTGCTGGGGCTCATACCTTTGTGATAGTCGATAGCTCCAACTGCATGAGCTTTTCCCCCATTTGAAAGTCATGTTTTGCCATTGTTCAACATTTTGCCAAACTCTATACAATCTAGTCTCTATCTTTTGCCACACTCTCGTTAAATAGTGCAGAAAGCATATGATATGTGTTGTAACAACGTAGCCCACCAAGACCAGCAGAACTCTGATTTGAGTGGAAAAAGAATGCTTCCAGAAGGAAAAATCATGTGTTTGACTAAACTTAGAAGCGTTTCTGATGGTTCATTCGAAAAAATTGGTACCTGTGGTCACAAACAAAAAACATTTCAGCTACTGTACGAATTTTCATCTGAAGCAAACAAGCGTTTTTTGATTTCCAAGTGGGTTTAGCGGCAAACGCAGAACAGCTAGTAAAACACTACGTAACAACTCAAAGGGGGTTGCGAACTATTGCAGGTAGGTAAGACTGAATAACTTTCTTTGTCTGACGATCAATCTATGAACATTTTGAGGAATCTTTACAGTACAAAATAGTTGAGCCTTTGGTACGTATTACATATGCGAAGTCATAATTCAAACACGCGTGTCTAGATATCCAGTGGGCCTACAAGCTTAATATTTGCCCTGAGCCATCATCTACGTCCATGTTTTGTATACATCAAATGGAAATTCCGTTTTGAAACAAAGAGTCGAAAATATTAATGGAGGCAAGTGAGTTTTTCATGGTTTTTATTTTCAATGGTTTCACTGTAAAGTCAACACACAAATTGACGAGCATTACCCAAAGATTCTTTCCACCTGAAAACAGCCATTAACTGCTAAAATCATTGGTAAGTAAAACCAAAAGAGGTGGCATCTTCTCTTATGGCGAAAACTAACGTTTAATTTTCTATAAAACAAATTGAGTTGATAGATGTCAAACATTTATATTGTTGAATCTACTAACCCGATCAATACAATTGAACAGAATGGCTTTAAATGCAGTTGAAATGTTTATCCAAACTCAGTGACAGTTCAGGTGCCACCATATTTGGTGTAAAATAACACCTAGCTTTAACACATTCTGTATGAGTCATACATCGAAGTACAGTTAGTTGAGATTCAGATTGATAATATCATGAGTTGTATAGACTTCTATAGAGGGCTTGTGAGTTTGAACCCCGGGTAGGCAACATACTTTCGTAGAGAACAATCTCTCCCTACTAGTAATTAATATAGGACAGTTGTCAGCTACTGATGACAGTATTCAAACATGATCACTCGTAGCCGCAAAAGCGCAGCCTGCCCAGCAGCATTGGCCATCGTGATGTAACTGAAAAAAAAACATTGAATGTTAAGCAACTACAACATCGACGACAATAAATACTTCTTTCTAATTTGAAACTGAATATTGCACGATTTTATGATGATTTAATTGAACACAATTCATTTAGCTGCATTATTAAATAAACAGCATAATAGCATGTGCACTCAAAGAAGACTTAGCTCAGTTGTGTTATCAGCTCAGTCTGATCAGTCTTCGTTGTTCGCTTTAAAGTTAGCTTTATTTTAGTACACAGCGCATGCTAATACTTTAGCAAGCTGCTCTTGGACTTTGTAAATGGCGCAACCACATGTTTGTTGGCTTTATCATGATTCCACTGAGTTTAAGGTCTATTATAAATTTCTTGGTGTCAAGTATATCTTCTAAAATAAAGATGTTGCTGGCAGAAATTAGTGTAACTTTACACCAAGATGGTGGCAGCTGAGTTGCCATCCATTTGGTGTACATTTACACTTACCTTTCTTCTAAAAGAGTAGGTTGAGGCCAGTTTTTCTCCAGTGATAGACGTTTGAACATTTCTTCCTGTTAATGTTGTGGTAATTCTCCTGATTAATATAATTTTACTGAACAGAGTTTAAGGCAGTTGAAAGGTTCTAATATACCAGGATCAGTGGCATCTAAGGTACCAGGATCAGTGGCATCTAAGGTACCAGGATCAGTGGCATCTAAGGTGTAAATACACATAATCCATACAGTGAAGTACATGTAATCACTATTATATACTTGCCCTACATATACTTTGTCGTACACTTTTGAGACGACCTCCAATTTTAATCCAAAGTCCGTTCTCAGTAACCGTCACCGTCTTAATTCATAAATCTCTAGTAGGAAAGTGATGCAAGGTCTATGATATATACAGTTACAGATATATAGACTGTGTAGGTACCATATTTTAACATTATGTTTGCTTGTGTTGATGACTTGAGCCGCAGTCAACAATTTTATTTTATGTAAGGTTTATGTTGAACCTGAATAAAGCAGAGGATATGTGTTTGCTCAAGGATAAACACAGTTTTCAGGTGAGGTTTGGACCAGCTTGATCCCCCATTACACGATTGTATTGAATAATGGCGTATTTCATAGGCAGTTTGCAGCTGGTTTAATTATTATTCAAAAAGCAATTGTAAAAATGTATTTATTCATGTGAAGATCACTTTTGGATGGGCATTGAACCTAAATTATTTTTTCATTGAGGAACAATGTTTGTGAGCCATCACATGATAATTTTGCACTTGAAGCACAGCTCACCAGCAGATGTACGTTCCTGTCATTTGCTGCTAGTATTGCCAGAACTTGAAAGAAGATATAAGACTTTAAATTATCATATGACATCGCGTCTGAGAATACAAACGCCATACAATAGAATTGATAAGTCACTAGTGGTTTACAGATTTATGGGAAACGTGTGGACGTCCATAACAACGTTGCATACATAATGACTAAAATATAACTTTTAATGGCAGAAATATGATTTCAAAGTAATCTTAATGTCATATGATAAATAGAATCTAATATTTGGGCTCTTGTATCATTGAATTTATCAAACTCGTTGCAAAAAGAGATAAAATGCTCGGCAAGCCTCACATTTTATCTCTTTTCCCCAACTTTTTTTTAATAAATTCAATAAAACTTGATCACTCATGTAAGATCCTCTATTTATATGAGTTTTTGTCCTACGGGAAGGCTGCATCTGCCAGTATTAAGTAACTTAACCCTTTCCTTGTTGATACTGGTAAACAGATACTTTGGCAATCTGTAAATATCAAAATGAAATGTCACATTCCTCAGCATTCCATAAAACTCTGTTGTATGCTAAGATAAAAAAAAGTTTCTTCAGAGAAAAAATAAATTTAGATTGAGAAATATAGAACTTTGTCCCTAAAGGGCAATTGCAGGAAATACTTCCCACATTAACATCTTTTTTAATTATTCGCGTACAGTTTGTTTTATGTATGGACTGTCAATTCATGAAATGAAAAGGATATGTCACCAAGCTCAATTTTTCATAATCTCACATGGAAGTTTTTAGCATTTTACAAATTTTCTGAAAAAACCCAAGTCCTTAATATTTAGCTAAAATACTTGTAATCGCCATCCAGCTTCTTTATTTTAATTTTAATTATTGCTCATGACCTCAAGCTTTCTAGAAAATGTAAAAATGTATCTGTTTTCCCAAGCCGTGTCAAAATACTGCATGATATATTTTGGTAATTCCTCCAAAAAAGGATTTCCATTTTTAAGAGTAAACTATATATAAAAAGAATCTGACACTAAGAATCTTTTTTTTTCATGGACTATCATTTGACATTTTAGAAAAAAATAAAAGAAATCGGGGGTCACCGACTGATTATCTTTCAGGAGGGCCAAAATTGACTCCAACCCCACTAATTTCGAGGATAATTCAATATAAAAGGTTAAGGAGTGTAATTTTTGTCATTTATATAATTCGATATTACTTGTATGAAGTAATTTTGTATTGCAAGGTGAAAAAAGAAAACAAGTAATAAGTGCCACCCAGGAATCGACCCTGGTCCTCTGGTTCCAAAGTCTGACACGCTAACCACTAAGCCACGATGTCAAGTCATGCGCGGCTCGAAATAACAGTACATATTAGACAGACAATCCGAATAGCGCACATATTTGTAGTCGCATACAGGGTTAAAACTTGTATTGAAATTTTTGACATTGTTGATATCACCTGTTCTATTTATCTGTATTTGGTACTAAGACGATCAGCTCTGATGAAGGGTCAATAGATATTTCGGACACATATTAGTTACTTTCGTCTATGAAGAAGATGTGGAAATATCCATCTGACATACGAGTATCTGAAAACTGTATTGATCCGAAATCATAAATGGTCAGAAAGACAGGACCCAGACAACTTTTTCTGTTTCTCGACACAGGAATGGTGCGCAGGGGAATTACCTAAAATTGCCTTTAAAACAGAATTAGAACAAATACATACTTATTGTATCAATATGTATGGAAAATATATCCAATGAATCGGATAAACGCATATGAGACAGGTTGCATTCATTGGCGTAGCTCCAATTACACAGTAACACAGTTACGCACGTGCGTAATAAAAATAGTAACATTCAAGGGAGGCCATCTAATGTGGTTAAAGTTATTTTCCATGCCATATTATGGGAACTGCTCTTAAAGTATGAATTCGTCCCCTCTTGGAGCAAGTTCTTATGAAAAGGGATGCAACTGAACCGAAACACTGCTTAGATCCAGTTGTCTCCCTTTGATGGGCGTACATTTTTCAGCATTCTGGCTATGCCATTGACATTATATCATTGGCTGACTATATTTGCGATGTTCATTTACTATTGATATGTTTCTATTTATAGCGATGGATAAAGAGATGTCTGATATGCATAGAGGTATGTACATTTACATAACAATGACAAATCATAGCTGAATATGATCAGAAAATTCCACGTTCACATATAACTGCTACTCAAAGACTCCAGCAGGAAGTGACACATTAACGCATCTAAACAGGACGAAGGTCCTGAAGCACTCAGCTGACACCTAAGTGTCTGAGAGTACACTTGATAAAGACATGTAAACATGTACACTTTGGTAAAGACATGTACACTGAAATGTGCTTTGAAAAATTGTCAGTTAAGTACAGAAGAAGACTATTTTTCCATTGAGAAATAACATACAGTAAAACCTGTTTTAAGCGGTCTCTCAATAAAAACAACAGACATATCTCTAAGACATAAGGTTACTTAATAAAACCCAAAAGTATCCGGGTAAGCAATAATTGGTCTTTGAAAACCGTTTTATGGTCCTATTTTTGAGTGGCTGCTTAACACAGGTTCTACTGTATACCATGGCTTGAATGAAAAGCGAATATGCTTTCAAATATTGACTCGTTTCTTTCCCATAATTAACATTGATACATTATTAGGTAGAAGTTACATTTTGGTGGGTTTGGACTCTGATTTGTGGGCTAGACTGTTGAACCAACACCCCACTTTAATTTATTGCGTATACTATGATAGTTCATGTACAATCAAAGGTATAAGCTGGTCCATAGGGGGGAGGGGGACAATATGGTATATACAATTTCTAGTTGTTAAATATTTTAATCCAAAATGATTGTTTAAGTCCTAAATTTGGGGGAGTTCCAAATCTGCCCACGCATTGATTTAGATAATAGTTTGTATGTTGAATACCTACGGTATAACAACTACAAAAATGAAATTATTTTATTCCTCGAACGCTGTTAGGCCACAGGGGGACACCTTGAAGTACACCCTCTTTGTACTAATATATGACCTATTGAATATCAGTCTCAAATCATTAACATTGTTGACTGCTACATTCTTTGATTGGAATATAAAAGAAAACTTCCCAGGGTATACCTTACTACCATTAATGTATATGAGTACATCTAGATAATTTTTTTCTGACCCATCAAAATTTGAACTATCCACAATTTGAACACTAAAGTTAGTGTCTATAGGGGATTCTGTCCGAATATTTACCATGTTCCAGTTTTTGTCAACCCATAATATTTTCAGAAAAGTAGGTCAAATACATCCTCTTTATGCATGTAAATTTTCATAAAATTTGGACACCGGTAAAAGTGTTATAATTTGCATAAAATGAGTTAAGTCAGTTTTGATTCATAAGTGATTTCAAATAAAATATTCCAGTTAGGTCTTACAAACCGCAGTTTTTCCACCAGTATTATACTAAAAACGTATAAACTATCACTATTTAGTATCTTCATCTAAATTAGGGCCAATAATTTGTTGGTGTCAGAAGTTTAAGCTAATAAAATAGCATAAAACTGGCATTTCTGTAAGCAGCACTTGATAAGTAGCACTCGGTCTAGAACTTAGGTGTACGGGTGTATGTCCAGCAGTTACCATTTGTGAATTGATCTTCCACTGGTTTCCAAATTATTTTTGGACTGAAGCCAACAGGCGTTTATGCTCTTAATGTCTTTTAGCCAATGAAAAAAAAAATAAAAAAGATTAGTATTTATGCTAGGTAATTCATCGTCTCCATCTACATTCTATGTTCCTGTTGCACCTAGAATTTCCTCTATCTTATGTCCCTCCCAATAAAATATTGAGGGTAAATTGGTTCAGGACCATGTGCATACTTCTCATTAACTCTCACAAACTTAGTGAAACCAGGTCAAGTGTTTAAGAAATAGTGTACATTTTCACTATTTTGGTAGGTTCTTTTTTCAGAGAACTTGGATTTCACACCAGCTGTCTTTGTATCGGGGAAAACTTTCCCCCTTACATTGATAAAGTGTTGTATTCTCATATTCTGGTCCTTCTGGAATATTTAGTTTCAGCAGAAAGTAGAAGACCATTTAAGCCAGTGCTAGGAGGCACGCGAGCTGCAGCACTTTCCATTTAGTGTCATGCAGAGCCTGAGTGAAACTGAGTCTTAAGTTTTAAAATTTTATAGTTTATTTCTAGTATGGAATGATCCGTTTTCCCACATTATTTAAATAGTATCCTTATTTTGCAGTCCCTCAGTCAATCAATATGTACATTTTAATGAATTGTTTACAGAATCTCTTTTGAATTGCATTGTATCTTAATTGGTATTGATTGTGGTTATTTTTCCTGCATTAAGTTCTATCCGCCAAAACATTTCAAAAGAGTATCCATAATACTTACCATAAGCCCCATTTAAAATCATTAATATTCCAACAAAAGTTTTAAAACTGCTCTAATAAATAGAAATGGAGTTGAAGAAAATAAAAATGATACTTTTTAAGATTATAAATGGATTTTCAAGCATTAAGAATTACGTAGCGAATTCATGAATATATACATACTGAACATCTGGCATTAGACGAGGTGAAACATTCTTTGTGCTGTTATTTCCATCGTGTTTATAGAATCACGAATTTGATTCTCAAATGACCTCATAACCATAATGCTGACATACTAAGTGCTTTTGTAAAACCGGTGGGCATAAATATTTATAATGATTTCAATAATATTTATTCATTTAACAAAAGTCTGACTCACCATTCAAACAAATATATTTCCGGGCTTCAAATCTTGTGAATATTATCCTTATACATAATAGATGGGAAAGGTTGACAAGAACTGTAACACGCCATAATGAAAACCAAAACATTGTTGATATGATTTGTACATCTGAATTTGAGTAAATATTCTAAAGGAAACATTATTTTAACCATTTTATGTGATAGATATGGTAATGTGTGTACCACACACATAAGCTAGAACTCACAGATTATTCTAATAATTATCAATTTTAGAAATTCTGATTTCTGATAGATGTAAATTGTGCTGCTTCGTGGGGGTACCCCTATAATCACATACTACACAATACCAAATGTTGTAATCAACCAATAAAAAGCGATAAAAAGCAAAATACTTATAAGCCTTACAGTCAATTTACATAATATCATGAAGATCTTTGCCTGTGCAGAACAGAACTCTATGTTAATTGAGCATACAGCTGGAAGTTTACTTAAAGTCTTGATTTTTACATTCTGCAAAATTTTGACCATTAAGATTGAAATTCAGAAAACTTCATTTTACCGGTTTTATTTTTTCCTCAGATTTTATGATTATAACAAACACATGTGTGGACAAATTTGATATAAATTTCATAGGTTGACAAGAACAGAAACTAGGCAAAATTGACAATTTAATTTGTTGAAAATATTTTCAAAATGTTAAATTTAGGGGTACCTTCAAACAAAATTTGACGTGGACTTGTTCATTTTATACATTGAAATATATGTATGGTACATACATAATTACAAATTACTAGGCATCATGTTGAGAATAAATTAGGCTGAAAAATCAAAACTCTCGTCGCATAGGGACACTTTTAAGTAGGGTGTTCATTTATTTAATTTTAAAATTTAAAATTATTTAAATTTTAACAACTGAAATAGATGAATGGGTAAATATCTCACAAATGGAACACACATGTAATAGACAATCTTTCTACAAAATTCTATCAAATTCTGTGCGTGGGCAGAACCCTATGTAAATTCCATATAGGGTGGAACTCCCCCTTTATAAAATTTGAACATTCGGTATTTAAAAACTTATTCCAGACGCATGAAGATCTTGTGTGCATAAAAGGACATTTCACTAGATTTGGAATCTCTATTAAGCGAGAATAGAAAAGAAAAATCCATCCCTCATCAGTCATGATAATATTTTGTCATCACTGGACAAGCCTCATGATGATAAACGGGGTTTGTAAGCACATATTTTCTATCCCAACCTCACACTTCTTATAGCTTCTTAGGTATTAAAAAAGCTGATGTTTTCATCTTTCAATGCAAGCTTAAATTATTAATTTCAATCCCCAAATAGACTTGTTTGTACTGATTTGCAAAAAGAGTTATGGAGATTGGTTTCAAAGTATGCTCTATTATACAATGCTCAAAATATTTAAAGGAAAGTTACACACACCCTGACCTCTAGGATTGGGTTGAAAGGTCAGATATTGAAATATTTCAAATAAGCATATTTTTATTAAACTAAGCAATAAAACATACTTAGCAGGTTTTTGTTATGATCTGAATGATACCCAAGGTAAACTAAGGGTCTAGATAAATGGGATTTATGTTTTGTGATTTACATGTTTCTCTAAAGTAAACCTTCGTCAGGGGATATAAATTCGACGAATTTCTCTTGTTTATACATATTTTATTGACACAAAAATGAGCAATGGGGTTTGGTTACAAGTTCTCACAGCCTTAGTTACGACCCTCCCCATTGAGTGCTTTATGCGGCTTGCAACGCTCGAATTTGAGACGCGACTGCTAAAGTGCATTAGAATAGGGATAACCATATTCCAAAATTTCATTTTGGGAGGTATATTGTCTAATATATGTTGGTAAATTACGTTTTAATCCCATCGAGCGTGGCCGTAAAACTAAATTTCTGACCGTATATCCAACGATATGCCTACCCAAGTGAAAATTGTGAATAGTTATCCCCTAAATAAAAATTGTATCTCTTTGCACGGAAAATCGTTTTTGCCTTAGCAGACAGTGTAGACCCTGATAAATTTCCATTTCATGTGGTATTTCATCTGGGTCTATACTGATTCTAAATGGTACACATTTATATTCCCAAGAATATAAAAGGACCACGATGGCAAATTGAAACTCTCATCTTCCAAGTTCCAGCTTTTAAATTGCAAATCTTTAAAAATGTTTTAGGGGATAAATTTGTTTAGCATGAGTTGATTTATTTGGTTTATTCTAGTATGTCAATTTATCCCATTTCTTGTGGAAATGATAATGCGTCATGCAAATTAAATTGAATGCAATTTGTATTGCTACAAAAATGTATGGGATAACTGTATTCAAAATTTTCAATGTTGGCGGTATATCGTAGGATGAACGTCAAAACTTTAATCTTGCAATGATGCATCAGCGGAGCCTTAAATCATGATTTCCTAACGTTAATCCGACGATATACCTTCCAAAATAAATAGTTTGAATATGGTTATCTCCATTCTAATGTACTGCTGCAGTTTTGTCTCAAATTGGAGCGTTGCAAGCCGCAAAAAACTGCACGACATCCAACGAAATGTTACTTAATTAATGACGTCAAAAAATTTCCATGTAGCAAATTTTTGACGTTATCCAATCAGAAGTCGCGCTACATAATCAAGTTCATTAGAATCACTTGTCAACCGATGATAAGCGACGTTACGTAATGACGTCGGGTTTGCGACAGTATATCGCAAGATACACGATCGCATATTTATGATGTTATTCAATCGTACATTTGCAAGTGCATTAGAATCAATGTTTTGGAGCCCAGTTTTGCCATTCTCAGCTAATTTACGTATTGCAATCCCATTGGCGTAGCTCCCATTACGCAGTTACGCACGTGCGTAATGAAAATAGCAACATACAAGGGAAGTCACCTAATGTGGTAAAAGTGATTTCCATACCATAAGGAACTGCTCTTAAAGGAAAGAATTTGCTCCCCTCTGGGAGCAAATTCTTCCCATTAAGAGAAGTTCCCATTTTGAAAACCCAGGAAGCAATTGAAGAGAATCACTGCTTGATACAGTAGTCTCCTTTTGCTGTGCATAATTTTTTCAGCGTCCTGGCTACGCCATTGGATACTGTATTTTATTTGAATCTCTGTTTGTTTCAGCGGTGTATGGAATGAAGAGCTACGAGTACTATTACACGTATAACCACCCTAATACCAAATAGATGAAAAATAGATCAAAAACAATGTACACTCAGCAAACATTCACTTTTATTTTATTAATTTTCTTAGAAAACTTTATCAATCTGACAATTATAGTTATGCCCCTAAATAGACAGAACTCTAATTTAACAGTCAGTAAAACCTCAATAAAATTTCCTACATAAAACTGGGGGTTGTCCCATTATTGCTTAGTGCCCCAATTTCTAAAGTTACAAAATTAAGTGTGTGTTATAATTTGTTTCCTCCGCAAAATATTATCATTACTTATTGAACACTTAAATGTAAGTGCACCACAGCGTTCCCGCATGACAAATGTAGATTTGGTCAAAATGTTAAAACCCTATCACCCAATACAGTGAGTGCCTTGGATACATTTTTTAAATAATACTTAGCTGTTTTAGGCATTTTTAAACATGTTAATACTTATTCAAAATTTTGTTTTTGGAGGTACATGTATATCATATGGCAAACGGTAAAAATTTTGTTTTATCCTTTTCAATCTGGATACGGATATTAAACAGGTTCTTGAAGACCAAGATGAAGTGCCCCATAAGGCATAAGGGACATGAATACACCATAATACAGAAATTTCGACCAATGAATCTTTTGAACTGGACTGTTAGGATTTGCATATTCTAAAGTGTTTTACTCTTATCCAGAAAATTAATAGAATATAAGTGGACGGTTGGCATTTTTGTAAAATGTAGTTATAAATCGAGACCCAACAGATGACCAGCATGAAAATTACAAAAGTGCTTTCAAAGACAGTGTATGTATGTGTTGAATATTAGCTCTGAATTTTTTCTTTATACAGTTTTAGCGACGCTTTAGCCACTAGTAACTAAATGTTATATATGTGTGCACACGTCTTGTGTATAACAACTTGCGAGGATCCAGAGGGGGGATGGGGTCCCGACCCCCTTTGAAAATCACAAAGCCATATGGTGTCTTACCAATACTGACCCAGATCTCCTGAAAAAAACTACCAAGCCAGCATTTAAAAATAGTAAATGAGTATGATCAGGAAATACCACAATCACAAACTGCAGACAACCCCGTGGCACCGCGAGGAAGAGCCGCTCAGCCATTATCAGCCTGCCTGGTAGGCCGATGATTGCCTCTTTAAGTGAAATTTGGATCCTCTCTCCCCTCATTAAAAACGTTGTCAAAAATAAGTTGCATCCCCTCTAACCAAATTTTCTGGATCCGCACATGAACAATTCTGAATTGTTTGAGTTTCTCCTGGTCAAATATAGAGGGCTCAAATGTATTGACTTACTCAAATACATTCAAATTTTGTCAGAGTTTTAGAACACCATCTTAATTCTTATTAAAATTGTTTATTCTACTACTCGGCGCATGCGATTAGGATGCAGACTTTAAATGTACACTCTATCGTGCTTACATATACTTGGCTGTACGCATTTAATGCTAAACATGTGTGTACCTGTACGCATTAAAACTATCAGTGTGTACACAATATGCAATCACGTTTCTAGATAAAATTCCTTCACAAAAAATTATAGACATAAAAACGCACTTGTATATCGTTTTAACCTTTCAGCACTTAAGCCCTGAAAAAGGGGAGGGATAAACAGTGTAGATCTAGATGAGATGGCTAATATGAGCCAGCTCATCTGGATCTACACTGATTGCTTACTTATTTTGCTTGTTTGTCTCAAAATCATTTTGCAGCTTTTTGACATGATTTTTTTTAGATTATTTTCCCATAATTAACTATTCTACTATTTAAAGTGGAATAATTCACCTGAGAAACTAAGAGGTGAAAGCTACAGTATGTTATCTTAAGTATGGTATGTGATTACAAGCATTAAGTGAGATCAGCTTTCTGATGTCGCAAACTATCGTTTGCAGATAAATGTAGCATTATAACACGAGGGTTTGTTCACTACATCAGAGAAGGCCAATGTTATCAACCAGGCAATGGTTTTACAGCAGTTAGTTATCATTGCCCGACGAAAAAATGAAACGCACCAGTTAGAACTGTTCAACACTCAGGAAAATCAAAAGTGATAGGCCAATTTAGTTTATATCAGTGCAAAGGTATGTCAGGTACTGCTCCGTCACACGTCTTTTGCAATCAGGCGTCGAAATTGTGTTAACAAAAATTGGTCACGAACCAAGTGGGGGTCAAATTGTAATGTCACAGGAAATGGATTTTGTAATAGCAAAAAAGCATCAACAAACACATTGGTTGTCTCACATAACGACAACATATCGTTTTCATACTTTGCTAATGTAAAACAAACTCGGAATTTCATGTAGACAGTAGCGTTGAATTAACGCTTCTAAAACTCCTTCATCCTTCTCATTAATGTATTTTGTACCTACACAGTAAAGTACAGATACTCATCTACGTCACATTTAAGTTTCAGTAAAATTTGATCAGAAGTAAATTTTCATGATAATTAACATTTTCGTATTAAAAGGAGATCGTAGTGGTGCGTTTCTTTTTTCTCGGGTATATAAAAAATTTTATTGCTCATATTGTGTTTCAACCGATCAGAAAGTATTACTTTTACATTAATTTACATTAATAAACTCATTTAATCCTATTTGATTTTCCAACTCCTATCAATTGGACCAGTCCATTTCCAATTTTAGGAGTGTTGGGTGGTATTTTTCAATTTTTCCAAATTTCAGTTGAATATTCCGTAGGCAAACAGTGAAATTCCTGATCAGACACATTGTGCTGTCTCTGATCTGGATCTCCACTGTTTGCCTATGCCCCATAAAAAGGACGCTAGGCTTATATAGGTTAATGTCTCTGACTGAGCAAAATTATTCTGCCAGCAGTCTGCATTTACCACAACTCTGCAATTTGACATTGACCTTACAAACACGCAAATTAAGTTGCTTCATTTCTGCTATGTGTGTGTGTGCGTGCGTGCGCGTGTGTATACGTGTGTGTGTTTTGGAAGATACAGGCGCAATGTACTTTGCTTTTGAAATCATTCTTATTGCAGTGTTTTTTTTTCACAGAATGTGTTCGCATAGATTATGCTATATACGACCTATAATAAAATGTCAAAAATGTTATTTCTTGTTTGCAATCTAGAATTTTTCTCAAAAATAAGTGGTCTAGAAATATACAAAAGTTCATCTTACTATCCTTTTCATTCTGGATACAGATTAGCAGGTATTTTGGCATACATTAAAGGCCCATATGAAATTCCACATAAGGAGGCATTTTATCAGGATCTGTACTGTTTGCTAAGATAATAACAATCATGAATACCTCATAATTTAGATGCATATTTAAGTACATAATGGACTATCCCATAGCATTTTTATTGTATCAACATGCCTTGGGATAGCCATCAGAATGAAGAGGGTGAACAAAGACCAAATTCAGTAACTAAATCGTCCACTTGGAGTATAAAAGTGTTACAGTGTCATACAAACATATTTTCAAATAAATTACTAAAAACAAAATACATTGCGCCTTTATTTATTGTGTTTTTTTTTTCTTTTTATTGCTTGTTTTTATCCTGCTCCTTCAATTGTGTTTTAACTACAATTTTCCGATTTAAATATAGAATATTTCAATAAATATATATCTCTTTATGTCGTTTTGAGCTTATTCATTCAAGTTTTATACCAATTTAGCCACCCGAGGAACTCGATTGAATCCTGTGACAATTGAATTGGAGACATGCGCGGATACAGAATGACTGTTTTGTCAGAGGGGGTCCAACTTTGACCATTTTTTTTTAGAAAAGCAAATACCACTATAAGCGGGCCATCATCGGCCCGCCAGCGAAACGCCATTTAAATGGCGTTCCGCAGGCGTGCCGATAATGGCCCAAAAGAAAGCTTTGTGGTTTTCAGGGGATCCGGACCAGTATTGCTAAGAAACCTTATATTTTTGTGATTTTCAAGGGGGGGGGGGGGTCCGGACCCCCTGCCCACCCTCCCCCCTCTGGATCCGCACATGGAAGAATTGAAACGACATTTCACCGGATTGAATAATGAGGATATACAATTCCAAATTTAAGCAAACTATCGGATGGAAGCCAAACTGCATTTAATTGTCTACAGTAACAGCCCTTTAGTTAGGAGTGCGTAACAAAACATCATTTTCTTATTCTCAGCCAAACATTTGTTGCAAGTATTCAAAAGAACCGCCTTAATGAGACGGTTCTTTTGAGCACCCAAATATATGTTAAAAATGATGGGAAAGAAAAGAATACAATGAATGCAATTTTTCGCTGACAAAAAGTGTTTAACTAAAGCTGTGCTACTGGATATATGGCATTGGTCTTTTCCTTTGCTCCTCAAATATAAACGTAAAACCTATTATACAGGCCTCGTGATTAGAGACGAAGTCATACAATGTCATTGTTGGTGAAAAGCTGACAGGATCTCTGTATGGAAGAAAGTACATGCCACGAAATGGTTATTCATCTATCGCAGAGATTCGTAGTATACCGATATTTGTAGGTTACGGTCAACTAACTTAATGTTTGTAGGATACAGTCAACTAAATTCTACTTCTGTTGTAGATTTTTTTGCACTTGGCATGTATGACACATGCTATTTAAATATGCAGCATTCGGGTTATAAACCGTGATTGGGCTTAAAACCGGGCATGCAGACTGTCGCATGACATCCATGTTCTATCAAACCTTTTTAATGCTTGATAATCTTTTTGAATTGATCATTCTTACACACCCCGCCTATAAAGTCAATGGTTAAAATCCGTGATTTATTGATTGATAAATCAATGCACGGACAAAGCGCGGACCAGCGTGACGTCAGTCGGTCGCCATTTTGATTTTCATGGTGTCATTTATCACATACGGCATTATAACGTTGACGATAGATGGCGTAACGTCGTTTTTACAACTATTAGACGCTCAAAATGTACGTAAAAATACGCAGTTCAGTCAAAACAAAACTTGCGGGAAATTCTTACAGTCTGTTTAAGATGGCGAAACGTTGTAGACTGAATGATTCGTTCATGTTTTTTTTTATTTTTTTGTCTGTTAGAATCAATATAAATTCGCACTGTCAGTGATTTGTTGTTTAATATATCACTGTCTGTGATTCCGTTGTAAGTGGATAAATCATTCGTCCTTCACGCTCATGGTTTATTCACTTTAACGACTGACCTCCAGCCAGTGATATATTAAGCGGCTAATCACTGCGAGTGCAAATCAATTTCTTAATTAAAGATACGTTTTCCAACAATTTTTTTTTACATTTATAAACTAAATAAACTAAATCACCAAAATATATAGTTTCTGATTGCCCTATTGAAGAACAGTTTTTAACCCAATGTTGTAAGTCTGATGTGGGTCAAAGAAAGTAAGGGTGCAAAGATCAGGAATCGATACAATCAAGTACCACACTTGACCCAGGATACCAATGGGAAAGTGACAAACTCACAGTTAGACACTTCAAACGACAGCCAAGAGGTCAGCCCTTTCCCAGCAGCTGACCACAAAGCACATATAAACAGACACGCACTAAGACATAGCAAACACAAGACAGAACAAAAACATAAAAGATGTTTAATATGTATGAAATATCCCTAACTTATACATAAATCATCTCCTAGTAAATATAAATAAAATTATAAATAATAAAATAAAACAAAAAAAAGTATTCAAAAGACCATACAACTGAATAGTGGAGCAAAGAAATCCAACAGTTAAACCTGTGGGCCCAACAACAGACGCAGCATCAGGCCCAACCATTTTATCTATTGATAAGTCTTCAAGTAGAAACCGTCATAGAGTCTGAAGTCTGACCCACCGGCATGCAATTAAAGAGGAAGGTAAAATTGACAACCGTGATTGGGTTGACCACCAAGCATGCACTACATTAATGTTATTTATGTAATGAGAAATTTTAATAAAATGCGCTGAAAAGTTATAAGTGCCTACAATTTTCTTTAATTTATACACTAAGTCGACATAAAATTCTAGTTCAGAAAGTCCCTTGCGCAAGAGAAATTTGAGTCTCACATGGAATTTAAATATCAAATCATCGTATTGGCGATAGAATAAAAAAAATGCGAGTATGCATTTATTTAATTTGTTTTTACATAAGTGTTATTTATATAATTTGTTTACTTAGGCCATTTCAATCATTTTCTATCTTAGCAATTACATTTTATCAAGCCCAGAAAGGCAGTTCGTACGGAAGTTCATAACTTAAATGCACCGACAAGTATATGGAACATGTGTTGTATATAAAAAGTGTGTTGAAATTGATAAATGAGCCGGTCATGTGATTTCCAACAATGTGGCACTTTGACAAGTGTAGACTCAGACGAGCCTGGGCAGCCTCTTGTTAACCTTAGAAACTCCAAATGATGTTCAGTCAGTAGCATAACACTCATAAAATATTCAAACGACTAGCAAAGGCTCTGATCAGACTGCGCGTATGCTCAGACTGATCTGAGGCTTTGCTGGTCGCACATACCACACTGTTGGAAATCCCATGTCATGGCTCATATTGTTCTGCAGTATACTAATATATGCATGCACATAAAGTTAGGCTATCAAACCTCTCTCTTGATGCAAAATTTAACATTTAACAGAAAATCAATGTAACATATTGATTTTAAGAATACATTTAGAACACAACTCTAAAGTCTCATGCTCCTGTTTAAGACGACATAGTGTTAGTTGGACAATTTAAAATGCCTGACACAATGAGCTTTACATTTCTAATCAAAATATTCATACGGACTTCTGCTGTATGAAAAAGTAAGGAAGAAGGCAAATATCAGCAATTGATTGACACAATCAAGTACCACACCTGACTCGGAACACCATATGAGAAAGTTACAAGCAAACAAGAAAACATCACATACAAGAGAGCTTAGAGGTCAGCCCTTTCCTAGCAGCTGATCATAGGGCTGCAAGGAACAAACAAAACAGTATATCAAAGACAAACACAAAAACACAAAATTGATCCACAAAAGAAGCAGGTTTAGAACGGCAAGTAAACATGTTAAGTAAACATGTTTAACGGCACAAACCTCATCCTTCATTATGATGTGGATAAAAGCACACAGATGTTTGGTTTGCATGACAGATCTATTTCGTATCGATGATTCATCTATTAGTTAATAATAATCAAGATATGGCAAGACAGACTCAGCGAATTTGTATCCCCCACGAAGGGTTATTTTAGAGAATCATGTAAATCACAAAACATACAAAAGTTCACCTTTGGTATTATTCAGATCCTAACAAAGGCCTGTCAAGTATATTCCAGTGCTAAGTTTAATAATATAATATAATCTTACATCTGCACAATTTTAAAAACAGACCTTTCAACCCAACCCGAGAGGTCAAAAGTGTTACCCTGCATGTAGGTCTACACTTCTTCAACTTTAATTTGATATGCAACATGACCACTTTTAGAAAAGAAAAAAAATGCCTTTTGACCACACCCCAGTGGTCGAGGGTATGTGTAATGACAGCATATTTGATCATTGTGCTCTGTTTAATTAATTCTGTTTAATTGCTGCTCTGTCTGCATGAAAATTTCAGCAAGAAAACGACAACTGCCTTAGTTATTACGAAATCTTTGGGTGGGGTAAAACTTTGAAACTGCTATGCCTATCCACAGGCACTGAGCAATCATGATCTATAATGAGGAGTTCTTAAATAGTATAGCTTTGATGAAATGTGAAGATCATCACACAAAAAGACTAATATAGGTTTTGCCTTATAATTGCCTATATTAAAACAAGGGCAATAACTCAAGTGTTAAGAGGTCGATTTTGACAAACCTTATAGGATATTGAGAGTCTATAGCACATATCATTTATACCAAGAATGAATCAAATCTGTTCAATATGCACTTAGATATGGTTCTGGGTGGACAAAAAGTGTTGACAGATGGGAAGATGGATAGACAGAATGGATGGACGGACGCTTGGACAACGCCAAAACTATATCCCTCCGACTTCAGCATATAATACATATAACTGAATAGTAGAGCAACAAAAATCTACCAGATAAACCAATGTGGGCCCAACCACAGACACAACATCAGGCCCCATCCCTCTCATCTAAAGATTAGTATTTTAGTTGGAACTGTCAAAGAATCTGAGGTCTGACCCGCCGACGTGCAATTAAAGAGGAAAGCAAAGTTGCCAATTTTGGTTGTGTTGACCACCAAGCATGCAGTCTATCCCAATATATTAATAATATATTTTTTTAAATGATAAATTGCATTTGAATAAACTGCGCTGAAAAATTATTAGTTCGAACATTTTTCTTTTCTTTATAGTTTGTATAAAAATGGTGCCGTTACTTAAAAGAACCATATCATCAGCAAGATGGTTCTTAATCTTTTGCTTGGAAAAAATGAGCCTTATTTAAATTATTGTCTGCTCTCGCATCTGCAGGTGAACTTTAGAACTCTGTATTGCAAACGATATGGACTCAGATCAGGCTTTTACTTTAGGCCAGTCTGAAGAGAGTCCATATTGTTTGCTCCTAATATATGTCAGTCTGGTTTTTATTCAGAGTCGTGCTTCATATTGATTTTTAAATTTAGTGGATGAATTATGGGTCGGCTTATGCGATTTCGGATGTCTTTGCTTCCATATGATCAAATTTAGACTGTTGTGAGTGTGAATATATGTAGCAGTAGATAGCAGACAGCATTTTAGGGCAGAAATTTCTTGACAAGACAGGCGAAATAAAATTGTAAGTCGACCAATTGACTCTGGTTTAAAATGAGAGCAATTATAAAACCCTCAGTATGCAAGTGACCGTTCAGTAAAGCTGCAGTCGTCATGTACTATCCATAAGCAAACCACAGCAAGTGACTGACGATGAGTGATCTGAATGCAAATTCACTGAACACCGACAGAAATACGTCAAGTATAATTCGCGGTACATTAACAGTATTTTGATGTACTATCTTTTGAAAGTAAACGTTGTGCAATAGTTGTATTGGCACAGGTTTCATATTAAGTGCATTTCTCGCAGCTTGACAATAATATACACTTATCACATGCTTTTAAGTATAATGCAAAAAAAATAAACGTGTTTTGTCAAACGTGAGCTTTGGTCACTACAGGGAACGTTCCGCAGAAATGCTTAGTAACCATTCTATCAGATCATATATCATAATATATATTGAACCATTACCTGCATAATCACCAGACCATAACTTCTATGCAATTCTGCATACGAATGCTTTTAAAAATCGCCCAAGAGAAAATAATGAATTTCTAATCATCATCATTCAAACGAAATAAACTTAACCTGATACAACATTACATTACGTGTCATCTCACCCGTGTCACTATTTGCCAAAGTACCTGTTTGCAGTCATCTAGAATAAAAAGGACTAGGTAGTACAAAATAGAGACCCAAATTTCACTATGCAGATGCATCATCACAGTGCACTAAAACCATGCAGGAAAGACAACGATGTGTCCAATTACCTCCATTGAACAAACTGTTATTAAATAGCTTCACAATAATTATTGCATACTACAGTGTTTGGTCGCCAGTTTGAAACTGCTCATCATTTGTCTTTTGGATCTTCCCTGATGGTTAGTTATCAGAACGGAATAAGAATGAGCTTTGCTAGGCTTCTATGGATTACATTAAGTATTGCCAAAACTGTGTGGTAAATTCGAGAAAGTGAGCGAAAAGATATATTTAGACCAGTTCAAGAGCCTTTGGTTCTCATACGCGGATCCAGAGGCGGAATTAGAGGTCCGGATCCCCCTGGAAAGGTACAAAGCTGTAGGTTTCCCCCTACTGGTATGGACCACCCTGAAAACTCACAAAATACCCAGCTAGCACTCAGTGTCGAGCCACCATCGACCCGCCAATGAAACGTCAGCCGATGATGTCCCGCTTTGTTAACTGTGCATAGATTTCTTAGGAATGCCGGTATGGACCTACTCTCCTGTCCTGTTAGTAAATTAACATGATGACAAACAAACAGCAGAAAAAAACGTTGTCAAAACTGTGGATCTGGACCTCCCATAACGAAACTTTCTGAATCAGCACCCTTACTGCTTTGGAAATGGACCTTCCCTGGCGAAAGTTTCTGAATCAGCGCCCGTGCTTAAACGTTGTCAAAGCTGTAGATCTTGACCTCACCTGGCAAACATTTGTGGATCCGCACCTGTGCTAAAACGTTGTCAAAACTTTGGATATGGACATCCCCTGGCGAAACTTTCTGAATCCGTGACCGTACTAAAACGTTGTCTAAGCTTTGAATATAGATCTCCCCTGGCGAAACTTTTTGAACCCGCACCCGTACTAAAACGTTGTCTAAACTTTGGATATGGACCTCCCCTGACGAAACTTTCTGAATCCGCACCCGCACTAAAACGTTGTCAAAATTTTAGATATGGACCTCACCTGACAAACGTTTCTGGATTCGCGCCCATGCTAAAACGTTGTCAACACTTTGGATATGGACCTCCCATGACGAAACTTTCTGAATCCGCACCTGAGCTTATTCGTACGATGTCAAAGCTTTGGATATGGACCTTCACTGACGAGACTTTCTGCATCTGCTCCTGTGCTATATCATTGTCGAAACTATAGATCTGGACCTCCCCTGATAAAACTTTCTGGATCTGCGCCTGTGCTAAAAAGTTGTCAAAACTTTAGAACTGCCCCCCCCCCCCCCTCCTGACGCAAAGCCCATGCGAGGCGATCTGACGGAGCTGGGGTCCAATTCCAGAGAGTTTTGTCAGAGGGGATCAAACTCTGACAACGTTTGTTTTTATTAAATATTTTTGATTGATGAGGGGAGAGAGGATCCTAATACCACTACAAGCGAGCCATCATCAGCCCACCAGCAAAACGCCAACTCATGGCGTTTCGCTGGTGGGCCGATCATGGCCAAACGTTGAATGCTGGCTTGGTAGCTTTGTGATTTGTAAGGGGATCCGGCCATTATTGCTTGGAAACACTATATCCTTTTGATTTTCAGAGGTGGAGTCCGGATCCTCTGACGACCCCCTGGATTCGCGCATGAATGTTTGATATTGTTAAATAAAGATATTGTTAATTTGATCTTGAAGGTCAACCTGTATTTTAATCATAAGTTCGGCAATTGCTATATACGTGGTTTGGTTCAAGTGATTGTTTATTGTACCCTGTTATCTAGGGCCACTGTAGGAGTTAAATTACATACAGTTCTAAATGCCTTGCAACCGGAAAGTCTGGTTTAGTTGCACGCGATAACAGATGTGCTTTGTGAGAGTTGTTTTGTCTGTGCTGCGTGGCGGCCCTAGAAAGTCTCCTCACAATTTCATTTAATGCTCTTATTATTCCAATCCTTAGGATTGTGTGTTCAATCTCTTTCCATTATTCCGGTCCCTGGATAGTGCCTCTTTTGTGGATTTTTTATGCGTTTTTTCTGTCGTGTGTTTGCTATGCCTTTGTGCATGTCTGTTTAGTTGTGACTTGTGGTCACCTGCTGGGAAAGGGCTGACCTCTTGGCTCTCGGTTGTGGTGTCTAACTGTGAGTTTGTCACTTTCCCATTGGTATCCTTGGCCAGGTGTGGTACTCGATTGTATCGAATCCTAATCTTTGCATCCTTATTTGCATAACTTGCTGCATGCAAATTTTCAATATTCTAGTTAGCTACATGTATAAATGTTGTCTCTGTACCTTATCAGTCATGTTTGCGCAAACCTCGAAGACAGATTTATCAAAACGAGGCAAAATTATGTGTACATTAACCGTATCTGCTGTCGTGCCAACCAAGAGTGACAGCGAAGTAATATTTTGTTTACTAGTACACTCCACCTGAGCCAGCGCGAATCAATAGATCACTTGTGTATTAATCATATCCTGTGGATTAATACACAGGTGATCTATCGATTCTAAGTCCCTGGTAACTTTGTAAACAAAATATGACGTCACTGTCACTCTTGGCTGGCAGGGCAATAGGTGTAATATCTTTTGAAAATGAACGTTGCACAATATTTATTTAAACGGTGTTCAACCGCATCTAACGCGCAACATATGAAACCTTTGCAAATTGGCACAGTTTCATATTTACATGTAGTACCTTTCTCGCAGTCTAACAACAAAACACACTTATCACATGCTTTAAACTATTTTAACATGCCTTCAGCTTTTTGGTAAAGAGGTCGTTTGTTTGTTTTGTGTTTAATCTTTACGTCACAGTCAACAATTTTCAGTTATGTTATAACGATTTCCTGCCTTCATGGGTTAAACTAGAACGTAGTTCATTAGCCGGCCCAATTCTCATTGCAAATAAAAAAATAATAAATAAAAAAAACGGCATTCCCTTCAGGACAAGGCCCAATTTTCATTGCAAAAAAACAAACAGACGGACTTTTTGCGATTGGTAACCCTCCGCCGATTGTAACCGTCGACATCGCACCCTTGCAGACAATTCGTTTCCAGAAAACTACCTAATCCCGGACTTCCATGTTAAGCAAACGTTTATTTATTTTATAGTATAATATCCATTTGGAAACCTGAAACCCCAAAACGAGTAGTATGGCATAAAGTGAAAACTCAGATGAAATGCAGGATCAGGGGTCATTTTATCAGGGTCTTCTCTGTTTGCTAAACGATAATATGAGCCGCGACACGTGATTTCCAACAATGTGGCATACTCAGACGAGTTTGTGCAGCTTTTAATCTTAGAGACTCCAAATGAAGTTCGGTCGGTAGCTTAACACTCATTGAATATTTAAGCGACTAGCAAAGGCTCTGGTCAGTCTGCGCTTATGCTGGTCGCAAATACCGCATTGTTTGAAATCTCATATCACAGCTCATATATAAATATTTTTTTTTTTTTGGATATTATAGCCTGCAATCCCTAAATATATACAATGGAACATCCTGACCTTACTGTCTCAAAATTTGTGGAAAATTCCACTGGTCTTAAAAGAGCTACCATATAAGAAGCATCGAATCGCTTGGTGGTAATTACAGTAAAACCTGTCTGTAACGGACACTCTTAAAACAATAAAAAAAAATGGTTTTCAAGCTCAATTATCGCTTTATGCAGGTCAAAAGTATTGCAGAATGCTCCAAGGGGAGCATTCTGCAATACTTTTTTCCCTTCATTAAGCTACAATTCGTCATTAAGACCTTTGTTTTATCTATTTTTGAGTGGCCGCTTAAGACAGGCTTTACTGTACCAATATGGATATCATTTTTGTTCTTTTCAGCTTTTGAAATGCGGAAAAAACGCCTCGTCTACCTTGAAAGGGTTTCAAACGGTTTTGTTATTCAATATGTTATGTAAGCGACAGCCCGTATATTAAACACCCAGTGCAGCGGACAGACGTTGTTGACTTGCATTTGTCCGATTATTTCAGAAATTTTCACAATAATCTCAACATGAACCAACCTTTGATCCTGTTTGCTTTAATTGGCATTGTGGCTGCCTATCCGGTAAGTTGTTTTTTTCATTAAAGTGTATGTTCATGATTTTGAACATTTTACGTAAATCAAAAATAAATTTTATTTAATTTTCATAGATCATTTCTTCATCTGCTAAGTTCATAACAGCAATTTTTTGGGCAATTATCTAAACATCTGGGGGCTGACATCTTGCAGTAATGGACATTAAGCAGATGGACATTAACCTCTTTTTCACTGAGCTGAGTGATTCACGGAGTCGCATTATCTGTAAGATTTTCAGTGGTTCCATATATTGATTCATTATGGATATTCTGTTTTAATAAAAATCAACAGACAGACCAATGCACCTTAGAATGTTACAACTATTTAAAGAAAAGTAGTACGTTTTTCAATAAGTTTCAGTTGAATTTTTTAGTTAAATTGTACCCAAAATGATAAATATGTCGTCCACTATAGCAAATAATAGTGCTTTAAGGGTTAAATTTTAGAAATAATTATCAAACATCAGCCCATATATCAAATTATACTCATTAATGTACACACCGCTAAAATGTTACTCTGAAACATCGTGAATTTTTGCCATTATGAAGGTTTTACAATACTACTCTGGTAGTGTGAAAGCAGGTCAAAGCGCTTCCAGTTCACTTGTAAGGAGCTCATTTACCTCTAAAATGGCTGGAGTCCAGTGGAGCCAGAAAGTAACAAGAACGCGCAGTCGATGGGGCGCCATCGCAAATCCCCACGCTAATGTTTTTTACTCCCCCAGCACCCCCAAGTCCCTACCCGGGGCTTGACCCTTGCATCAGAATGAAGATTTTGTTCAATATGTTTTCTATCTTTTATTTGTGAGAACATACACAAAGTTTGGTACAAAAGCTTTATAAATTCGCATGGCAACCGAAATTTAACGATATTTGACCTTTTGACCTCGCCCCAAGGTCACTCGTTTGAACGTATGATAGAAATTTTACTTACATTCTGTTCTGCTCGTCATCCTTGCCAATTTGATATGCCACATGACCATGTTTGAAAAAAATGACCACCTGGGCACCACCAGTTGAACGGCCACTCTCAAAATACCCAAAATACGCAAAACATGGTTTCCAAGACCAATTATTGCTTAATGCAGGTCAAAAGTATTGCAGAATTCTGCAATGCTTTCGACCTTCATTAAGATTCCAGTTGTCATTGAGATCTTTGTTTTGTCTATTTTTGAGTGGCCGTTTTACACAGGTTTACTGTTAATGGTTATTGTCGTCTCTACACCGTCTCTATTGTCCAACTTACCTGTTTAGTTAACCATGTTAACGGAACATAGAATCAAAGTTAATTTAGAAGGCAAAGATCAGGAATCGATAAGTCAAGTACCACACCTTACCCGAGACCCCATATTGGAAAGTGGCAAAAACACAAAGAAAGACCACACACATGGGAGTCAAGATGTCAGCCCATCCCCAGCAGTTGATCACAAGGCTACAAGGAACAGACAAGACAATTAAGACACACATGAAGCATAAATGTAACGAAGCACCGCCTATAACCACTGGAGGGCTTAAACATGGTAAACGGCGCCAACCTCATCCTTCATTCTGGTGAGGATCAAGACACATAGGTGTTTGGTTCGCATGAAAGATCCCTAACTTATCGATGCATCATCTCCTAGTACATACAAATCAAGATATAAAAAGGAGACAAAGCAGAAATAAGGACTCAACAGTAAATACAAATTAATACCGGAGTAAAAAAAACAGTTAAACCCCATTGAAAAGTCACCTTTACATATATGTTCTAAAATTGTTGTTGTAAATGTATATTTGATAGGATATAAGGACTATGAATCTATTAACTTTTGTTTCTCTTTACAGAGCGCCAATAAACGCTCATTGGGCTTTGAAATGAAGGCTGGAGGTCAATTCAAAGGTAAGCTTAAAAGCTAGCTTATATTCAAATGTTACTTAACGCATATACTAGAAAACGTGCATGTGCGTTGGATACCACGTTCTTCATGCGTTCAGTATTCAATTATTTTATACCTTAGCCATCTAAAGACCGGGATTGGTATTTCGGCAAACAGCGAGGACTCAGATGAAATGCCGCATTATGCAGCATTTTATCTTATTTGCGCTGTTAACTAAGACAAAATCAATATTCAGAGATAAAAAAGGGATATTATCTAAAACCTTTGACCTGTTACCCTCAATATATACAATGGACCATCCTGACTTAATTTTATTATATACCTATAAACGATACAACTTATGAACTGTCTGTTTTCTGGCCATCTGATACAGAAAACCGGATCCACGGACTGAGGTTTTCTGAATCTATATCACTATCCTTCAAAACGAGGCTAACGTCGGTTACCTGTTTTTGTGGCGACGTTACGTCAAGTTCATTTCAAGCATGGAACCAGAGACGGAAAACATGATGACGTAACGTCAAGAAACGTAACGTAATGGCGAACGTTCCCGCATTTTTTCTGACCAAAACAATTTATAAAATCAGAATAATGTTAGAAAATATTATATATTATAATAGTAACTTAATCTGGCGTCCAGCTGCTGTCCGTTCTAAGGCTGTGATTTTGTTGTCGTTGATTACTCTCCTTGTTTGTGGGGGTTCTGGGTTTAGTCCTTGTTTTGTTATGCAGTACTTAGTTTCCTTTCTGAAACCAACTTGATGGAGAAGAGAGAGCTGGCTGCTTTACTTTAATTGTCTTCCTGGTGTCTTGTGATTATTAAAGTTCTGTGGCTCTTCCTCATGGTGCCGTGGGTTGGTCTGCAGTGTTTGATCGTGGTAGTTCTTGATCATGCACACTATATGTTTTCTTATGATGCATTGTACATACCAAAGGGCTACATTTATTTTTTCAAATTAAGATGCACGACTGTCCAAAAGATTATTTTATCTAAGCAAACTGTGCAGACCCTTTCTGGGCTTTGTCATCTGGTGCTTTACTTTACCCATTAAAAACCTACAGCACACATAGGGTCAATATGATCCAACCCATTTACGAGCTATGGACAAATGTCGCGACTTGTCCGCCCTGGACAAAATCATTTGAAGAAAATCCACTAACCAAAAATTCAATACATACATATAGATGTAATGTCAACATTTAGCATTTGTGCACTTCTGGTCGTGCATAAGAAAGATATATGACCGTCTCAAATGATGGTGCTTTCTTTCTTTCGTTCATATAGTAAATCCGATGATTAAGAAGATTATTGAATGTCCAAAAATTCAAAAATCCGCGAAGCGTAGAGAAGGCCTGAAAAGGAAGAGTTTTGTATTCCTTTTTGTAAAAAATGTATAAAACCTAAAAACAACGGAAAAGCCAGAAAAATACGAACAAATATATTATTTTTTCCAGAACAATTTCGCTTTCCTTCAACTACATGTAAAAGTTATCATTATGAGTGGAAATGCTGTCGTTGTTGTTTTTTTTTTGTTGTTGTTGTTTCCTTACTTAGAATGAGTTAATCAGTGTTTGAAATACTAAAGATAAATCAAAGTCTTTTAACTATTGTAAATACACATGATTGCGCAAAAAATCAAGCACATAGAGGTTTCAAATATATTGTTTTAATGTACTGTTAAAAGTGTTACTTTACAACGGACTTGGTGGCAGTTTGGACCCAGTATAAACTGACTGGTCACTGACTCTATTTAAAAGTACTGCAGCCACTAAAATTGATTCTGAACGTACACGAGATTATAAGAGGTTACTCTGGTATGCAAAGCTGAACTATTACGAGTTACAGTAAAAAGAATTGAAGTTTTCTGATCTTTTTATGTTGATTTCTGACGATTTTTGGCTGGAAAATAGTTAAAAAGGGTACCTAGGTTTCTTGCTGATGTTCATAAAGACGGATAAACTTTCAATAAATATAACAATACAGTCGTAAAGATAGTATATTGAACCATTGCTTTTTGAAGAAAATTTAAAGATATGCAGAGAAATAACAGAGATATGATTATTTAATCTTTAACATACGTCAGTTTTTAAAGCTTAGCTACCGTTGAGCCACGACAACGTATTTCCATTGTATGTATACATTAACCTGTATGTAAGTGACCAGTCCGTCTTAATTGGGTCCGAGGTGGCAGCTAAACTGTCACTAGTCTTTGCATAACTTTTAAATTTCCTAACAATATGTTCTTTTCGATTGTTTTGATCCGGGAAAAAACACAACATAGACGGATGGCTGAGAATGGGTTTGCTCCCCCCCCCCCTAGGGAATTTTGCAGACATATCCTATCCTGTAGAGAATTGAAAGCTGAGTCCTTTAAGAGATGTTTGCACTCTGTGCTCCGGGGCGTTAGTCTGTAAGAGCCTGTAACATACGTTACTTAATCAAACTAAGAAAAAGTAAATTGAAAGTTTGGGCTACAAATTAAAGACATTAAAATATTTATTTTTAAAAATCATTCATATAGTCTGCATACTGGATATCTTAACTACACATGACAGCCATTTGAACAAAATTGCGGCTTCCTAAGGTGTCATATGCGTTACATAAATCAGATAACCCATTAAAATTTGCAAGTGTGGCTAACATCATTTACATTCACAATCTCTCTGTGTGTTTTACAAAATGTTTTTAACCATGTCTGACTAGCTTATGCAATTGGCTAACAGAAAAATTAAAGTTTGTTTCCCTAGCTTGAATATTTTTTCTGGAATAAGCAATTAAACAACCCTACCCCTACCCAGTTTTAAGGTGAAATATTTGGTTTTAAAACTAAAGTAAAAATAGTTAAAAATATTTGCAGTTGATGAATGTGTTTCATTGTTTAGTATTTATTTGCTTATATGAAAAGACTCATAAATCTGCAAGTTTGTTGCAATTTTTTTAATATCAGAGGCTGTAACATATGTTACCTGATGTAATAAATGGGCAAGCTCATTGTCTTTACGTAAGATATGCCTAAAAATGTTTTAATCTCCTCGAGGGAATTTTGCAGACATATTCCTTCTTATAGTACAACTCAAGCTGCATCGAATAAGGGATGTTTGCACTCTCTATGTTGGGGCGTTAGTCTGAAACAGCGTGTTACATGCGTTACTATATCAAATAAAGGAAATGTAGTTTGAAAGTTTGAGCTAAAATTGTGAAAAAACTTGCAGCTGTTGGATATCTTACATTGTTTAGGGATTTTAAACTGGCTCCTATGATAAAGACCTATATATCTGCTAGTTGTCATCAAGTTTTAAAGATCAGAGAGCGTTACATATGTTAGCGTGATAAGTAAAATCATCAAACAGTATTTTGACATCAAGCTGAGTAAGGGCCTGCTCCATCCTAATCCCCTTTGGAATTCTGCAGACAAATTACATCTTATGTAACCATTCAAGGTGCATTTAATAAGAAATGTTTGCACTCTGTAAGTTGGGGGGTTAGCCTGTAACAGCTTGTTACATATGTTACTATATCAATTTGAGAATAAGAAATTTGAATGTTTGAGCTACTAAAATAAGACATTAAAATTATCTAATAAATTGACATTCTTATAGTCTTTATACTGGATGTCTTTGCTACATGTGGAAGCTGTTTAACATTAATATGGCTAACTGTGGTGTTATGTGCGTTACATGAACCTAATTATAATTTAAAAGCTATAAGTGTGGCTATCGTCATTTAGTTAAACAACTTCTATGACTTGGTTTCAAACTGTTTTATTAGATTTTACAAACATATACTCAATTGATGAATAGGAAAAACCAAGTTTGCTTTTCTACTTAAATATATTGTCTTATAGGAGCCCTTACTTCCAGTTTTACAGAGAAGCGAATTTTGTTATTACCGTTTAAGTAAAACACATGAAAGGGATTACAGCATGTGGATATTTTTCATTTTCTTAGTCTGTCTTGCTCATATATCTGCAAGATGTCATTAAGTTTAAGATCAGGACACTTAATGTGTACTTATAAGTCTTTGGTGCTAAAACACTAGAAATTATATTCATTTCTGATTATCAAGCCCATGGACTGTTTTTACAGATGTTATCAATGACCTTTTTGACACATTTCCTAATACGGTGCATATAATGCAAAACATAGAGCCACAAATAGAAAAGATAGTTTTACATTTTTACAAGGAAATACAATAAATGAAATGGTCCAAACTATTTCTCATCGATTTAACACTCATGTTAAACGTTTGTCGTTGTCTGCTTCTGTGGTAATCATTATTATCACACGTCTCCTTGCAACTAGTAAAATCATCACACAATATTTCAATCATTTACTGTTATTCAATTTTACCACCAGTCCACTCAAAATTGATGAGCCATTATCAACTTTCCAATTTTGCCATTTATGGCTTGGAACATTCGGAAACTGATATGAATTCCTTATAGTTGGCTCTTTGAGTATGTGTTTCAAGTGATACTCTGCCAGTAGGAGAAAGACTAAAGCTTTACAAGGAGGAAAACTATGTCATTAAGAGCAATGAGTACCTAGACGGATGTACCTTGATATTTCTGTGATAAAGAATCATATCTTAGCTGGTTAACTTTTATAAATGTAGCCTTTCCATACATGCAACCCACATATTTTCATCTAATAATGTCTCTGCACTTATTATCTTTCCCCAAGCATTCAAAAACTTATTTGAAGTCTTAGTACGTCTGAAGTGCTGAAACCGAGGTAATTCTTTCCCTTCAGATAAACGATTTAGATGTATCACAGCAGGTAAAGCAATGAAATGCAGGATGAACAGAGCGCAAATAGACCCTTTCAATTCAATGATTCACTAAGTTTCTAAGATAAGAGCGCTTATTAAAGGATGTAACATATATAACTCATCATTATAAATGAGCAAGGGCATTGTCATGACATCCTTTTTGATTACACAGTCAGAGGCAAGTGTTTTCAATTTCAATGTTTTCAATGGATCATGAAATGAGGCACCTTATCAACTTGTTTACTCTGTATAAATCTTCCATAGAGCATAATATAGAACTACTGGTTATCCCATTCTACCTAATAGTCCACTTTCCTTCTTTTGAATGCAACAGCTAATGATATGGTTGCAAAAACTGAGAAATCATAGGTTTTACATTATTCTAAGACATGCTTCAATGTACTGACATCAAAAAACAACCTACTGCAAACATAATTGATGGCAATGTCCAACTTCATATTCTTTCTCTTATACCAGATAACTTTCAAGGTGTAACAGAAATTGTTTCAGACGGTCTGCCAAAACCATCAAGAGTCAATATTGTAACTAAAGAAAACTTATAAAGTTCTTTGGGCGCATCAAAATACTATTGATCTAAGACCTGAGGACTTAAGCACCAAAAGACTAGATAGGTTCCATGGCAAATGATGCAAAAAAGCAGCCTATCAAATTTCTGTTTGACCAATGTCAGAAATCTTTAAGTATTCTTAGAGGTACACGGTAGAGACATAGATTTTGCAAAATCAGAGCAAAGTTACATTTGACTAGCACAGATAAAGATGCAGCTGCAGTTAGATTGCTCTAGCCACTTCACAGGAAGATATATATACCAGAGTCATACTCCATTGTATGTATATATGTGAAATGGCATTAAACCCATATTTAATCAGGTGTTTGATCCCATGACACTGACATGCTGTTTCTGCTTTTGAAGAATGCTAAGGATTCAAGTTTGGCTGAGTCTAGTTGTTTGACGCTGGCACTGGTCACACAAACAAAGAAAATTAAGTCTTTTGATGGCAAAAGAGGAGGATCGCATGAAATGCTTATAAGTGATGTTTGTCACAATTACCAATTTTAAAAAGTAATCTTAATTAATGTAACACATATAACACCAGAGGAAGCTGTATATTTGTTAGAAAATCTTTTCTTATGTATCAAAGGTATTCAGCATGCCAACTACATGAATAATTCAAATAAATAGATAGTTTTTGTCTTCTTTCTGTTTCTCAGACTTTCAATTCATTTATTCTTAAATTGATATGGTAACATATGTATCATACCATTACAGGCTAACCTCCTGGTTTATAGAGTGCAAACATCTCTTATTTGTTGCAGCTTGAATTGTTCTTTAAGGTAGGATATGTCTGCACAATTCCCAAAGGGGTGGAGAAGAACAGGATTGTACTCAGTTTGCAGTCCTAATACAATGCCATGATTCTGCTGGTTGTGATGAAATGGGTGATTATTTTGCCATAGAAGCAGACACAATGATAGACATTGTGAGGGTGACTTGAATAAGATTGTTTTTGAATAATTTTATTTAATAGGAATATTTGTTAAATTGTGTCATTTAAATGAGAACTATTATTTTCTATCTATATGTCTATATATTTTAATATTATAGGCATAAGGAAATATGTGATTAAAAAGGTTATATATAACATAGGTAACACAATTCCATGGGCTTGTTATCAGCAATGACTGTAATTACTAAGACTAAGGCACCAGATTAATAGGAAAACATGTGAAAAACGGTATTTTCCTGGAATATCATCTCTTACTTCCAAAAAAATTTCCTAGCTCATTCATTATGCCATGTAACATACGTTACATACTTTAATAAGTGCTCTGATCCTGATGTCAAACTTGCAAATGTATGATTCTTTATTGCATTAGCAAGACAGTGCCAAAAATGTAAGATATCCACGAGCGTCAAATATTTTCAAATATTTTTCTTCAATAATAGATAACAAAATTGGGTACTTAAAATTGGGGGTAGGGTTGTTTAATAGCTCATATAAAACGGTGTATTTGAGATAGAAAAGCAAACTTTGTTTTTTCTATTAGTCAAATGAGTATTTTAGTAAACTAAGATTAAAAACACTTGTAAAAATGCACAAATTGTCTGTAAAATGAATGATGTTAGTTACGATTTCAACTTTCAAAGGGAAATTTAATCTATGTAACGCATATAACACCATTGAAGGCTGTAATTTTGTTTAAACTGCTGCTTTTATGCAGCTTAGGCATTCAGCTTGCAAACTACATAAGAAATTTGAATAATTAGATGGCTTGATGTCTTCTATCTGTAGCTTAAACTTTCATTTTGATTTTTTCCTTAGTTTGTTACAGTAACATATGTAACAGGCTGTCAGAGACTAACGCCCCGGAGCACAGAGTGCAAACATCTCTTAAAAGATGCGGCTTGAAATTTTCTTCAAGATAGGATATGTCTGCAAAATTCCCTAGGGGGGGGGGAGCAGGACCTTTTTTAGCTCGAAGTCTAACAGTAGTAGGTAGAAATATTTAACATGACTCCAAGTTGTTTTAGTAGGACAAATGAGTATAAGGATGGCAGCTCAGCTGCCATTTCTTTTTGTGTAACTTACACGTATTTCTACAGGAAGGGACTTTGACGTGACAAAGAAAAATCACGAGGGGCCGAGTGTGGTGGATGAACTCAAAACGTTGGGTAATTAAGAATTTTAAGTGCTTATGCTCTAGTTATTTGTTTGTGTTATTTTGCCAGAAAACCTTTCCACGGGGTTTTCCAACGAAGAAAGCCTGACAAAAACCAAACTGCTAAATGACAGAGAAATGTTAAAATCCGGGGTTAAAAAACTGAAATTTTGCGTGCCTAAACTTTCCGAATAGTGATCGACAAAGCGTTGATCAGACTAAGCCTTATGTGCAGGCTGATCTGCGCCTTTGCTGTTCGCACGCATCAAAGACACCCGTTTAGGGGATTCTGATCTTCAAAGGTTTAATGCAATTAAAAGTATCATGAGTTTGTGGATGGGATAGAGAAAAAAACTCTCCCGGTGATAACCGTTTGGCAACCTCACACAAATTATGGTGTGCACTATATCACTGTGTGAGCCCGTCCATCGTGTCAATTAGAGGAATGATTATAACTCTTGAACCACATAATATATTTGGATCAAATTTTGCATACTTATTTATTTTAGCATTGTCCAGCTACTAGTATGCAAAAGGGTGACGAGGTTGCTAGGAGGATATAAATCATAGACCTCTGTCGAAAATCGCAAAATCTATGTAAAACAGAAAAATATGCAAATTAATCGAAATAATACCAATAACATTTATATTTAATAGACTTGGTATCAAAATGTTTCATGACCCGCCTGTGTACTACATGCATTAAATCTGTGTGATTAATTCTGTCCGTTCAATTTGCTTTCCACAAATTCCTTTCTGCCAACATGGGCAACGGATACTGATTAATCTGACGTCGCGCACAGTGTTGGCGTACAAAACGGGGTTTTGCATTTTTTCTATTTACAGGAACCGAATTTTGATATTCTGGTCATTTTTTTTTGTTTCAAAACTAGAGGTGTACGTTTGCCTTGTTCAGAGTTTATTGATTCTTAGTTTTTGTTTATCAAAACAGTTAAAAGGGAGCCCAAGAACTCAAAATTTGGGAGTAAAACGTCTGTAACTCTGTAACAATAGCGCTGTGGTAGGCATACGCGAATGCGTATTTCAACAGCATTTTGACGCCGATTATTACTGGATTTAGTCTACGTCAAACCTGAAACGTCACCGATCAACGTCATATCCAGTTTGTTGTTTATTTCTCTACAACGACGCCTCAGAAAGTTAAATTTTGAAAAATAATATCTGTAACTTGTTACAAAAAACGCGCGAAAAATACAGGCATGGTCTCTTCGGTAAGTAATTTTGTAATCTTGATGGCGTTTTATTGACAAAATATTTGTTTGTTAAAAATGTACTTTTTCCGTTGTGAAAGTTAATCGAAAAATATTTGCCTTGCCGCTTTCCATTTAAAAATGTTTAACAAAACCCCAAGTCTTAAAATTTGTTACCAAAACACAATTTTCATTAAAATAAATACACATACTCTTGAAATTTTAGCATAGCTTTAATGTTGACAATGAAACTCACTAAAAATTTATATCTCCACAATGTACTTTGCTTGCTCACTTAAAATGCGGTATATGAAGTTTATCCGCCGAAAAATAAAGAAAATGTGAACATTAACCCCAGTCTTAAATTTTGTTACCGGCAGTAAAAATGACGTTAAACAAAGAAACGTCAAACGAGGCATTTGAGAATAAGCTGCCGTTCTCAGTTCTGTTGTTTATGCGTGAACACTAAGTTAGAAATACTGATTATGACGTGTATGAAATAGAATTTATTGATGTTTGAAAGCTAGAAAATGGTTTTCATATATTTTACCAGCGAATGACAGTCTCCAGAAGCAAGACATCTAGCTAAATATAAGGAGAAGAAGAAAGAAATTAGCGTCGCGACGTTACAATTCGACGATACGTTTTGTACGCCAATACTGTGCACGCCGTCTGTACGTTCACCACCGCTCGTGCTCATTACAGTCAGTTTATTCTCTTTTATTCTTTTCATTCAAAAATACGAAATTACCAATGTATGTGTAGTCTACACGTGACAGTCTGAGTAAAATACACATGGGTAAGATTATAAGAATCTATCATTAGTGTGAGGGTAGGATAGAAAAATCCGTCCCGAGGATCACCGTTTGGCATCACGAGGCTTGCCGAGTGGTGACAAACGATGATCCCGAGGGACTGATTTTTCTATCCAACCCTCACACGAATAAAGGATTCTGTTTCTTGCTCACCACTGGTTTTACTATAAAATTAGCTTCCAGAAGTCCCTGAATAAGCTAAGAAGCAATTTAAAATGATGACGTCATTTTAACATAACAATGACGTCACTTGACAACCAATGTATGAAGCCCTCACGTGACAGCCTGGGTAAGATAGCATGGGTAAAATAAGATTTTCTATCCCAGGGTAAAATCTCAGATATCCTTATCCGTTGTGCAAGAAAAGAATCTCTAAACCAGGCCCCGAGGTTATAAAACTTTGTTCATGCTCAACTAAAGTGAGCACGAAATTTCAACTGCTCATAAAACTAAAACGCTGAAAAATAAAAACTTTTCTTGCTTTCAAACTCTCAGACGTTGTATTTATCCTGCTTGATGGCATTTTAACATTTATGAGCAGGACAAATTCCATGTTCAGTTGAGTTGAGCATGAAAAAAGTTTTTTATTTCCGTGAGGCCTGGCTAAAATCTCATGTATTCTTGTAAGGTCATTCACCTTACTTCACTCAGACGCGACGTTATATGATTAAAGACTCCACGCAATTATACCCCAAATGATTATCTTATAATACTTATCATTTTATTTATCGCATACCCCACAGACACAAAACGTTAAAACAACGTCTTATCAACGTAATGACGTCACATCGACGTTGACATGACGTGTTTGACGTCATTTGTTAGCTCAATAAACGTTGCTACCCTGCAGGCACATTACGTCAAAACAACATCATACAACGTTGTTTTAAGGTTTTGAGCCTGCTGGGTTCCCATCAGACTCATGACGTCAAACAACGTAACGTTAATTTCGACGTCATGTGCCTACTTGATTACGTCATAACTTGGGTGTACCATTGTAGTGGATATTTTGAAACGTCACTTGAATACTGACCAAGAACAACAGGCACAACAACAACAGACTGCTGAAGGACAACAGCAACTACAACAACAGACTCGTGAACAACCAACGCACAACACTAGACAACTGCAAAGTCATGGTGAACATCAACGTACTAAACGCCAGGAACTTCGTGACGGCACGGAGTGGTATGAGGATGAGCCTTGGGTGGTATATTTTGACCATGTTATGGAGAAGCTAGGTCCAGATGCAAAAACATCAGACTATTACGATGGTGAGTTTAAAGTGAATCCTCTAGGCATGTTCGGATCTAGAAGAGTATTAGTCCTTCAGTGACAAGTCATCAATTTCATTTACATAGGGATCAGATTGCTTCGCGAGGGGGTCCGAACCAATATTCCTATAAAAAACCCAGCATACAACTAAAATTGGACCATCATTGGCCCGCCACCGAAACGTAATTTAAATAGCTTTATAATTTTCCAGGGGGTAAGGAAACCTATAGCTTTGTGGTTTTCTGAGGGGGTACAGACCAGAATGGTGTAAAGAAACATGTACCTTTGCAATTTTCCAGGGGGTGCAACCCAAATTGTTGTAGAGAAACCCATAGCTTTGTAATTTTCCAAGGGTACAGACCACAGTGTTGCATGGAAACCTATAGCTTTGTGATTTTTCAGTGGGTACAGACCAGAGTATGGTAAGAAAACCTATAGCTTTCTGATTTTCCAGGGGGTATCGACTAGATTGTTGTAAGGATACCATTAGATTTGTGATTACCCCGGTAGTACTGAGCAGAGTGTTGTGAGAAATCCATCGTTTTATGATTTATCAAGGGGTACAGACTAGAGTGTTGAAAGGAAACCTTTAGCTTTGAGATTTTCCAGGGGATATAAAACATAGTGTTGTAAGAAATGTATCGTTTTATAATTTTCCAGGGGTTGCAGACCAGAGTGTTGCAATGAAACCTATAGCTTTGTGATTTTCCAGGGGGTACAGACCAGAGTATGGTAAGGCAACCTATAGTTTTCTGATTTTCCAGGGGTACAGGCCAGAGCATGGTAAGGAAACCTATATCTTTGTGATTTCTCAGGGGGTACGGACTCGGGTGTTGTAAGGTAACCTATAGCTTTGTGATTTTCCAGGTGGTACGGACTAGGGTGATGTAAGGAAACCTATAGATTTGTGATTTTCCAAGGGGTATAAAACAGAGTGTTGCAAGAAATCTATCGTTTTATGATATTCCAGGGGGTGCAGACCAGAGTGTTGTAAGGAAACCTATAGCTTTCTGATTTTCTAGGGGTACAGACCAGAGTATGGTAAGGAAACCTATAGCTTAGTGATTCTCCAGGGGGTACAGACCAGAGTGTTGTAAGGAAACCAATAGTTTTGTGATTTTTCAGAGTGTCCAGACTAGGGTGTCGTAAGAAAACCTATAACTTTGTGATTTTCCAGGGGATATTGACAGAGTGCTGTAAGGAAACCTATAGCTTTGTGATTTTCCAGGGGGTACAGACCAGAGTGTTGTATGGAAACCTATAGCTTTGTGAGTTTCCAGGGGATACGGACAAAGTGCTGTAAGGAAACCTATAGCGTTGTGATTTTTCCAAGGGGTACAACCAACGTATTGTGAGGAAACCTATAGTTTTTTTGTATTTTTCAGTGGGAACAGACCAGAGTTTGGTAAGGAAACCTTTAGCTTTGTGATTTTCCAGGGGTTGCCGACTAGGGTGTTGTAAGGATACCTATAGCTTTGTGATTACCCAGGGGGTATAGAACAGAGTGTTGTAAGGAATCCATTGTTTTATGATTTTCTAAGGGATACCGACAAGAGTGTTGAAAGGAAACCTTCAGCTTTGTGATTACCCAGGGAGTATAAAATAGCGTGTTGTAAGAAATCTATCGTTTTATGGTTTTCTATGGGTTGCAGACCAGAGTATGGTAAGGGAACCTATAGCTTTCTGATTTTCCAGGAGTACCGACCAGAGTATAGTAAGGAAACCTTTAACTTTGTGATTTTTCAGGGGGTCCAGACTAGGGTGTTGTAAGGAAACCTATAGCTTTTTGATTTTCCAGGGGGTACGGACCAGGCTGTTGTAAGGACACCTATAGCTTTGTGATTTTCCAGGGGGTACAAACCAGAGTGTTGTAAGGAAACCTACAGCTTTGTGATTTTTCAGAATTCTCATAGAAAACATTGACCATTTTTGAGCAATGTACTTTCCCATATAGTTTGTTTGCAGCTAACTCAACAACTGTTTTCTGACTATCTGATACAGAAAGCCGGACCAACGAACTTAGGCTCTCTGATTTCGTATCGCTATCCTATAAAACGAGGCTAGCGTCGATTACCTGTTTTTGTTGCGACGTTACGTAAATTAAATTTCAAGCATGGAACCAATGCTGACGTAACGGCAAGAAACATACCGTAATGACAAACGTCCTCGCAAACTATCGCTATTAAAGACCAAAACAAGTTATAAATCAGAATAATTTCAGAAAGGGGTATACAATAAACATACGAGGGGCATTTGGAAAGTTCTTTGCATGTTTTTATCTCAGTAACCGATTTACAAACCATATCATGTTTGGTATCATTTTAAAGAGCTATCCTTCCTCTATGTTATGAAACAAATTTCATAAGGATATTATAATGAAGACACGAAAAATATTATTGTGAATACATGTACTGTTTGTATACTGGAAAACGCAAAATTTCAGTGGAAATTATAACATTTTACCTTTTGAAATATGTGCAGAACATTACCCATAATTGATTAAACTAGATATTTTTACCATTTGGTAGGCCACACTCTGGTACAGTTATTATACAATTGATGACCGAGTGCGATGTTTCTAATAACTAAATACCCGAACATGAATACCAAAACCATCTAGAAAGCAAAGCAATTCGCTAATTATTTCGACTTAAACTCGCATATCACAATGCACATATTTTGAAAATATAAACGAAAGTAGTTTGAAAAAAATGCTGTACGTTGGAATTTTTGTCAAGCACAATTTATGCTCTTTGTATTGAAACCAAAAGAAATTTTGTAAACCAGAACAAAGGGAAGATAACTCTTATAATCTTCCCATGGGGGAGAGTAAGTTTAGCTATGAGTTGACGTTCTAGCTCATTTCAATTGAAAACGGTGGCAAACAAAAAATAAGACTACCTCGAGAGTACAAATCAATCAATTGTGTGATGGTTAACGCGATACCATGAGAAGTTCTTGTGCCATCGATAAAATGTGAGTGGTTAAGTTACCCAACCCACTTATTGAAAAGTGGGGGTAGTGGAATTAGGAATAGTTTTTCTTGAATACAGAACTAAACAAGCCACACTTATTGCACAACTTATTATTTTTTATTCATTGCTCTTTACAAATAAAGCAAAACATATACTCAATAGGCATTTTTCATGCTCCTGTAGCGATACAATTTATAGTAAAATTATTAAGAAAAATCGAAAAAGTTCAATTTTTGAAAGTTTACCATTTCTCTATTAGTCAAATTTTCCAAATATAGAGGTGTAAGTCGTGCAAGCAGTGATCGCATAATATAATCTAATAAAAATTAAGTTGGCACCGAATCGTTGATTTGTCAAACCATAATCGTATATAAGGTCTCCAATTTCCCTTCGTTTTTTTTACCAATATTTTGCCAGTGTATCAAACCTACTCATTTTGAGCACGCCAAGTGATTTTTCGACAAAAAATAAACCATCAAGTAGCCGTAGAATTCTAGTTTCCAAAAATGTATTATTTGATGGCATTTTATCAACGCATTGTGGAGTTATGATGCCATGCTTAGAACTTTCCAAATGCCCCTCGTATTATTATAATAGTAATTTGATCTGGCGTTCAGATTCACGTCTCGTGGATGGGACAATACCGTTGGATCACCCTCAGATGACTGTCTAAACGCCTTTGTAGCAAAAAGTGTGGCCCCAGATCAGACTGCTTCTCTAGCAAGTCGTGTGGACCCTGATCAGACTGTCTCTCAATAGAGGAACAGTCTGGTCTGGAACCACACAGTGTGTCCGATTACTGCAATTAGTATGTTTTTAGTAGCTAGATGCAACAGAAGACACTTTTATATGCAGCGTAGCAGTCGAAGGGATAATAATTTTACCATTATAAGCATAGCGTTCACGCCGTGCTTACTTTGGTGGTTTTCAAATTGTTGCTGTGTCTTTCATCTCCGAATTTTCCTTCCGGTTTGGCTGTTTTGTTTTTGACGTAAAACAATTATTAAAAGTTGAATTTGTTGTTTATTCTGTAATGGCCAAAATGGGTGCTAATGAATAAATTCATTGCATAAGAGTTAATAAATACGGTGCACGTTTTTAGCAAAACAAATGGTTATTTTATCGTTATATTTTCGGATTTGAAGGAATGTTTTTATTCTATTTTTATGCAAAGCCGTGAATACGGGTGGTAAGGAAAAGCTTAAGAACGAAATTGCACTTTCTAGCGGTAACTGGGCATCTTGGCCCATAACAAACTCTTGTGTTCTACACAACCTCTGTTGTGCTAACCAGCAAAAATAGTTATTTTTTATCGCGACAGAATCGTTTCTTTATGGCAGAATCTTTTTACCGTATGCTCAAATGTAATTTCCTGTACAATGTTTCTTTCGTATGAATACATCTTTTCGCGTTCGGAATGTTTTTGGTACTTATTCATACCATTTGAGAGCAGCGCACAGACGATGAATTATTTTCAACAGTGGCATGTGCAATGTGCAAGAGAAAACAAGTCATCATGGGCGTCAAATTATTGAGACGGTTCTTTTGAGCTCCATAACCAAATGTTTAACTGATTGATAAAAAAAATCATTTCCATTTTCCCTATGCTTTTTGTAATCAGTGACTGTATGCTGTGATATGTGTCGTTTTTTTCTATGATGGCAGTGACAGATCCAGAGGGAGCTTGCTCGAACCCCCCTTTGAGACAAAATTATTTCATTTTCATGGCGAATTTTCAGAAAAAATAATAAATAAACAGTTGAAATAAACAAATCGAACCCCCTTTGTAAGTTTGAACCTCCTATCAAGAACTCCTGGATCTGCCCCTAGGTGGAATTTATAAAGGAAATGTTATCGAATGCATGACATGTGTACATTCAAACTTGCAACGTCGTGTTTGTGACAGTAATCAGAACAATCAAATAGCATACTGTATTTTGGGCCGTGCATTTTGCCGCATTTTGCAGCAATTGTGTTCTTGTTTATAGATCAATGGTATGTCATGGTCCTCAATATTTTAATTGCATTTTGTTCTATTGCAGAAATACTTATACAACAGAAAGTCATTCTTCGGTTTATGCTGGAACTCTCTAACGGTAAGATAAAATTTTATACAATTTTGACATGAAAATCTTATCCATGATGTCTTGATATTAATCGGATTTTGGGTCACTGTCTAGCCACGCCCGCAACTGGTTCCTATCTCCATTAGCTTTACAAGAGACCCGGACATTGCATACCGCTTGGCGATACAGTGACCGAATTACTATAATATACTGAGCGAAACTTCCAAACCGCCACTCGATATTTTCTCATATATCTTTACATATATGATACATACACGGCTACAATTTACACTCAATATAGAAAAATCAATTGAACGGAACCTGTCAAAATTTCGTTTTCATAAATTGAAATAAACATGCTAAATTGATAGACTGTATAAAGGCACCATCGCATTTCATTTTCACACAAACGCTTAAATTTGAACCCCTTGTTAAAAACTGAGTATTCCAGGGACCTAAAGTGAAAAATACCAACTTTATGGTGTTATAAATGGACATTATTGAACATTTTTGGGTTTCGCTTTTATCAAGTAGGAATTTTCAGGTAATCCACAATGTTCCTATGGAAGCCCATATGACATAAACAACACAAGAATGCTTTATGGAGATGACATGTTTTTGTCCACAATATTATTGAAACTTTCTGGTGCTGTTAATGGACATGATTAAGCACTATCGTGTTTATTTTGTAATAAAGTAGCACTTTTCGTGCAATTCAGTGCTTGTATGGAGGCCCATATGGCCTAAAAGAACACAGAAATGTGTTTATGGTGATGAAATGTTTTACAATATTATTGAAACATCCGTCACCCATTAACCGTGTACTACACGTCAATCTCGACACGTCCGACGTTCCAAAGCAGCATTTGTGCATCACCGCACCAAAGTATGGTGGACAATACAGGACATTTATTGACATACGTAATACTCAGTTTTTGTTGATTTTTCTCATCACACGAGTGCAAAAATGAAAAATGACCGACAGGTTGTTGTGTAAACTTTCGGCTCTATCAAAACAGACCAAACTCTATGATGAATTATGAATCAGTCTCAGTGAGGTCCCATTTTCGATTGAACCCACAGCCCGACCCCTCTACTCTATACCTATACAGCTCAAACATTGGCATTTTTGTGATAAAATAAAGTTGTCGGATAGTTGTCGATGAAAATACGAGTATACACAGGGCAAAAAACATTTAGCATCGTGTGCCACGTGCAAAACCAGTATTAGTACTCTTTCGTTACGCATTAATGAACATCCCTATTGAATCAAACTTTGTTATGTTCATTCGACGGATACATGTGCCCAAATATACTGTGTCAAATATGATTTCAAACGGTTTGATAATAAATGAGCTTTATTGAAAAAATGTGTTTTGTTAACTGGCGGTTTAGAAGTTTCGTTCAGTATATATAGCACAGGCGTCTGAAGTTTGGTATTTTATCCATTTATGCCTGATGGAATTTCCCACCCTTATCATTTAGGAATTATTGGGTGGTAAGTTTGAACTTCATTCGTTTTTTAGAACCCAATTATGTAAGAGACGCCGAGTCCTGTGGCGTTTGATCCGTTTCTGCACGTTTTGCTTATGTACCATAACAAGAAAAGATATGACATTGAACTGCCATATCAAAGACCCAACCTTATTCAAGTGATGGACATTGAAATTGATTTGACTATATCAGCCGTCAGTTAGGCTCCTAAGACCTATATGACCAACATACTCTATCAAAAGCACTTTATTTTTGACTTTTCATGGACGTTTCAGAGGCTAAATGTTACAACCAATTAAAATGAAACATTATTTTGATTCAGAAGGTTGAAATATTAAAGATGGCGTCCAAGATGGCCATCAGTTAGGATTCTAAGACCTATATGACCAACATACTCAATAAAAACACTTTAATTTGGACTTTTTATGGATGTTAAGAGTCTAAATGATACAAACGATTAAATAAGAACATGGTTTTGATTCAAAAGGTTGAAATTTAAAGATGGCGTCGAAGATGGCCGCCAGTTAGGTTCCTTAGAAGACCTATCTGACTGAAAAATCAATATAAAGCATTTCAAATTTGACTTTTTATCGATGATTAGAGGCCTGATAATACAAACGATCAAAATAAAGCATTCACAGGTTTGATTCACAAGGTTGAAATATTAAAGATGGCGTACAAGATGGCCACCATTTAAAGCAAAATTCAACATGAAATCACATTCACAATTATACCCCTATTCCACACAGGCCACGAATCGCCCGAATCGCCACGAATTGATTTTTTTCTTATTCAGGGGGATTCGTGAGGTTTCATTATTATTTTTTTCTCCAATCGTGATGAGCTACGAGTCATTCCCGATTCAGATACGATGTCGTTACGAATATTCGGGGCAATCGGCTCAATTCGGCTGGAATCGCGCAAGAATTCATTACGATTAGAAAATAACATTAGAACATGCTGCACGAAAGTTAAGGAATCAATTACGAATCAGTTAGGAATATGCGGAACGCAGCACGAATTGGGCACGAATTAACAGAAATCCGCGACGATTCGACACGATTCGCGAGATTTTCTCTCACGATAGCTATAAAAAAGGCCCGTACATACTTTGGGGCATCAGTTCCAAAATGAATGTTCCTCGTAAAGCAGCAGTAGAATTGATCCTGCAACTTGAATGTTGAAAACGGCTTCTTATATAGCTAGAAGAAAACAACTACGTTAAAGTCGAGAGGCCCTGACCCAGACTCTTTGACTTGGAAAAATATGGCAGTTCGCCATTGGCAAAATTGCCAGCCAGGAGCTACTGACTGACCCTGTTTGTGCTCCAGAATCTGCCAAATCTGTTTCAACTTCTAGGACTGCTCACATGCGCGAGACGGGGTAATTAACCTTAGGGAAAATCCTTCTGATATCTCTTCCTTGGTTTTATTGCTTGGCTTAATCTCCAGATTCCCCACGAATGAGCTAAGAGTAGCTACGAATGCCCAAAACAATGCAAAAACGCCCCCGAATCGATTACGATTCAGTTACGATATCCAAGAATGCCTTAGGAATTTGGTACGAATCACGCACGATTTTTCGAATCAGGGAATTCGTGGCCAAAGTTTTGAACAGTTCAAAACTTTTTAGCCGAATTCCCGATAGACCTACGAATTGCAAGAACTCACTACGGACTATGCGAATCAGTTAAGACCTTCACGAACTGAGTACGATTCGGCCACGAATCCAAATATTTGTCAATTCGTGTCAATTCGTGGGATTTGGGGCCTGTGTGGAATAGGGGTATTAGTTACTATTCTTAATAGCTTTCAGTTGACTTTGATAAATTTGACTAGCATGTTATTGTTGTTTTTCAGCATTGTAAAATATTTAAGATAACATCCAAGATGACAGCAATAACACGATGGGGAATCGCATGGTTTTTGCTATGATACACTGCACAGAAAAAATAACAGACTCTTATTTTCGTAATGGTAATGTTTTTGTCTTTGTTCTGGGAATCGTATCAATCCATGCACCATGCACTTTTCAGACCACATTTGGCCGGATCTGATAATACCATAATATCATATTAGTCTCACAAAAATTCCTACTTTGGGAAAACATTTCTTCAAAAAATTAAGTGATGAATGACAGGGTTCACTGAACAGACGATATTACTGAAAACTTTGTAAAAGAGTGTTTGATCAAAGTTCAAACCTTTTTTGAATCAATATGCGGAAATAGTCAGCTGGATAGATGGATAAATTTACAAAAAAATACTTAAGGACTGTAGTGTATCAACACAAAAACAACCCCTGAGTAAGGTATCTGCATGCTGCAGATGTTCGTTACCATCTAATATACCTGCTGGTTCAGCCACACAACTACAGATGTGCTTGTAAGTCAGTTGCAACTGATTCAAACATATCAGCTGGTAGATGCAAATCTAACAGACATGCATGTTTGTCGAGTTTAATTGTAACAGACGTGCCAGGTGGTCGGGAGCAACTGCAACAAACATGCCTGTTGGTTCAAAGCAACGTTTAAAACATCGATACTGCAACATGCCTGCTAGTCTCGTGAAGCGGTTTCAGACATAACTGCTTGGTTTCAGACATGTGTGCTGGTTCAGTGCCGCATAATCAAACATGCGTAATGGTAAATATGTCTGCTGACCCTGTAGCAATGATGCCTGGTCAGCTGGTCGGAAGAAAGTAGAACAGACATGAGCACTGGCCAGATAATACTTGAAAAGACATGCCCGCGGATCCAGTGCAACAGTACCTAGCATTCCTGTTAGTTTGGTTCAATTGTAACATACATTATTGCTGGTTCGATGTAACTAGCACGCATGACTGCTGGTGCTGAGTCTCAATAAATGCCATGTGTGCTGGTTCAGTACCACATTATTAAATATGTGTGATGTTAAGGATGTCGGATATGATGAGCTGGTGGCATGACATGGCTGCTGTTCAGTGAAACTTCAACAGATATGCCTGCGGACTTGGTACTATTCAATCAAACACGCCTCCTGGTCCATTGGAAATCAAAGAGAAAAGCTACTTGACTGATGCCCCTCCATCTGACATGCCAAATAACACTGTGAAACTTTATCAGCCAAGACTGCTACATTGTCAATACAACAAACATGCCGTGTAGAGAGTTGTTATGTCGCTGCAGCTGCAACATATATGCCTGCTGGCCTAGTGTTACTGTCACAAACACCACTGCTGTTCGAACATGCCTACTGGTTGAGTGCTGCTGCAAACCAGATGCTTGCTGGACTGTGGCCACTAAATCAGCATGCCTGGTGATCTTTTGTCACTCAATATTGCATGTCTCCTGGCTTTGTGCTTATCTATCTGTTATACCTGCTGGTATGGTGTCCCACTATCAGCCAAGACTGCTGGTATGATGTTGCCCAGCAGGCAACATATATGCCTGCTGGCCTAGTGTTACTGTCACAAACACCACTGCTGTTCGAACATGCCTACTGGTTGAGTGCTGCTGCAAACCAGATGCTTGCTGGACTGTGGCCACTCAATCAGCAAGCCTGCTGACCTTTTGTCACTCAATATTGCATGTATCCTGGCTTTGTGCTTCTCTGTCTGTTATACCTGCTGGTATGGTATCCCACTATCAGCCGTGTCTGCTGGTATGATGTCTCACTATCAGCCGTACCTGTGGTTGTGGTGAATCATTATAGGTCATGCCTTTCGGTTTTGTACATCCATATAAGCCATGCCTGTTGGTGTGATTCCTCACTATAAGCTTGTCTTCTGGTGTGGTGCCTCACTGTAGGGCATGTCTTCTGGTGTGCTGCCTCACTATATACCATGCCTGTTGGCGTGGTACTTCACTATAGGCCAAGCTTGCTGGTCCGTTTTGCACTTCAATCAACATTTTGACTAGTTGAGTGCAGACCGAAGGGGGTAGCTACAAGTCTGGTGCTAGTCTTCAGATGTGCAATTACATCAGACATGTTTGCTGATACGGTGCCACTCTCAGATATGCCTGCTTGTACAGTGCAACTCTATCAGACATGCATGCTGGGTTCATTTATTCAGATACACATGTCTGTAAAGTGTTTCTCCATCAGACAAGGAATGTTATTAATCCACCAGACATGTCTACAGGTTAGTTGCAGCTCCCACGGGTTTGTAAACCATCCTGGACGCCATTTTGAGTATATCAAATTTTGAGTGATGCATTAGCTGCATCACAAGGACGATGTCTGTAACTCAAGAATCAGTAAAGTCAGCATTTCACATGCAAATCTGTGGAGTTTGCCGGTCTCAGTGAAAATTTTCTTATATTTTTTGTAATAAACTGCCATTTTGGCGGCCATTTTGTCTAAATTTTATTTTTTTTATATATTTTTGTTATTAGCTTAGTGTTTTGAACTAGATTCCAATGTCATAGCTAAAAATTTAAGGTAATTTGGTTGAGACATTTTTCCATATCACACAATTGTTTAACTTGTAATTGGCCTCCATCTTGGACGCCATCTTGAATATATCGAAATGCTCAATGATGCCAGAGTGGCATCACTCAGATTTTTCAAGGCAAATATATGCACTACCAGAATCCATAAAGAAAAAAAGGTTTAAAATCAAGTTCCAGGTCCTCCTAAAATTCGCCCAAATTCTGCTGGACTATTACGTTGAGCCAGCTGTAATTTGACGGACACATACTGCTCCCATGAATTAATATCATTTGCACTAAAAACTTGCACCATATTGTATGCTTACAATGACTCGAAGTGTTTGTTCCGTTTCTTTATTCCTTAAGTATAAATCAAGTAAACATCCACCAGAACCCCTGATAAAAGTGCCAGATGCAAAATCACCTTTCCTTTTACCAAACTACAGCACATGTTGTAGATACTCAAAATAACCCTCTCACTGAAATGACTTTTTAAAGGAGAAAATCTATTCTAGGACAAGTTCCTTTTTATGTTTTATTTATTGATTAGTTTAGCGTAAAATTGGGGAAAATTCTCCCGTTCATCCACTTGAAAACCTGTTAAGGGTGCTCAAAAGAACCTTTTCAATGAGGCGATCCCTTTGAGCATCCACAACATGTTTTCAATCATAAATATGAAAGCTAAATTTCTATTACTCGAACAGATAGACCTTTCTTTTTAGCTATTCTTCAATCTACCAATTAGAAAAGTTCTCAAATCCATCCAATTTAATATTTGTAATGTGTGTTCAAAAGAATCGTTTCAAAGGAGACAGCTCTCATGTTTTCGTTCGCAAACAAGAAAACTGACTCGACATCAGACAACCTGGAGAAATTATCCTGTCCATCAATTCAAACACCCTTTGTGGGCGCTCAAAAGACCCGTCCCACTGAGGTGATACCCTTGCTCCCACAACATGTTTTAAATCATAAATTTAAATGAAAGCCCATTTACAATTACTTAAATAACTAGACCAACCTTTCTAACTTAGAAATAGGGAAACTCTCCTATCTACCAACTCTAACATCGATTGGTTGAGCATAAAGTTGGGTAAATTCTCCCATTCATCCACTTCAAAACTTGTTCAGGGTGCTCAAATCTCGCCTCTCCCAAGTACCACCAACATTTGTTTTCGCTCATAGGCAGGAAACCAACTAATGTACAATCAGAACATTTCTCACATCGATCAATTTTAACACCCGTTTTGGGTGCCCAAAAGAACCGTCTCCCTGAGCCGGCACCTCTGAGCGCCAAAGACATATGGTTTTCTTTGTATGCCTAGACTCCAATATAGAGCTATAGGCTGCATATCAGTAATTCTGCCAATCACCATTCACACTTTGCCTCACCACCTGAAACATACGATTCGTCATCAAAGATCAAGAACAGTTAATTCCTCTTATGACTATCAGCATGTCACGATAGAATCAAAGGGCTTTTGAACTCTCTGTGTGTTTATTTATCTCAGCTACTTGAATTTTAACAAGTGCTGATTTAAAAAAACACATGCTTAAGAGGGACTCCAGCATTGCCAAATGTTTGTAAGCCACGAAAAAGTTTTCATTCCGAATACAGGTAATTCTGTATGTCTGAGAGCTCTCAGCCTGTGTAATGCATTATCATTTCTTCTTCTTCGACTGTACACTGAAACGAATTGTAAGTGGCCACTTTTCAATTTAATTTTTCTGACTTAACGCTTATGATATTGAAATGAATTTTTGGCCAAATATGTGCATTTCAAGAGACTAAAGTTAATCGGTGCTTTGAAAGAGGTTTCTATTTCTTCACATTTTATGGGTTCAAAAATGCAAAAATCAAATTTTTTAGGAAATGAGAGTTTTGCAGGGTTTTTTTTCGGATTGAAGTACAGGTGATTTCAAACCCGTCTAGCCAACTTGAAAAACACCAAACACTTGAATGTATGCATGTGAACGTTTTTTTAATGATATTTTTTTTATATGTCATTTTCAGCATTTTCCTATATTTTTTGAAAATGTTCAACTGCACAGACTAAAATCAATTGCAATTTATTTTATGTGAACATGTTAGAGCAAACACAATACAGCTTGATTAGCGCAAATTTAAACGGTTATTTTTTTTTCAAGACTGGTGTCCACTTACGGTTTTAACGTAAACCTTAAATGGTCTTTTAAATGGCACATGCCAAAGGTATTTTTGATTTTGTAAATAAAACAGTAAAGCCTAGTATCCATAACGAATAATCGCTGAAAGTTTCAATGCCGTGCCACAGATAATCAAGCATGAAGAGCAATACCAAGTAAGTATGAAAATTGCATGGTTAAAGCTAAAACTATTTGATTTAGCTGCTGATAGGGGTTGGCTTCATGTTAACGTAGAAGAGAAACAGAAAATTAAATTGTTACAAATGTTTTGATTCTTTTTCATCTAATATCTAATTTTTCTATGGAATAAAATTTTTGTAAAAGCGATGTCTACTTTCTGAACAGGCGCAAAAAATGTGTAGGTGGCCACTTATAACTTTGGTTCAGTGCACATCTACGCCTATATCGATAAGTTGTACCGTCACAATTGACTTTTACACAACCAATTTCTGTTCCCTGGTTCTGCCCATGTTTTTTGTACTGCCTTGTTGTTTAAAAAATGTTATAGTGCAAAAGTTCATGTAAGATGTTATTGTTATTAACAGCCCTTTGACTGTATTGTCTCGCCAGTAGTCAACACTTTCACTCACCTCAACTCAAATTTATTTGCAAATCGCAGCTAATCACTGGTTATTTTCTGTCTACAGAGGTAGGACCAGGGGTGGGGAACTTGTAGGCAAAATTGAAAGTAGCTAATTCTAATTGAAAAGGCAAGATCAATTTACCTTTAATCAGCTAGATGTCAGAGTGAAAACATTCCAGTAATACTTTTCTTTTAAATCTCACCATACCTTTGTAACAAGTAGAAAATAGAAAGCTAAATGACTTGAGAGCCTGCCATCTTATTTCTTTAAACTACCAATCAAATTTATTTCTTGAACAAGTTTTAATATTTATTTTTTTGAAAAAAACACTTTTGAAAATGTGTTGTTGTTTTTTTAACTTCGACCTTTTTTACACTTTGACTGAATTTTTATTTTGGGGTCTAAATGCATATGTTTTACTAATTTAAGTATGCATTTATGTATTAAAGTGGTTTTGATTCTTTTGCTCCACAAGAAATGTGATGTGATTTTGCCAAATTCTGGTGCGGCAAAAAAAACTGGTGGCTGTTTAATGGTAAAATCTACCTAACGGTTTCTCTGAGCAAAAATATCGTGAATGAACAGTGGCGCAAGTGAAGTGAGCACTTTAGCGTTAAACTTAGCAATTGTAAACAAAGTAGTACGTCACTGTCACTCTAGGCTGACACGACAGTAAACGGGCCTCGTTGCGAGAAAAACTGTCTTAGGGGTTTCAGACAACCCAGTCTCCTCAGCTACAGAGACTAGCTAGAAAAATGAAATTTCGCTTTTAGCAAGCTCAGATAGAGTTCTTTCCAAAAAGTCATTAGCAAAGGCGCTGATCAGACTACGCGGATGTGCTGGCTGGTCTGTGCCTTTGTTGTTCGCAAACATCAGAATACAGGTTTTCTCATGTCAAGCCCAAATGTTAATAACGTGTAAATTTTATTTTCAGAGTGCAACGAAATAGTCGGTAAGTTTTTTTCTCTTACATACATGAAGTATGGTGGCTTGTTTGTGCCATTTCGTTATTTCGTTCTTTCGTCTTTTCGCCTAGCGTTATGGCGCGGCGCAAAGACGAAATAACGCCAAGCGAAAAGACGAAATAACGAAATAACGCCAAGCGAAATAACGAAAAACGAGCGCAAAAAGACGAAAAAAACGCCATGCGAAATAACGCCATTTTAAACTCTTTAATTCGTCTTTTCGCATGGTGTCCTTTCGTTATTTCGTCTTTTCGCCTGGCGTTATTTCGTCTTTTCGTTATTTCGCGTGGCGTTTTTTCGTTATTTCGTCTTTTCGCCTGGCGTTATTTCGTCTTTTCGCCCCCCCAGAACGCCAAGCGAAAAGACGAAAAGACGAAAAAACGCCACGCGAAAAGACGAAATAACGAAAAGACGCCACGCGAAAAGACGAAATAACGCCACGCGAAATAACGAAATAACGCCATGCGAAATAATGAAAAAACGCCAGGCGAAAAGACGCCAAAACGAAATTAAACCCTTAACGCGTTTGCCAAAAAATGCATCGCTGGTTTCTCGTTTGCTGCATTATTGATAATGTAAATGTAAAGGTAAAATGTGTGGACCTTGATCGGGCTGCTCTCGTCTGGGCTACGAGAGAAGTCTGATCTGTTTCTATACACAGCTGAACCAAGAGGTATCTAACATTTCAGTAGAGGACAAACAGGCGACTTCTGTTGTGATTGGCGCTTTAAAGATGAAAAAAACTATTAGTCACTAACTTATTGACAGGAGGCTATTAAAGGATTATTAAAAACCCTTTGCGTGTTTGACATTTGAAGATTATTTTCAACATGCGCGGATCCAGAAAGTTTTTTCAGAGGGGGTCCAACACTGACAACGTTTTTTTTTTTTCTTCTCTTTTTTCTTTTTCTTTTTTTAGTTGATGGGATGGATTGAGGATCAAAATGCCTCTATAAGTGGGCCTTCATCGGCCCGCCAGCGAAACGCCATTGAAATGGCGGTTCGCTGGTGTGCCGATATTGGCCCACCATTGAATGCTGGCTTGGTATAGCTTAGTGATTTTAGGGGATCCATATCAATAGTGCTGGGAAACTCTATATTTTTTATGATGTTTCAGGGGGGTCCGGACCCCCTGTCCTCCCTCTGGATCCGCCCATTTGCAAGCATTACTTTTTATCGATTTTTTTCTGGCGGGGGGATAGCGCCAGAGTGTCAAACAGCTTGGGTCCGTACAGTTTACAAAGATCATCAGTTGATGACAAAATTCACCGCTAGCGGCAAAGAGTTAATTTATGTGTTTATATCCATACCTCTACTATGGACATGATGGAGGGCCTTTTTTTCTTTTTTTACCTTTACAAACAACGGAGACTCTGATGAAATGCCGAATGATGCGGCATTTCATCTGGGTCTTCATTGTTTGTAAAAGACGGCAGCTCGTGGAGCTTCCTACAATATTACTTAGACTAACCGGGTGCTCCCGACATTTTAGTCAAATGAGACTATTATGCACCAGTCATTTGTATCCCCACTCGGGGCCTGGGAATATCGGAACTTTAAGCTTTTCAATTTTCAAAGCCAAATAAATTGCACCCCTTTCGGTTTATATTGGCATATAGATGTTTAGGTGCGCTGTTAAAAGGACCTTTCAGACAAGTTCTTTCAATAGTGGCCTACATGTATTTAAGCGGGGAATTAAAACCCCGACACATCCAATGATCTGCGAGGACATATCGTAGGTCAAATCCCGGTACTTAAGTCTCGCTATGTATCCGGTATCCCCGGCCCAAAGGGGGCGGGACATACAAATGACTGGTGCATTAAAATGGAGTTTACCGCCCGTGTGTCGGAATGTCTGTCTATCAGAGCGTCCACCGGTGTGTGCTTTGTTGAACCGCAAATTTCACATTTCGCAAATTTCACAACGCGTGAAGAATTGGTAAAAAAATGTACCAATTCTTCACTTTTGGAAAATGTGAAATTTGCGTATGGTCAATTTCGATAATTTTGGGGGCCTAACATCTGTGCTCAAATTTCTCATCTTTCTCATTTTTAACCGTGAAGAATTGGTACGCATCCGTGCCATCTGCGAAGGACTGGTTCGATTTTTCTCAGATGTGAAGAATTGGTACTCAATTTTCACAAATGTGAGGAATTGGTACCAATTCTTCACACCTGTGAAAAATTGGTACTCAATTTTCACAAATGTGAAGAATCAGTACCAAATGCTCACAGATGTGAATAATTGGTACCAATTCTTCACAGATATGAAAAATTGGGAACAAAATTTCACAGATGTGAAGAATTGGTACTTAATCTTCACAGATGTCAATGACAGAATTTGTAATATCTAGTCACATGTGAAAGATTCTTTTTATCACTGACTTCGGTTGGACCCAAGGTGTTTCCTTTAGCTATTGCTTACAATGAGAGTTGATCGCTTTGTCACATTTTATCCGCTTTTTCTATAAGAAAAAAGCATAAACCAATAATTTACCAAATTCGGCCATATATCCGTCAGTTCATCCGTGCTTTCTTAATGTTTCTTACGAATGCACCTCCTCTTAAGCTGTTGGACGTAGCAACCTCAAAATAGGTGCATATGTCACATAATGTAGAGGTTTAGAACATGTAGAAGGAAGCTATTATTGACGCACGGCGGAAGGAAGGATGGGTAGCTGGCAGGACCGACATCCTATGACCACAACGTGAGTTAAAAAAAGGGATCCACTATTCAAAGATATATGAAATTGTTGAAAAGCTGAATCTAGTTCTCCTTTAGCTATATACTGAGAAAATATTATTTTTGCATATGCCAAAAGGCGCAGATGAGCTCTGTAAATACAAAGCTGGATCAGGGCCTATGTTTCTCTGCTATACAGATTGAAAATTTTCCTGCACTGATTGAAAAATCTCCAAAGATTCTTAATCTAAAACTAGAAATTGTGTTTATGAAACACTATGCCCCCATCCATTAGCTTGTCCACCATCCTGTTCACCAGATAATCTATTCACCACCCTCCTTCAGCTGACCAAATCTGAGGCTACTAGCTTTAGCTTAATAGTTTTCAAGATATCTTTATTGGAAGTTTTGATGTCCAAAGGGCTAAGTTCACGAAGGGGTAAAATCGGCCCTGTAAAATCCTATTTTAGAAATGTATGAATATAATATAAATGACATTATTTCTGAAGAAGACGATCTTCCCTCTCTTCAAATACATACCAAACAATTTCTTGGATGCTTCCCTTATACCGTAAAAATCCATATTATGACCCCCAGTTTCCCCAAAATGGCTGATATTGTGGGGATTAAGTGTAAATATATCCATAGCAAAACATGAGGCCATTATTTCGACACCACAATTTTTGGCTTAGCTGTGCAAATTAACATTGAGAACCCATGACTAAAGATTTAAAGGTGTCGAAATTATGGCTTCATAATGTAATATTACGTAATCTAAACGATCACGTTTGGATATTTTGTCAGTGTTTGGTCTTTTCAGGCCATTTATACATGTTCTAAGGCTTAAAATATACAGATATGACTTCATTATCTCATAAAAGCAGGGCTGGACTATATTAGAAGCCGAAAATACGCCTACTTTCTCACATCTTTCAGTGTAAACAATGCCGATGCCGAAATAATGTTACATCCGAAATTATCATTCAGTAAGAGACGCTCGTCGTGCTACCGTTAGTATTTGTCTGATTTCACAGGTATATACTACCGTTTTTGGTTAACGGGATGTGAATTTATTCATAAATCGCTATTAGAAAAATACAGGGGTCATATTTTTACAATTATTGAGTGTCAGCTTGTTTATTTTTGTATATTTCTAAAAGCCTATTGTTGTTTTGTTCGTATTCAAAAGTATATAGTTTTAAGTGCGCTACAACTTAAATACAACATCTACGTGGCCGTACGGTTAAGTCCAAGAATGTATACTATATTTTGCAAGAGGTCCTGGGTTCAATCCTCAGCGACGTCAACTTTTTTTCTTTCCTTTTTTTGTCTCGTTTCTCTTTAATACCTCTCAAAGTGCTAGTTTATATATTATTGCAAGTTTTGAGGTTTATCTGATAGCAATTAACCACATGTACTGGGCCCGGAATTACAATGCCTCCTTAAGTTAAGATAGACTTAAGTTAAGAATGGATATTTCAACTTGCTATATCAAATGCTCATCAAATTGCCTGGACCGATGCAGTACTTGTGGTCAAGATATCGTTGTTATCTATCGAAAAAATGAAACTATTCTGATTTTAATCAGTTTGAAACGTTATTTTTCGCATCCTGAAAAATCAATACTTAACTTAAGTCTTCCTTAACTCTAAGGAGGCATTGTAATTCCGGGCCCTGGTCGTTTTGTTTCAGAAATCTTCCACTGTCCAGTATATAGGCCTACTTACGCCAAGCATATTCGACATGCCTTCATTGTATTCCATAAGCTCACTAAAAATGTAATTTTTGGTTCCAAAGGGGGTCCAACATTTTCCAGGGATGGGGGTCGAACTCAATTGCTTATTCCCTATAGAACTTGTGATTTACAAGGTGAGTCCGGGCCACCTGTTACCCCCCCCCCCCCAACTCCTCTCTGTCTGATCCCTCACAAAATGATTGTGTTTCATGTCTTAATCATGAGTTAAGTTTAGTCTGTATTGCACTGATTTTCCTAACGTATTCGATCGCCAATATGCATGCGTATCTTTAGAAATGTGACACAGTTGGAGACCATTTTGAAAGAAAAATCGCATTGGGCATTTGCGATGTACGGCTGTTCGGATAAGGTGATAGGTTTACAATATTTATGTCCCTCATTGTCCCCGTGTACCCCATGTGTTAAGAACTGGGGATTTTTTGTTCAATAATCGGTAATGACGCATGTTTCACATACGTTCGGCAAGACGTACAGTTGATTCAAAGATAGATGAGAATCGTTGTAAACAAAAATATGAACTATAATCCAGGTAATGTGTATTTTATACAGGTATATAACATTAACTGCCTCAAACTGCAGTATTTCATTGACCGTTATTTACCCGTTTCAATGGAAACAATACAATGTGGTGTATAGTCTGATTATTTTGCATCTTTGAAACATCAGCACGAGCAATCTGTGGGGTGAACGGATTTGTTAGCCAAACTTAGCGCCGTCTTTGGCGTTACATTGCAATATAAATGACGTTACTTTTGCGCAAAATTTACAGGGAGACATTGTCTTTAATAACCCATAGTTTTCACAATTTAAGCACTAGGCAGATAAAATTTCGATTTTTCTCGATGAAATAAACCATATAAACATATTTTAAGTCAGTTTGCATTTCTATGGCAGGGCCGATTTCACCCCTTCGTGAACCTAGCCCTTTATAATGGGCATTAACTTAAAACAATGCAAAGGTACGAAAGCCTAGGCGATAACTAAAAATGAAATATATTTTTTATTGATTTTCACCAGTTAATCTACTCATTACTCTCTATCAGCTGTCCAGATTCGGAGCTCCTAGCTGTAACGGTTTTTGGGCTATCAAGTTTTCTATGTCAAAAATTTGCAAAGGGCAATAACTCAAAAAATAAAATGATTTTTTTTAAATTTTCACCAAGTAGTTTACTCATTATCTTCTATAAACTGACCAAGTTTGAAGCTCCTAGCTGTAACGGGGTTTGAGATATCAAGTTTTCTATGTCCAAATTTACAAGGGCAGTAACTAAAAAATGATTTTTTTTAATTTTCACCAGGTAATCAACTTATTATTTTCTATAAGCTGACCAAGTTTGAAGCTCCTAGCTGTTATAGTTTATGAAATATCCTTATAACAAAATTTCATTATGACCCTTTAAAAGTTTTATCTGTTTGAACCACGTTATAAAATCCTGACATATGTGAAGAATTGGAATCGATTGCAAAATGCAGCAGATTTGGGGTGTTTTTTTATCGATGTGAAGATTGCGCATGTATGCTACATATAATTTCACTACGTGCGCAAATTTCACAAAATGTGAAATATTGGTATGAAATATGTGACGAATTCGTACCAATTCTTCACGCGCTGTGAAGAATTGGTACCAATTCTTCGCAGTGTGAAATTTGCGAAATGTGAAATTTGCGGTTCAACTGTGCTTTGTGAGCTCAACTCCTCTTTATTCCATTTAAAAAAAACTTTGCATATGTTTCGTGCATAAGCTGATTTGCATGTGATTTGGACATTCTTCAATTTTCCCCTCAAAAACTGCAGACAGACAGACACGCACGCACGCACATAATCACACAGCTAAATCGACAGGGAGATAAAACATATTCACAAACAATTAGTCGTGTGAGTACATGCAAACGATCCTGAGTTACGCACTCTACCACTGAGCCATGTCTTTAACAGTAGCTTTTTTACAAGAAGTGTAGACCCAGATCAGACAGTTAATGTACAGTATAGGAGCATTCTGATTTTGGTCCACACTGTTTGTCCCAATACTTACGTAAGTCAACTGGGCCTTGACGCGATAAACCCTGTCTTCGGTGGTTTGCGAACAACAAAGGCGCATACCAGCCTGCGCATGCTCCGCGCAGACTGATCAGCACCTTCGTCAATCGCATTCTTTAAACTAGCTACGCGTAATTGTGATCTTGTAGGCAGTCTTTGTAGATGAGGAGACTGGTTTGAGTCTCGCTTTGTCTGAAACCCCGAAGACAGGTTTTGTCGCGTCGAGGCCCAACTAATGTTAGCAAAAATCATAGCATGTCCAGCTGCCAAATGTAGCCAGTTATACAGCTTTTGACATTCCTTCATCTTCTTCCCTATTTTATGTTTGTGAGAAAACATGCCTCTGAGAGAGCTGTGCGTACACGTACATGTAGATCTGTTTGTGCCTTTTCGTTATTTATAAAACGATCATGTGGTTGCGTGGATTGTCTTTGCAATATTCATAAAACTATCATGTGGTGGTTTCATGTTCCCCTCTTTTTGGAATAATAACTTGTTATCATATTCTGCACTTGAATTTGCATTCAGAATAAACCCAATAAATTGCATAGATATTATGGCGTCCGATCAGTTGAGTACCAACAATGGGATGGTATCGTGTTTTGCCCTCTAAATTTCGTCTTTCAGCCTGGCGTCTTTTCGTTATTTCGTCTTTTCGCATGGCTTTTTTTTTCTTTATTTCGTCTTTTCGTCTGGCGTCTTTTCGTTATTTCGTCTTTTCGCATGGCGTCCTTTCGTTTTTTCGTCTTTTCGCTTGGCGTTTTTTCGTTATATCGTCTTTTCGCGTGGCGCCTTTTTCGTTATTTCGTCTTTTCGTGTGGCGTTTTTTCGTCTTTTCGCTTGGCGTTCTGGCGGGGCGAAAAGACGTAATAACGCCAGGTGAAAAGACAAAATAACGAAAAAACGCCACGCGAAATAACGAAAAGACGAAATAACGCCAGGCAAAAAGACGAAATAACGAAAACACGCCATGCGAAAAGACGAAAAAAAACGGAGTGGCTGCTGCCAGTTAACTGGTAGCAGCGATTTTACGTTAAAATGGCTGCTGCCAGTTGACTGGTAGCAGCGATTTTAACGTAAAATGGCTGCTGCCAGTTAACTGGTTCTAGCCATTTTAACGTGAAATCGCTGCTGCCAGTTCGCTTCAGTATTTTTATTGTAGTGTGTATAGAAAGTTATGAACTGAAAATATCAAAACATTCATTAAAGAGAAAACGGGCAAATCAATTCAAACAAAAGATATCAATAACATCAAACTTCAAGCAGTAAAAGAAAAAGATGGTGGTTTAAGTAAGGGCGATATTTTAGGAAACATGCTAAAGGAATTAACAGTAAAACGACAGGCAACTACACTTGTTGAGGTAGATGGTAGGCAAAATGTAGATTTGGTTTATATTCAAACAGGTGAAATGAGAGAACAATACAACAAATACCCAGAAATTCTTTTTGTAGATACCACATATAATGTAAATATAGAAGCATACCCTCTCCTTACGATGATGGTTGAAGATGGGGATGGGCGGGGTAATTTAAAATGGCGTTTTTTCGTCTTTTCGCGCTCGTTTTTCGTCATTTCGCGTGGCGCATTTCGTTTTTTCGTCTTTTCGCCTGGCGTTAATTCGTCTTTTCGTTATTTCGCTTGGCGTTTTTTCATTATTTCGTCTTTTCGCTTGGCGTTATTTCGTCATGGCGCCGCGCCATAATGCCAGGCGAAAAGACGAAATAACGAAATGGCACAAACAAGCCACCATAATGAAGTGACCATTCAGTCTATACTTACATGTTTATCACGTCATTGTTTGTTATTCATATGCCATTCAATTAAGGAATAGCTGCTTTTAATTTTAAAAGGTATATTTGGCGGATATACGGTCGAAAATTTAGTATTACGACGAATGCATAAGCAGAGTCATTAAACTAAATCCCTTAATATAACTTATAACAGGTAAACTTGTCTTAAGCGACCACTCAAAAATAGACAAATCAAAGGTCTTAAAGGCAAATGGTTGCTTAATGAATATCTAAAGTATTGCAGAATGCTCTTTTGGAGCAGTCTGCAGTACCTCTGACCTGTATTAAGCGATAATTGGTCTTGGAAATCAATTTCTGGTCATCTTTTTGAGTGGCAGCTTAAGACAGGTTTTTATTTTTTTTTTTTCTCATTTTTTTCTTTGACCCTATTTGTCAAGATATCAGCACTTCTCATAAATTATCTTGTAATCCTTGCTTAGTACTCAACTTGGTTCAACTCAAGAAGACCCGTCCCAACATAACTGAACAAAATGTTGACTGGGATGTACAAATCAAACAAACAAACAAGACCAAACTCTACTCTGGACCTGCGTTGTCCGTGCACATTTTCAATGTGTGAACAGTCAGTCTTTTCGAGTTCGTTTTCGGACATGCAGAGGTCTTCATAAATAACTTAAGAATTGAACATTCACTGCAGTTCAATTTCAGTACGTTTCCAATGTGTTTTAAAGTTGGGTCTAGCACTGTGCCCGTGCCTTTCCCTATAGTTTGTGGCTAATTTAAGCCTTAAAGATAGGAAGCGTTTTGAAAGTTGTTTGTTTTTGAGCGGACATCTTAAAGTAAATGCGATATCTCCATGTCAGTTCTGACTGGTGATGTGTGAACAGTCGATATTCACAGTTTAATATACAGGAATGAAATAAGATTACACCCAAATTACACAATGTTATCTACAGTAGGTGACGTAACAATTTCTAAGTTAAACGCTCAAAAATATATTATCAAATGTGCACAAATATAGGGTGTACCATACATGACAAACCTCTGTGAGATAATATCTAACAGAATTTGGCCCTTCTGAAAACATTTTCTCATAAGATTTTCAAATCTTAAAGAATTTTTAGACCATCTAAAAACACATTTTATAAATATATACATGTGTAATCACAAATCACACTTTATTGTGTTTATATCAATTTTGTTTTACTTTAAAATAAAAGCACTTAGGAGGTTGTTTTGGGGACGTTCCAAAGTGATTTTTGAGAAAATATCAAAAATTTGATCAAATCTTCATGAAAATTTTGGTTTATCTTACAAAGTTTAGTCCACAGTTTATGGAATGTATGGTATACATGTGTATTGTGTAAACAATCATAATACAAAGTTTGAATGTAAAGGAAAGAAAACTACTTGAGTAACAGATTACACAAACCAGACACCCCTAAGCATATTGGATTGAAAAATGTCTAAGTTAAGCAGCCCTAAAAATAAAAACATGTTTATTTAATTTGCACAAAAAAGAGAGGCACATGCTCATTGTTTGAAAAATCATTAGGCAAAGTTTGAATATCACCAATGAAAACTCTTGGAGTTACATATTACACAAGCCAGAAATTATCTTAGCATTTCAAACGAAAAAAAAATGTCTATGTTCAGATCACCCGAAGAATGATAATTATTCATGATAATATGTGAATAAAATAGAAGATGCATATTTTCAAAGTGTGAACAATCATTATGCAAAGTTTGATTATAAAAGAATGAATACTGTTGGAGTTACGGATTACACAAACTGGGCACCCCTAAACATTTCCAAAGGAAAAATGTCTAAGTTCAACACCCATCAAAATGTGCATAAGATAGAAGGTGCACATCTTCAGTGTGTGAACAATCATTATGCAACGTTCGAAGATAAGGGAATTAATACTGTTGAAGTTACAGATAACAAAAACTAGGCACTCCCAAAGTATTTCGAATTGAAAAATGTCTAAGTTCAACACCCGTCAAAAATGAGAAAACAATATGAAACATGCACATAAAGGAGGTGCACCTCTTTAATGTGTGAACAATCATTCTGTAAAGTTTCAATAAAAAGATATGAATACTATTGGAGTTAGAAATTACACAAACTAGGCACCCCCTAAGCATTTCGGATGAAAAAATGTCTAAGTTCAACACCCCTCAAAAATAAGAAAACAATTAGGAAACGTGCACAAAATAAGGGTTGTACATCTTCAATATAATATGTGAACAATCATTAGGCAAAGTTTGATTGAAAAAGAATGAAAACTCTTGGAGCTACAGATTACACAAACTTGGCACACATAAAGTGTTGTGGATTGACTGACAGACAGACGGACGGACGGACGGACAGACGGGCGGACGGATTGGACCCACTACTAGACCTGCTTTCGCAAAAACGACGCAGGTAAAATTCAAACTATCTTGTCAGCGTTTTCAGGTCTGCAGGGCGTGATTGTGGTATTTCCTGATCATACGCGTTTACTTTTTGTACATACTAGCAAATGAATAAAAAGCTTGTCTGGTTAAAAGTTTGTACTCACAAGACAATAATCTTGTTCAAATCAAACGAGGGGTTACACCATCATCATATGAAATTTAACTCGTTCAGATGATACCCTAATTTGTTTAAGGACATATGCTACTAAATACTTTTCACATTGAAATCTCTTCAATACTTCGCATAACGCATGTTTTATGCATGAACTCTCAATTTATGAAATAAAAAGAATATGTCAATGTGCAAAAAATTTCATAATCTCATGTGCAAGTTTGCAGCCTTTGACCAATTTTCTGAACAATTTTTAAAGGAATAACCTAAGTCCTAAACATCAAGCTAAATAGTTGTAATCTCCACCCAGCTTCTTTATTCTAATTTTGATTATTGCTAATGACCTCAAGCCTTGAAGAAAATGTGAAAATGTATATGTAATACCAAGCCATAACAAGAAACTGCGTAACATATTTTGGTAATTCATCAAAAAAACTTGATTTTGTTTTTAGAGTAAATTATTTATTAAAAATCTTAGATTTGAAAATCTTAAAATTTTGATTTTATGTCATGAACTATCATAATACATTTTAGAAAAAAGAAATAAAAATGGGGGTCACCATGCTAGTTATATTTCAGGAGGGCCAAATTTACCCCCACCCCCATAGATTTCGTGCATAATCTAATGTAAAAAGTAAAGAGTAAACATTTTTCCTTTCTTATAATCCCATATAACTAGTCTGAAGTAATTCAATATAAAAACGGTAAAAAAACACTGTGAAATATGTGCCCATTGGGAAATCGACCCTAGTCCGTCTGTTCTATAGTCCAACATGCTAACCCCTAGGCAAGGAGGCCAAGTCGTCCGCGGCTTACAATGAACGTACATACAGAATAGAAACAGGTTTACGAGATGAAAATAAAAAAAATCACTTAATGATCCTTTAAGGGACACCATAAACTTTCATTTCTATGCACATCCAACAAATAAAGCTAAGGCCAAAAATGCGTGGTTTGATAATAACTGTGCCGAAGCAAGCAATAACTTTAAGCAGGTCAGAATAACTTTAAGCAGGTCAGAAACCAGTTTTTGCGCAACAAATCTGATACGAACAGAAGGAATTTTGTTTCAATGAGAACCAGGTACAACAGAATTAAAAAGATTGCAAAGAAAAAACAAAAGCAAAAAGAAGGCAGGGAGGTTTCTGCATTGGCAAAAAAACAACCCAAAAAATTTTGGAAAACCATCAAGAAAAAACTTAAGAAAAAAGCACAACAGTCTGAAAAAATAACGATCACTGATTTGTTTGATCATTTTAAATCCATTTATGGCGAAGATGAGAATTCAACAGGCCAAGAGGACCGAGACCTACATGTAAACCCTGAACAGGTAGTTAACGAAGAGCTTGATGCAGAAATATCCCTAACCGAAATAAAAAATGCTATTTTTGCTCAAAAAAATAATAAAAGTACAGGTACAGACCAGATTTGCGCAGAGATACTCAAAGCCTCTTTTGATATTGTTTCACCTTTTTTATTCAAATTGTATAACAGATTGTTTTTAAATGCAGAATATCCACGTCTATGGGGAGAAGGTATTATTGTACCAATTTTCAAAGGCGGATGTCAGGATGAAGCTAGCAACTATAGGGGTATAACATTAATTAACATAATGGGGAAGATTTATTCTCAAATTCTACTTAACCGGTTAAATAAATGGGCAGAAGAGGAAGAAAAAATATTAGATAATCAATTTGGATTCCAGAAAGGTAAATCTACGGTAGATTGCATTTTTACATTTTATTCAATCATAGCAAAAACTTTGGGCTCAAAAGAAAAATTATACTGTGTTTTTATTGATTACGAAAAAGCATTCGATAAAGTAGATAGATCTTTCCTATGGCAAAAACTTATACTTGAAAAAGTAAGTTCTAAATTGGTCAAGACACTAAATGCCATGTATTCAGTGGTAAAATCGTGCGTACGACATAGATCTGCCTATTCACGCTTTTTCCATTCGTATATTGGCCTAAAACAAGGGGATCCATGTTCACCAATACTTTTCATGTTGTTCATTAACGATATTGTGCAAAATATTAAGTCTGATTCCAATGATATATTCACTGTGGATAATATGCAATTATTTTTACTATTGTACTGTGATGATGCTGTAGTCTTTGCCAAATCACCAGAAATTTTACAATCTATGCTTTATGATATCGAAACATATTGTACACAATGGGGCTTGAAAATTAACACGAAAAAAACGAAAGCAATGATATTTGAAAAAGGGAGACATAGTCATTTCGATTTTTACCTCAACAACACAAAACTAGAACTTGTTACATCCTTTAAATATTTGGGAATTCATTTTTTCAAAAACGGTAACTGGTACAGAACTCAAAAACTGTTAGCTCAACATGCATCTTTTGCTTTACATAACCTGTTTTCACTATTTGGGGAACTTGAATTACCAGTGTCAGAAAAATGTAAAATGTTCGATATACTCGTTGGTTCCATACTCGGATACGGTGCTGAGGTCTGGGGTATACATGAGGCAAAAGACATCGAAATCTTGCACACGAAATTTTGCAGATGGGTACTTAATGTAAGAAAATCTACAAATTTATCTGGCCTTTATGGAGAACTGGGCAGGGTACCACTCTTAATCTACAGGAAAATCAGTATGATCCGATATTGGATAAAGCTTCTTATATCTGGTGATAATTTCATACCAAAGAAAGTATATATTATGTTAAAGAATGATGCAGATAATAATATAACATATAATGGCTTAAACTGGGCGTATCAAATTAAATGCATTTTAGATAGTATCGGACTCAGCTATATTTGGAATGACCAGTTTTTCCTAGATACAGTGCCATTCACGTTAATAAAACAAAGATTAATCGATATGTACCAGCAGACCTGGTACGCATCTGTTAATAATTCAAACAGACTAGAAACGTATGCACGCTTTAAACACGAATTTTGTCATGAAAAATATTTAGACATTGTCACAGAAAATAAATATAGAAAGGCATTAACCCAGTTTAGGCTCTCTTCACATGATTTGGCGATTGAACGAGGTCGATATCAAAATATAGATCGACAGGAAAGAATTTGCAATTTCTGTACGGGCAAACTTGTAGAGAGTGAGTATCACTTTCTACTAGTTTGCCCGCTCTACAGGGAACTACGACAGAAATATATGAAGTCATATTACTGCCGTTGGCCAACACTTAATAAATTTGACAGTTTGATGTCAGCAGATAACAAAAGAACAATTTTGAGTCTTGCAAAATATATATATTATGCTTCTGAGCTAAGGAGAAATAGCCAAGTGACATGATTATCCCTGATGTTTACTAATTCTACATCAAAATAGTATGGCGATATCAGCAGCTAATAAGGGACAATGTCCCTCAGGAGTTTCTGAAATCATTTGTTACACCAGGCTGTTTGTCTGTAAAGCTCCTTGATAACTGTATGTATTGTCCTCACTACTCTATATATGTTATTGTAGGCTATAAGCATAGATATATTTGCTTAATGCTGAAATAAAAGTATAGTATAGTATAGTATAGATTTCTACATTTCTTTTCAGATTGCGAAGGCAAAACAGGTATGTTTATTTCATTTTATCATATGACCTCGCGTCTGGGAATGAAATGACCCCATGCAATAAATTGATAAACCCTAGTGGTTTACAGATTTTCGGGAAATGTTATGACGTCCACAACACGTTGCATAAATGGCATTTCCTGGTCATACTCACTTACATCCCTAAATATTTTTGGGATTGTTTTTACGACTGTATATTTGTTAAAGAAGTAGTGACTTGATCGTTCATGTTATTTCTGTCTTGTGTTTGTTATGCTTTCGTGCGTGTCTGTCCATTGGTGCCTTGTGGTCACCTGCTGGGAAAGGGCTGACCTCTTGGCTCTCGTTTGTGATGTCTAAGTGTGAGTTTGTTACTTTACCATTGGTATCCTGGATCAGGTATGGTACTTGATTGTATCGATTCCTGATCTTTGCCCTCTTTCTTACTTTGGAAACGTGGCATGTAAACCTAGAGATTTAGTTGAATAACTAAATACTGAACATTCAGGAAAGTCTGTCACATTTCCAGAATTGAATCATGTCTCAGGTGTATATTACGCATAGTACTATGTACAAATGTACCAAAAAGTTCCATTTTGTTAGCCAGAACTGGCGTGTGGAAAAATTAGCTCTGTAGCATGTGGGTTCAGCTCTATTAAAATCGATTTTTCTGATTATCCGAAAAGTTTAATCAATAGAATAAATGAAGTTTATGTATTTTACAATAAAATATCGTTATAGCGATATTTTATTGAAAAAATATAAAATTCATTTATATTCGTTTGTTTTGCTGCAATCACACTTGTTATTGTGCAAACATGGTTTCTTGACGCCAGCGTCACGTTATCACTCTTGTTATCAAAGTTGATCCGTGGTCTGATTTCACAGAATTTTGCGGAATAGGCTGAGGTAGTTCCTATTAAATACTGAACTGTCCCCAAATTAAAACACACTTATTGTTTCATACTGTTGTTTTATACCGCATTAAAATTGTTAATGTGTGTATATTCAAATCGTGTTCTTACTCTATTTTCAGACTGCAACAACGACACAAGTATGTATTTACTGCTTTAATGTGCATGCTGTGATACTCTTTTTTTTAAAAAAACTAGATCTTACCGTATTGAAATAATTAAATGAGTTTTTAAAAAGAGATAAAAATGCGTGGTTTGCTGATCATTTTATTGCCTTTTCACGAGTTAAATAAATTCAAAAATACATGGGGCACGAGTGCTAGAGTCTGTATATCGTATGACGTTAGAATTATTCTGTAGTATATTATTGTAGGTAAGTAAGTAAGTAATCTTTTATTATAGTGACTTGTGTAACATGTATAAACAAAAATGCCTAACTATACACCGGTCCACATGGGCCTATAAGTCACTCTAAGCACAAGAAACGTTTTGTAATGTAAGTTATTAAGTTTTTTGTGTCGATATTACTTAAAACATGCCATGCTTTATCACAAGTTTCAGAATACTGCTTTTCCAAGTTCTTTGCATGCTGGACAATTTTGCATGGTTTTTTTTCACGGCAAAAAAGATGCAATGTTGTCCAGCGTGCACTCGCCTATCGAACAGTTTATCAATTGATCTCCGGAGAAATAATGTACATAGCAAAATGTAATTTACATAAGACTTGCTAATTGGTGAGTTAAGAGACCTTGCTTCGTTATATTAGGGGTCTTTCATATTGTCTTCGAGTAACGTTTTATGCTGTAACATGTCCTTATAAAACTGATCATTTAAATCTTGTGTATTCTGGTACAAGTTCGAGAAATCCCGCGTTTATATGCTGTCGACAAACGATCTGTCTGTACGAATATTACCATCCTCGTCGTACACTTCACAAGGAACAGTTTGTTTATGCTTTGGTCCGAGTGATTTCAGGTGGTCCCAGAATTCCCTAGGATTGTTTGTGCCTCAATGACAATCATCAGCCCCCGTCTGTATTCATGGTCTGTTGATCGTAAAAGTTTATCAAATTTATTTCTTGATATAAAAAAAACCTCTTGTTTTAAACGAACCCTCACGCTCTGGTCCCCTTGTGTTTTACGGAAGCTCGTTCTTTGGGCACATTTCGTTCTATTGTCTATCAAAATCGTCAATCCAGTATGGCTTGAAGGATTAAAGGAGCTTCCATACTGGCATAGCGCAATCAAACTATGGTACAAAATCATTCATTTCATGAATAAGAGTGTCGCACAATGAAAGATAAAACAAATCGACGTTATTCATGGTCTCTAGACAAAGTTCTATTAGATTTCTGATTATCTGAAAAGTTAAATCAGCAGAATAAATGAAGTTTATGTATTTTCCATTAAAATATGGCTATAGCGATATTTTTTTGAAAAAAATATAAACTTCATTTATAACCTTTTGTTTTGCTTCAATCACACTTGTTATTGTGTAAACATGGTTTATTGACGTCAGCGTCACGTTATATAACGTCAGAGTCACGTTATCACCCACGTTATCAAATAAGATCCTCGATGTACATCCGTGGTCTGATTCCACGGAATTTTGCGGAATTAATCACCAGTGACTATATTATCAAAAGCCTTTTTACTATATTTTGGGTACATTTTGAGAAGTTTTTTGCAATTGTTACACATGACTTCTTTTGCTCATCCGTTAACAAATGGGGTATCCATCTTGCATTTATCTTTCTCACTTTTGGGTGTTTCTTCAAAATTGCATGAATTCTTGCTAACGACGAGTTTGTTATTCAAGCCAAGTGTCTTACGGTGAATCGAGCATCAGTTTTGAGGATATTTCGAATTTTAATCTATGTTACTTTTGGTCGTAGTTGTTGCAGGACGACCTGGGCGAGGACCATCTTTCGGTTGCTGCTGCCCAGCACTAAATTTAGCTACCCACCTACAAACAGCCCTGTGAGACATTTGGCCCTCCCCATAAATGTCACACACCTCACGGTGAATATCTACAGCCTTTATGCCAAGTAATGACCTACTTTTTATATAGGCCCTAATATCAAGAACTTTTTCAGCTCATTTTACTGTCATTTTGTGTATAGTCTAACGAATAGGCTCTGAAACGATGTACACTGTACCGAGGCCAGTGAACGTATGGACGAGATATTAACCTGTGTCACGAGCCAGTGATCATTCAATCGACAAGAGGTGGTTTTGTGCATAAATTACACGATTTCCGTGAAATAAAGCACAGGTGACATTATTTTTGTAACACTCCTTGTATCAAATTTACCAGGCTTGGCTTTGAGAACCCATGTTGATCTCTCGACAAGCCTCGCGATGTCAACAAACGTTCTCAAAGCCTTGCCTGGTAAACTTGATATCAAAAGATGCTCACCTAGTATTCTCAATTTATTTTTCAACTGGATATTTATTAGAGAAGAAGTGCATGGAAACATGGCATGTAACACTATGGATAAACGTGGCATGTAAAATTAAGGATAAACGTGACATGTAACACAAGGGATAAACGTGACATGTAACATGAGGGATAAACGTGGCATGTAACACTAGGGATAAACGTGACATGTAACACTAGGGATAACCGTGGCATGTAACAACAGGGATAACCGTGACATGTAACACTAGGGATAAACGTGGCATGTAACACTAGGGATAAACGTGGCATGTAACACTAGCAATGAAACTCATTTAACTAAATAACGAACTGTCCCCAACCAAATTATACTACTTATTGTTTGAAACGCCATCCGCCATAAAATGTTTATAGTGTGTATATTTAGATAGTGTTCTTAATCTTTTTTTTCATGCTGTACCAACGTCACAAGTATGTATTGACTGCTTAAATATGTAACATGCTGTGATACGTGTGTTTTTTTTACAAATATTTGTTTTCTATTGATTGTCGAAATAAAAGCCTTTCTGGGCTTATGATCCATGTTGTACAATATTCGACACAAAATAATATTGCTTCTATGTATATGCATTGTTTCCTGCATATAATTATTTGACGTCGCGTCTGGGAGAAAAGTAACGCCATGCATTAAAATCGATAAACCACTAGTGGTTTGCAGATTTTCTGGAAACGTTATGAAATGACGCTTTTAACGTCACGCATGCATATGGCTAACCCTAACGTTTTCACGCCAAAAATATGATTTCAAAATAATGTTAATGTCATATTATAAATAGAATCTAACATTCGTGCTCCTGTATTATTGAATTTGTTAAACTCGTTGCGAAAAAGAGATAAATGCTCGGAAAGCCTCGCATTTTGTCTCTTATACTCAACTCGTTTAATAAATTCAATAAAACGTGAGCACTCATGTACATGTGTAAGCTCATTTATTTATATGAGTAATATTTTACTGTATATCAAATGAGAAATACTCAAACTTTTTTGGCTCATCATAGTGCATTAATTTGATTATATTAATGCTCTATGATGATACATTGCAATAGTTAGGAATCCTCAATGCGAACTTTACATTTTCTGTGATTCAACAAGGCAGAATCTAGGGCGAAGATTTGGTACCAGTTAAATGCATTTAAGCTCCCCAGTGGCGTTGGCTGCTATCCGTGGAGATACGTAATACACGGGCAATGAGACTAATGACCCGTCTCATCAGAATTTCACTATTTGCTTAGTCAATTTATTTTTGTATTCCAATAATTTATAAATATGAAAGAAACAAGGTCGCTGTCCGAATTTAATTGACTGTCCGAATTTACCGGATTTTACCCAAATCAGCTTGATTATTTTCAGAAAAAGACAATTTGAAGCCTCACTCATAGCAAAACAAAAACACATCTGCATCAAGAGTGCATTGGAATACCTGGTACCTACAGTCTGTCTATACAATTTCGAGCCAAATCAATTTTTCAAAAGAGTATCACAAACTTTCCGACATGGCCACTTGTAAATTTTAGGCTGTTCAGACGTGAAACATTTCTTTACAGTGAACTTCGACTAAAACATCCTCTGAATATTTGTTATTATTTTATCAGTTACCTCTCATATTAACTGCATTGTTGCACTTTGCCTGATATAAACGTTGTCTTTCTCACGGCATGTGCCTTTATCAGGTCATGATCACGTTGCACTTTTTGAATAACGGCAATAACTGAATAAACACAAAAATCGAAAATTACGTCATAATTGCTAGTTTGGAGAGTTAAACAATGGGTAAACTGATAAATAGAATACCAGGTTCGCGTCCTTTGATATCAAGTTCACCAGACTCAGCTTTGAGAACGCATGTTGAATCACTCGGCAAACCTCGCGATGTCAACAAGCAATCTCAAAGCCTTGCTTGGTAAACTTCACTGGGTGGAAACGTACACAGGATATTGCTCCAAAATGAGCCGATGTTTACACTGAATTAGGAAAAAACACACAACGAAGGTAAGGAAATCAGGAATTTCTCCTATATAAATCTTTTTTCGGTACTTGGCGTGTACCAATTTAGAATCGCTATATGTATATTTAGCGAATTGTATGCATGGTTTGGCATCAAACAATGAACTTGATAGTGAAAATCACAAAATGAAAGTCGTGCTCACACCAAAATTTAGACACCTATCCCCAAAAAGGAATAATATTGAACCAAGAAAGCAAACTATTAAAATTCTGAATCGGCCATTTTTTTGCAAAGGCATTTAAATATCAATACTGAAAATTTCAGCCTCGTAGGTTGAAACTTGACGGAGACATGGCTCAAAACTGATGGTCAGTTAGTCTCGAAAAGGGTACTGGGGATTGGGAAATCTCAGTTTTAGTGTACGGGAGTATTGTTTTTTAGTGTACTGGGTATTGAATTGAAGATTAAAGGATAAAACAGAGTTTGGTTGCTAATTGGAGCTCTTCATTATGTGCCAATATGGGATGCTGTTCCAATTATATCCCTTACCGAATCTGAACCTCCATCACCCACAATTTATCACTAAATCTTATAGTACTAGTTGTTTATATGCACAAACGCAAGCAACGGAGGCTCAACTGACTCTGTGCAAAGGCATTACTTTTTCAGATTATTTGCTGCATGCATATACAAATTACAATTTAGGATGGACACACAGTCATAAATTTAGGCGTCTGGTACCCCTGGCTGGCTGCGCATGTATTTTAAGGGATGTATTTACGTAAATATACACTAGGTCACATAAGATGAGCTTTATACATGTACATATAATACAGCGTCCAAAAGCCATACACGTTTATGGCTATAAGAGCGTTGAAGAACCTGTCAAAGCTAAAAAAATGCACAATTTATTCGATATATTTGCTGTTTGCAAACATAAAAGAAAGACTTTAATTGATGCATGGGTCGAAAGTTATGGGTCTGATCTCACTGGATATCTGCCCTTGTACATGTATTGTTAAGGGATTAAGTTAGGGATTCATGCATGACCTAAATAATAATTGGATTGGGACGCGAGAAAGCCTATCTTCAAGGTAAGTGATCAGGCGAGTCTGTTTGGCTTCAGAGACTAGTACATTGACTTTCCAGAGATTGAACATCAAAGGTGTTGATCAGTTTGTGCGCATTCACAAGATTGTCTGCACCTATGTTGAGGGCATGCACAAAGTCAGGATGTTATTTTTTGCCATGGGCCAATATAGCCTCTAAAAGCCGAAATGCTGGTACGCAAACAAGGATGGCTCTGGGGAGCTTGCAGAAATGTTCAAACTTGATTGATTTGTTTGTTTGATTTGATTCTTTACATCCCATCAACAATATTTCAGTTATATAGGGACAGGTATTCCTGGTTGAACCAGTACTAAGGTAGGAATTATGTTCTTGTTCAAGGACACAATGCAGAAACGCCTGTGAAGCTTGGACCTGTGGTCCCTTGTTCTCAAGTCAAGCACTCTACCACTGAGCTACTGCGCTCTTGAGTGAGGCTTTCCTGCTTGCATAAAACATAGGGACTTGGGTAACCACACATGCTGAAATTAAGGCGTCTGGTTTCACTTGATGGCCGTGCATGTGTTTTAAGGGATGACTTAATACGCATATGCAACAGATTGTGATTTAGTTTGATGCTACAGCTGTTACGCCCTGGGATAGATGTCGTTTAACCCCACCCTCCTACAGGCTGAATTTTGTAGACTATGATTTCCATAAAGCCTAATATGTTTCAATTGTTTTTTGAAACATGTTAGCCCTCTGGCAAAGGTCACTTAAGCTTGTTACATCCTGTTACACGTGTTTGTTTTGTTTGTTTAGATTCTTTACATTCCATCTAAATTTTGGTGTGAGCATGACTTTCATTTTGTGATTTTCACTATCAAGTTCAGTGTTTGATGAAAAATCATGCATACAATTTGCTAAATATACATATAGTGATTCTAAATCGACACACGCCAAGTACCGAAAAAAGAATTAAATAGGAGAAATTCCAGCATGTCTTTCAGTTATATAGGGACGGGTCTTTCTTGGTTGAACCAGTACTTAGCTAGGATTAATGTTCTTGCTCAAGGATACAATGCAGTGAAGCTGGTGAGGCTCGAACCCATGGCCCCTCGGTCTTGAGTCAAGCACTCTACCACTGAACCACTGTGCTCCCTCTGTTACACATGTTACCTATCAAGAATCGTTAAAATGACATGAAATGTACAAATGTCAAAATGTTATTAGAGGCATATAAATGAGTTAAAGTTTAAATTTTTATATAGCGCAATCATAAACAACAAAACCTTTTTATTTAAAACAAAATTACACGGTCCACTATGTTACGGATGTGACATTTTGCATTACTACCCTATTTCTTGGAAATTATTGTGGCTGTCGTTTCTTCTGAAATGTTTATTATTGTTCATTGGGTCTGGGGTTTGATGCTGCCACAAAGACGATAAACTGAACTATCCAAACTCCAACGACCAGCTTTTTCTTTACAAAATATCTTTTGTAGGCATTTGAAAATGGCTACCATAGTATTAGTTTTCAATAAAAACAAATACATTTTTTGCTAAAAAACATGGATTAAGTCATGCAGTTAAAAAAAAGCCCAAATATATTCAGCTGGCATGTTATGAGAGAGATTAATAACAGTAAATTATACTTGAGTAGCGTGCTCATCTTGAAAACATAATGCAAATAATAACATATATAACATCCAAAAATATCTGTGCATGGACCATCCCATTTAGGTTTTTTTTTGTACACAATGATATATTAAATGTTTAGAAGAATATAAGATGCAAAATGGCCCAAATTAGGTTCTGGCAGTTAGGGCTTTACTTTGTTACGGTCACGTTGACTCTGTTACCTTTTAAAAATCTCTAATCCTATAGTGCAAATGCAAAGTTGAATCTAATTCTTATTCATCAAAATACTAATTGCATCGAAGGCTCTTAAATACTTGCAGCCAACAGCCAGTATACAACAAAATAATCTACAGCTATGATAATACTGTTATATACTTTACTTAATAAAATATATTACTATTTAGAATAGTGCTTTCACTTGACCATTGGCTGCCAAAAGACCTCCAAAGCATTGTTCATTATGATTCACTACAAACTCATTATATAAGCCACAAAGTAATGTAGGCCATGGGATACATATGGCTTTGTCTCTCCCAGGGGTAATTTTGCAGACTATGTTATTCATATAGCCGAATGCGTTACCAGTTTTTTTAGATATGTTACCCCTCTGACAAGTGTCGCGTAAGCCATGTAACACCTGTCACGTACGTTACTCTCCAAAATCTATTCAAATTACATGGACTGTTAAAAAGACAAAAATGTTATGAGACATTCAAATGAATTAAAGTTTAACTTTTCTATATAGCCCAACCATTTAGCAACAAAACCTTATTATTTTAAACAAAATTATGCTATCCACAATGTTACGTGCCATTTTTCATTGCTACCCTATTTCTTGGAAATTATTATGCCTGTCGTTTCTTCTTATTACTGACAAAAGGGTCAAGGTTTTGGTGTTATCAATAAGACATCTAACTGACCTATCCAAAATTGTAAAGACCAGCTCCCTAGCTGTTATAGAATATTTTTTGTAGACATTTGACTTGATAAGTTTACAATAATAACACGCACATTTTTTGGCTAAAAAGCATGGAATAAAGTCATGCAGAGTAAAAACAAATATATTCAGCTGGCATGTTATGAGATTAGATACCAGCAGTAAATTAAACATAAATGGCATGCTTATCTTGAAACCATAGAGCAAATAGTTACATACATAACATCCAAAAAATAAGCTTATGGAAGCCCTCCCCCCATTAAGTAGTTATTTAGCACAATATGATATCCTTAAAGTGCATTAAATATTTTTTTAGAATATAAGATACAAAATGGCTCATGTTAGCTTCTGGCAGTTTGGGCTTCACTGTGTAACAGCCATGGTAACTCTGTTACTCTATAATAGTATCTAAATCTATTGTACAAATACAAAGTTTAATCTAATTCTTATTTAACGACATGCTTATTGCATTGAAAGGTGTTAATAAATGCAGCCAACAGCCAGTATGCAACAAAGCAATCTACATTTATGATAAAACTGTTGTACACGTTACTTAATATCAAATATATGATACCACAGCTGTATTAAGTACAGTGTTATCACTTGACTATTGACTTTCATAATACCTCCGAAGCTTTGTTCATTATAGTTTGCTACAAACTCATTATATAAACCACAAATTATATTCGTTAGCTCATACACAGTTTGGGGATTACCCTGCAATATCAAAGATTACTATGCTACCCTAATAGATAGGAGCTTCTATAGTAAGATAGGAACTTCTTTAGTGATAATATCAAAGTATTTCTTATTTTTACATGTCAATATATTTTTATTGAAAACAAAGGACTAGAAAAATGCATCTATTTTACAGTTACATATGTATCTTTCCTTTATATTTATCATTTAAGTGTAATAAAAACACTATATGAGTTTAAACTACTAGTTGGTATAAATTGCTGCCATTTGAAGGCCCACTTATGCGAAATATGATGAATAGTGTCCTTATTAGTATAAAGCATATTACTGAAAATAAACTGATTGAAGCATGGGTGATTTAGAGTAAGATACTTGAACTTATAGCACATAAACTACCATAGAAGTTTTTTGTATCAAAAATGTAACCAACATTAAAAGAACTGCTAATTTTAATGGTCAAATTACTTTTCATAAAATGGTTAATGAAATTGTTTATCTGAGTCATAAAAATTCATTGCACGTTTGACAACCTTCATGCCTACGCCTATAGTCATCATCTATTTTTATCACAGCATGTCTAATTTGGCTGGATTTAATGTGAAAAATAAATCAAATAAGCCAGCATAATTGATTTTGAGAGGGCTGGTTGCTTTGCTTAGTTTGTCTTCCTGGTGTGTTGTGATTGTTGTGTGGCTCTTCCTTGCAGTGCCATGGGATTGTCTGCAGTTTGTGATTGTGGTATTTCCTGATCATACTCACTATTTTTCTAACGCAAAATCAATCTGAACCAGAACTATTCCATATACTATGTCACCCATTGTAACATAATTTTATCAAAAATTAAAACACTTATTATTTATGAAAATGAAAGTAGAACTTGATCAATTAATATTTTTTTCCTATCAGAACTGGATTGGTTGAATGTCTGTCATAACCTCTAAACGGTGTTATGTGACTTTTTTGTTACTGTAAAGGCGGCACCTCATGAATACGTAATAAGGACTGGTCAACCTTACACATAGGTAAAAGCGGAAAATGAGGCGTGGTTTTATTAAAAAGTAACTATCATATTGCGCCATTGCCTCAGATTAGACGCAAAACACGTTATTTGGTCCTTAAAACGCCAGCAAAATAACTGCATCTGAAAATGTCTATTTAACATAAGCATAGGGGCAAACATTGTGGACACAGATCAGACTGCTCCTACATGAGCAGTATGATCTGGGTCTTACAGGAGCAGTCTGATCTGGGTCCACACTGTTTGTCAGTGAGGCTTCAAACATTCTAGTGGATGGCAAAAACATACATTTTGTGATTATGTGCTTTAAGGGTTAAAAAATGTGAGTTCAGTGTGTATACGGTTAGGATTTTCATGAAATGCACGCTTGCTTGCGTGTCCCAAAAAGCTGATTAACTCTTTACCAAACTATAGATAAAAGGTGATTTCCCTTCCTTAGCAGATGAAATAGCCAAACCTAGCCCAGATATGAATATTAAATTGCCGCCTTTACAGTAAGCGAAAAGTCTATTAATACAATCATTTAGGCAAGACCTAGTTTGTAACTAAATTAAACTCCTGAAACATTTAGCAATGGAAGTGTGGGTCAGTATATATACATGTACTTCAAACTGCTTTTATTGCCAAAGCAAACACTATGGATCCTTACCAGACTGCTCCAAAGATAAGTCTTATCTGGAAACATAATGTTTGCAAATAGGCTTCCAAAGTACACCAGCAGATTAGAGCAAACATTTAGTCTGTTCTGAGTCTTAGAGGAGCGTAAAGTCAATTGTTAGTTTGTCAGGACTGAAAGGTAGAATGGCAGAGAGACGTACGGATGGAATCAAGCAATTCTATAGTACTTAAAACTGACTTTGATTAGCAGTGTGCTAAAAAGGCCTAGAAATTACCTGCCAATCCTCAGTACACCAAATTTAGACAATATGCATTACCCAGTACACCTTTTCCCAATCCCCAGTACCCTTTTCAAGACTAACTGACCATTAGTTTTGAGCCATATCTCCATCAAGTTTCAACCTACGAGGCTGAAATTTTCAGCATTGATATTTAAATGCCATTGCAAAAAACTGGGCGATTCAGAATTTTAATAGTTTGCTTTCTATGTCCAATATAATTCCTTTTTGGGGATAGGTGTCTAAATTTTGGTGTGAGCACGACTTTCATTTTGTAATTTTCACTATCAAGTTCAGTGTTTCATGCCAAATCATGCATACAATTTGCTAAATATACATATAGTGATTCTAAATCGACACCCGCCAAGTACCGAAAAAAGAATTAAATAGGAGAAATTCCAGATTTCCTTACCTTCGTTGTGTGTGTTTTCCTAATTCAATGTAAACATCGGCTCATTTTGGAGCAATATCCTGTGTACGTTTCCACCCAGTGAACTTGATATCAAAAGACACTCACCCAGTATTCTTTATTTATTTCAGTTTTCACAAACGTAGAGGAAGAAGTGGAAGAAGTTTTAAACCATGCTAACAAAAGTACGTATTTAACCCTTTTTAGACAAATGGAATTTTTCTATCAAGCTACACACAATACAGTCCGGATGGCCCATTGTATGCAATGAGGGGTAACAGGTTATCCAAAAATATTGTATTTCTTTCTCTGTAGAGCAAACAGCGCTGACCTTGATAAAATGCCGTCTTACGCGGAATTTCATCTGGGTCTTTGCTGTTTGCCAAAGTACATGTACCCGTTTGGGGGTTTCCGGTCCACACAGGGCTAAGCAGTCTTAAAATCTGTCATTTTTATGATAAATCAAGACTGAATTATAAACGTCAACTACAAATTATATAAACAATCATGGAATTTGTACTACACCAACCCTTGTTATAAGTCTGAAACCCTGCTATTAGATTAAATGACAATTCAAGACTCAAAGAATTCTTCTCACCTACAAAGAATAGAGTCGTGAAATTCGTAATACAGAAAAAGTTACTATGAAGTTAGTCTGAAACTATACGCATTCTAAAGCCATACATTTATGTTTCACACTTGTTATTGTGTTGGCATATTTTCTGTGACGTCAGCGTCACGTTATGTAACGTCAGCGTCACTTTATCAAAGTAGATCCTCGAGATGTACATCCGCGGTCTGATTCCACAGAATTCCACTGAATTGGCCGAGGCAGTTCCGATTGACCCTGATACCACAATCAAAAACCGGACAGAGATATCAAGTGAAAAATATAAAGATTACTTTCAGGTTACAATAAGGACTCGGACAACTTTTGGTCATGGGATAGGTATTTCCAGGAAATGGCCACGGTTGAAGTCAACTATGACAAGCTGAAGGAGAGGGCGTTAGCAAATTCGGACAATTGTAAGCATTTTTCATTCACATCGACTTGTTTACTCTTTGTTTGCTTAAGATTTAACCAGCTTGTCAACACATTTTCAAATATATTATAACCCATTTAAGCCAAATGGAAGTCCCACTTTTATTCATTCGACCAGTTTATTCCGTTTTAAGGGTCTTTGGATGGTATTTTTATATTTTATTTATATCTTAATAGAATAATTTGTAAAAAAAAACAACAGTGGAGACCCTGATCAGAAGCTGCGCTCTGTGGCTTCTGATCTGGATCTACACTGTTTGCCTTGCTGCCAGTTGTTCCTGTATAGGTTAGTAGAAGTACATACCTTCGTCAGAAACTGTCAATTACACTAATTGTATAAGTGTCAGGGAAAGATTAGCTTAACAAAAGTTATTGCTGACCAGGGTCCGGAATTACGAGGGTCATCCAATAAATAGAGGTAATTTTCTTATAATGCAAGAGTTTGTACCATTAGAACATGGCAAATGTAATCATTGGATGGCATAACATGTTGGGCATGCAAGAGCATATCCAAAATAATGTTGGAAAGTGAGGTCGCTTGTTGCCTAGAACGAAAAAGTGATACTAAAGCTAGCCTGGCCGGATTTTCCACCAACAAAAACCTAATGCAATAGAAACAGAGTTTGACATTTAATTACTATTATTTATCTGACCATAGGTTGTCCTTAAATCTGTTATAGTTTAATTGTTCTCAATGTTTCATATAAAATATGGTCATTAACATGTACCAGTTAGTCTTGGTTGACTAGCAACCAGACAATTGTGAAAAATTCACTATTTGTTAAGTCTATATTTTTCTGTTGGTAGGCAACAATGGTCACATGGAATACATGTTTGTTAACGATACTGTTTTAAAAAAGAGAATATATTTAATAATTTTAGGGTGATTAAAAACTTATACACCAACCAACAATAATTCAAGGGCAAATTCATGACCCATACCCCATTACTGGTTCCACAATTTTGCATTTTTGTCACTTTTTTATGCTAAATGTGCCTGTCAATTTGACATTAATTATAAGAAGTCAATGAATTTTACAGAGTAATTGCCTTATGTTGTAGTTAATAGAAAATATGCTTTTTGGAACTGATCTGCACATGCTAGTAACCATGGCAACCAATTTAAGGCATCCGGCCAGGTACGCTTTAAGTACGTGTTTGCGTTGCTAAGCAACAAGCGAAATCACATTCTGTCAAATTTTTATATATGTTGTTTCATGCACAACAAGTTATGCCACCTTATGGTTATATTTGTGATGTTAAAGTGATACAAACTCTTATATTATAAGGTAATTCTCTCTATTTATTTGATGACCCTCGTGCAATGCCTCCTTAAAGTTAAGCAAGACTTAAGTTAAGTATTGATATATCGACATGCTATATTAAATGCTAAATAAATTGCCTGGATCGACGCAGTACTTGTGGTCAAAGATACCATTGTGATCTTCAGAAAAAAAAATATTTTGATTTTAATCAGTTTGAAACGTCATTTTTCGCATCCTGAAAAATCCCAGGGCCCGAAATTACAATGCCTCCTGAGAGTTAAGGAAGACTTAAGTTAAGTATTGATTTTTCAGGATGCTAAAAATAACGTTTAAAACTGATTTAAATCAAAATAGTTTTACTTTTTCTGAAGATCACAATGATATCTTTGACCACAAAAACCACATCGATCCAGGCAGTTTATTTAGCACTTAATATAGCATGTTGAAATATCAATACTTAACTTAAGTCTTGTTTAACTTTAAGGGGGCATTGTAATTCTGGGCCCTGTGCCTGGAATTACAATACCTCCTGAACGTTTTTGATTACTTAAGTTAAGCTTTGATTTTTAGGATGCGAATAATAACGTTTTCAAACTTATTAAAATCAAAATAGTTTTCACTTCATCTGTAGATCAGCATGATATCTTTGACCATACGTACTGCACCGATCTTGGCAATGTATTAAACCAATATAGGCAATTCATTACACATTTATTGTAACATGTTGAAATATCAATACTTAACTTAAGGACATATGCTACTAAATACTCCCCAAGTTGAAATCTGTTCAATACTTTGCAGACAGTTTGCTTTAGCATGGACTATCCATTTATGAAGTCAAAAAGATATGTCACAGTGCTTAGTTCTTCATAATCTCTTATTTAAATTTTAAGCATTTGACCAAATCTATAAACAGATGAAAGCATAACATTAGTCCTAAATATCAAGATAAAATAGTTGAACTCTTCAGACAGCTTCTTTCTTTTACTTTAAATTATTGTTCCCCACCTCAAACCTTCTAGAAAATATGCAAATTTATTTGTTAATTCATGCTGTGACAAGATACTGCATGATCTATTTTGGCAATTTGTCGAAATTTGGAAGTTGTTTTTAGAATAAATTATAGATAAGGAAATTTGATGTTGAAAATCTAAAAAATTTATTTTTATTACATGGGCTATTATAAGACCTTTAAGAAAAAAAAGAATAAAAATGTGGGGTCACCGAACTAATTATCTTTCTGAAGGGCCAAATATGACCCCACCTCCATGCATTATCCTATATAAAAAGTTGAAAGTTGGCCGTTTCAGTCATTTTGATGATGCCTCTTTTCTATGAAGTAATTCAGCGTTAAAATGCTAAAAGGGAAGAAGAAAAAAAACTGAAAATAGGTGCCCAGCCTGGGAATCGAGCCAGGGTCTCTGGTTTCATAGGCCAACATTCTAAACACTAGGCCACGACATCAGGTCGTGTGCGGTTCAAAATAGCCGTACATGTAGAAGATACAATTTGAGTCTCGGCCAATTTCCTATTTGTAATCAGGATCAAAGCTTGAATATTATGTACATAGTTTGTTTTTCTTTGATCTATTTATCTGTTTTGGTGCTTACTAATAGACGATTAAGACTGATGAAATGCTAAATAGATACTTCGGACACATTTTAGTTACTTCATTTTGTCAAGATAACGCCGGAACATTGATCTGAAATAAGAGTATTTGAAATCTGTATTGATCCGAATTCATAAATGATTGAAAGACAGGACCCAGGCCAACTTGAGTTGTTTCCCAACGCAGGAAAGGTGCGCACGAGAATTAGCCGCTTATGTCTTTAAGTCATCCTTAACTTTAAGGAAGCATGGTAATTTTGGGCCCTGGTTTAGAATTAATCCTAACTTTGATCTAAATCCAGGCCCAAAATTACAATGCCTCCTTAAAGTTAAGTACTATCCTAGTTAACTAAAGTATTGATATTTAAACACAACAATTTTGAATGTTTCGTAAATTGCCAGGCTCTTGGCAGTACATATGGTCAAAGATGTCATTATGATCTACAGAATGCCTGAAACAAATTTGATTTTCAGACGTTTGAAACATTATTTTTCGTATCTTCAAAAACCAATACTTAACTAAGGTTGTACATATACTTCACTTTAAGAAGGCATTGTAATTTTGGGCTCAAATAATCAATTACAGTAGGATCTATTTTTATGCCGGAAGGCTTATTACTTTAAAACAAGGTTAAAACTGAACTACAAAAAACAAGTCAGTATGACTAGGAAATGCAACAATCAATGTGACAAGGAAATGTATCGGACCACAAACTACCAAAGGCACCGTGAGAAGCATGCGCGGATCCGGAAAGTTTTGTCAGAGTGGGTCCAACTTTGACAACGTTTTTTTTTTTTTTTGTTTTTTGTTTTGATTTTTAGTTGATGAGAGGAAGGAGGATCCAAGTACCGCTATCAGCGGGCCATCATCATCCCGCCAGCGAAACGCCATTAAATGGCGTTCGGCTGGCGTGCCGTTGTTGACCCAACATTGAATGCTGGCTTGGTACTTGCGATTTTTCAGGGTATCCGGACCTGTATTGCTTGAAAACCATATATTTTTGTGATTTTTAGGAGGGGCCCAGACCCCCTGTCCCCCACCCCCTCTGGATCCGCACCGTGAGAGGGAGACACAGAATACAGACAGGCACAAGACAACAAGAAAGTAATGAAGTAAAGCAATCAGCTTTCTCTTCCCCAGCAATATGTTAAACTTCATTCTAACACACCTCGCCCATAGAGTCAATGCTAAACAAACGTGATTAATCAAACACAGTTTTGAAAGCGCGAGGAAAACGCGCGCTAGCTGACGTCATTTGTAGAGCTGCAAAATGACGACAGTCATGACGTTAGACGTTGTAACTTCGTTTTTATGCTTGAATGACGTTACAAATACATGAAAGCGTATGTGACACAGTCCAACTATTGGTGGGATTTCCTCAGTGCAATAGCGGTAAGTTGGAAGAAGCTGAATGCTTCAAATGTGTTTTCATCGTTTATTGTGTGTTAGAATCGTAATAGATTAGCTCTGTTGCGTGTATTGTTGAGTAATAATTCACTGTTTGTGGGTCAGTTTTATGGAGATAAATCACTCTTGCTACGCGCTCGTGATTTGATCTTCTTTACAACACAACTGACCTCCAAACAGTAAATTATTACTCAACAATTCACTGCTATAGCTGATCTATTTCTTATTTTAAAACCGTTCGTTTTGCTGCAATCACGTTATTTTAATAGCATGGTTTCTTTGACGTCAGCGTCACGTTATGTAACGCCAGCGTCACGTTATCAAAGTAGATCCTCGATGTTCTACCAATGTCTGAGTCCACGGAATTCCATGGAATTGGCTGAGGCAGTCCTGATTGTAAGTAAGCTAAATGATATAAATTGTTGCAAGAGGAAGTGCAAACAGGTTAACAAAATGTTTTTTCTTGTTTTTTCAGGGTACCCTGCTTGTCGTAAGTTGAGAAAGTAATGAGTATTAATTTTAACTTTTTCCTTGCTAGCGGCGACTTTTATTGTTTGCTGATAACCTTTGTAAACTGTTTGAAACCAGATCAGGACCGGTCCTGTTCTGGATTTAAACCATTTGACACACTGAAAGTGTTCTTGATCTTTTTTTTTTTTTTTTTTTTTTTTTTTTTTTTGAAAACTTAACATTGAGAAAGTCAGCAGATCCCAGCAAGAACGTGAGAAAATGCCCAGCAAGCAAACAGTAACAAGTAACCTGCTGCTTAACTTATGTGGCATTAAGTTCCTTACATTAACCCATATAAGCCTAGCGTTCCTTTTATGGGACATGGACAAACAGTGCCAATCCAGATCAGACGCTGCAGAATGCGGTATCTAATCAGTATCTCCACTATTTGCTTACATAATTCAATAATCAATTAAACTTGTGGTCACGGAGTTCAATCAATGGTAAAACTATTTAAATCTGAAAACTATTTGTTGTCAGTTATGGATAGCTCACTAGGTAGAGTCTCCGTCAGCAGTAAATATTTTCTTTTTCTTTAATTATGCACATGTTCGAATCCAATCTATGCTTTAATTTCTTTTTCGTCATGTTTGTTGTATACTAGTTTGATATGCACCCTTTAATCATGTTTGGACAACAGTTTTTAACATTTATACAAAGTGTCCTTTATATGGAACATTAGCAAACATGAACATGCATACCCATAGGATATGGACCGTTTGATATTCAGCAACCTAAATGATAGGAAATAATTATGAATTATATTCAAACATTTGTATACATAAATAAAAATATAAATATATAAAAACGAGATACGGTGACGGGGTTCGAATTCGCAACCTCCATGACTGTATACAAGCGATTCATCCACTATGCTAGTTATATCTCATTGTGATTGGTATGTGCATATAACATTTTAATTATAATAAAGTACATGTATTGTTAAAAACAGTAAGTTGTTGGTAAACATTATTGTAGATACAGAATGTCAACATAGCCAGTATAACGCTGCAGGACTCTCATATCTCCTTGTGATTGGTATGTGCATATAATAAAATACATATATTGTTCTAAAAATAACGTTGTTATTGGCAATATTATTGTAAATAAAGAATGTCAACATAGCCAGCATAACGCTGAAGGACTCTTATCTACTTTCGTGCCAACCAAGAGTGACAGTGACGTAGTATTTTGTTTACAATTGTTAAGTAAACAATAACTTGTACACTCCACTTGCGCGAGCGCGAATCGATAGATCACTTGTGTATTAATCCTATCCAAAGGATAGTATTAATACACATGTGATCTATCGATTATAAGTCCCTGATTACTTAGTTAACAAAACATGACGTCACTGTCCCTCTTGGCTGGCAGGACAGTAAGCTTGCCCAAGAAAAGTGTGGTTAGGTTACATGTAACTGACCGTTTCGACATGAACATACATTGTAGCTGTTGACAGTGACGTTAAAATAAATACAAAACAGTTAAAGCCACAAAGAACTTCTAGCGATAAGGCGTATATTTTCCCTAGTTGACATGATGACAAACACCAAATTTTCAAATTGCCCTAATGTTTTTAAAATCGGTGTAGTTTGGCAGTAAAATATGCACAGCAGGCAACAAAATACGTTTCAAAGTGATTCACCATTAATTTTACAATACTGCGCATGCGTACGAAATACGCCTAAAACTGTGTCGTTTGTCATTAGAAAGATGAAATTGGTGTCTTTCAGTTTATTTTTAGATGCTTTGCCCCCCTAGACCCAAAATGCCCTTTACATATGTTGTAAATGTTTATAGCGACATGTCGTTGTCCAAAGGGCATCTTGGGTCTAGGGGGGCAAAGCATCTAAAAATAAACTGAAATACGCAATTTTGATCTTTCCAATTACAAACGTCACAATTTTAGGTGTATTTCGTACGCATGCGCAGAAGGAATACAGTAAGGTTTGGGAAAATAAGAGCAGTTCTATCCTTAACATCTTAGCACTTTCACTTTTTTATAACTAGCAATGCATTAACTCAAAGCCTGGTCTAAACGGCACCCAGTATAAAGACGTAAAATGAGGGGTGGGAGTAGAAAGTGCACGTTTTCACGGTATTGTAAATGGTGAATCGCTTTGAAACGTATTTTGTTGCTTACTATGCATATTTTACTGCTGAACTACACCAATTTCAAAAACATTAGGGCAATTTGAAAATTTGGTGTTTGTAATCATTTCAACTAGGGAAAATATACGCCTTATCCCTAGAAGTTCTTTACTTTTTAACTCAAATTGACAATTATCAGGATGTTAGTAGTTGATAATTTACTGTATTTCTATATCTTTTACAGAACCAACATTTAAAGGTAAGATTTAACATTTATTACATAACTGAGATATCTACACTACCGATCGCGGATTTGTCCTTGTCGAATTCGCGTTGAAAACGCATTAAAACGCTGTTTAAGCCGTGTCAGATCCTACCTCCATGGCACTGTGGGGCAGGGGTGCAGGCTGTTTAAGCGGTGTCGGAACCTACTTCCTGGGCACTGTGGGGCAGGGATGCAGACTGTTTAAGCGGTGTCAGAACCTACCTCCTTGGCACTGTGGGGCAGGGGTGCAGGCTGTTTAAGCGGTGTTGGAACCTACCTCCTGGGCACTGTATGGAAGGGGTGCAGGCTGTTTAAGCGGTGTCAAAATCTACCTCCCGGGCACTGTGGGGCAGAGGTGCAGGCTGTTTAAGTGGTGCCAGAACCTACCTCTGGGACACTGTGGGCAGGGCTGCAGGCTGATCAAGGGGTGTCCGAACCTACCTCCCGGGCACTGTGCGGCAGGTGTGCAGGCTGTTTAAGCAGTGTTGGAACCTACCTGTTTCTAGACTCAACGTTTGCTTCAATGGTCCCATTTTTTCGTGGAGATTGATGATGAAATAATTTCTGAAGTCATTCTCCTCCCTTCCGCTGAATCATTCAAGAAGGGTTGTTGTCAGTTACAAGCGAAAGCATGTGCACGAAATACAGGTTAACCGCTTGTTCAAGCTTGCCCAGGAAAAGTGTGGTCAGGTGAACTGACCGTCCAGCAATGGCCATAGCTTTTGACTGGGACGTAAAGCAACAATACAAACAAACAAAATCAATTGAGACAACCATTTTTTTTCGGAATGACTGATTCGATATAGATGAAAAACTTCATAAACCGATGGTGTGTCAATTTTGTATTGCGAATAATGCAGTTGAAACATGTTTTGTGCCCTTCCAACGTACATAGAAATCAAATAAGCCCTTTCCTTCATGAATATCCATGCCAAGCTCTACACACTACGAATAATTTCACGTTTGTACAAATAAATTGTCAGGTACACTAGTGTAAGATCATATCTAATCATATTTCCATAAGTAAACATAGGAGACCCTGATCAGGCAGCCCTGACAAAAGCTGCCTGACCTGGGACTGCTCTGGTTGCAAAGGCGTTAAAAGGCGTCTTGATTAGGTAAAGGTTTTAAACTACATACAAATATCGCTTTCATATCAAACCATCATTTCAGCAGATATTTAATAACTTTAATTAATTAAAGCATATGCTCAAACATAATTCAATTTTTATTTATCCACGCTTAACTTTTGTAAACACCATTGTCTGGGTAATTCACTCTGTATTCACTCTGTATTTGTTTCTTTTTATAGCAATGGATCAAGAGATGACTGTTATGCAAAATGGTATGTATATATTTTATTATTTTTTTATTTACAATTCAATAATAAAGCAGTCAAGAAATGTCACACTTACATACTGTATATTGACTAATTTTTGGGAGAATTTTAATTCAAAAATAGCGCTTTAAGACATATTTGCGACGCTAAATATTCGCGACTGAATCATGATTTTTCTACATAGAATATAACAGAATGATTTTGCCGTTTTGCGAGCTGTTTATTTTTGCAAAGATATCTGAATTAACAGAATCACTGCTATTGTGCTTCCTGGCTTAACGTGACCCCCATTTTTGCCGTTTATTCCTTAATGGTGATTTTAATTGAAAAGGAAGGTAAATAAATGGATTTAGATATAGACCACGTAATTAGATTTATTTTTCTCACAAAACTATGATCTTTTATATGGGCTGTGATTAGATGAAAAGTTGGGGTGTTTTGTTCCTCAACTTTGAATTTTTCCCCAAATGTACATGTACCTAATCGATATATAGATAAGCTCCGATCAGTGGTGTAAAATTCGTACATTAAGCTTAGAATAACTATAATAGAGGCAAACATAGGTATATATATCAAGGAAAAAGATTAAGTTATTCTAATTTACAGGGTATTTAGGCCTAAATTCAAAATAAGGGCTGCCACAAAAATAAGTTTTAGTTACGCGATGTGCATTACGTCCACATGCTAAACGTCGAGCATATGAGTAAGGATTAAAGTTTTTAAATAAAAGAAAAACGGGGGTTTCTTAAAACCTGATAGCACAGTAATCAAAGACCTCAATAGGAAGAGACACGTGTATGCAACTAAATAAGAGAACCATGTGGAGTCCTGAAGCACTCACCTGACACTAGGTCACAAAAATAATGTCCCGAATATAAGGATTTACTATGTCAACTTGATAAAATTGATCATTTACAGAAATTTTGCGGGGCCCAAAACATAGATGCTAGGTCAATGTCAGCCTAAGTGCACCATTTCATGTGCGTACCAGAGGGGGACAGAGGGCCCCCCCCCTGGAAAATCACAAAAATATAGGTTTTTAGCAATACTGGTCGCTGGCGGGCCGATGATGTCCCGCTTATAGTAGTATTTGAATCAATCCTCTCCCATCAAACTAAAAAAATAATTAAAAAAAAAACGTTGTCAAAGTTGGACCCCCTCTTATAAAACTTTCTGGATCCGGGCATGCATTTGAAGACATTTTGTAATACACACATTCTAAATGCTACATACTTTAAAGCCGAAGGTCATTTGTCCTTGTATTCCCAGAAAATCTTTCTTCTTTATTTTTTTGAAGAATTTTATGGGCAGGACATCCACTGCGGTCATGTGATTTGGACCAAATAGTAATATCTAGGTTGTATTATCATGACATTGACTTCGACTGACCCTGTGCTTTCTAAGAATATATGTCATATTTGAGCAATCTTGGCTGTAAGGTTGACCTTTGGGATTAATATGATAAAGCCATTGTCGCATAAGGTAAAACATATTGAATAATTATAATGACTTTGGTTGAACAGTTCTAAATAATCAACTTTTTAAGATGTTTCCATTTAAATGCGTTAGAAAAGTTTGGCCCTGCATTAAAATAGTCTAGGTAGGTCAAGATCATTATTTTAACAAACTTGGTAGAGTCTGTATCTCTGTTGTTATAGGCCACTGGCTGGATATGGTTTACCTCCCCCCCCCAGGGGGAATTTAGTAGACCATATTTTTCATGAAGCCCAATGTCTTGCAAGGATTTTGCAACATGTTAGCCCTCTGACAATGGCAGCGTTAAGCTGTAACAGCCTGTTACATATGTTACCCTACAAAATATTTGATAATTAAAATTCTTTTTAAGACTTTAGAAAAGTGCAAAAGATAAGGTAAGATTTCCAAATTGGTTATATTTTCTAAGTAAGCTATTACTGGGCCACAGATATTGACATTTGAAAACAAATATAGTCACCCCCGATGTAGTGTATGTTACATTTTTTCATTGAACCCTCTTTTAAATGATAAATGCATCTAATATAGTTTGTCTTAATTTTTTTTGAAACCAGTTTATGTTCATTAATTTGGTATTATATTAAAAAAAAATTATTTACCTTTTCAAAACTGCTAGCATTACGTTTCTATCTTTTTTTTTTGAGTTATTAGATGTTGAACATGGTACCCCCATATCACACAAAAATGTAAAATGTAATTCTCTAGACCTCGCACTGGCTATAGACCCCACCTCACCCCAGGGGGAATTTTGTACACTATGATTTCCAAATACAACATTATATAAGCCACAAAATGAAATATGTTAGCCCTCTGAGAGTGGCAGCGTTAGCGGGTAACATTATGTTACGTACGTTACCTGCAAAATAACATTAAATTTTCCTGATAATGTCTCCAACATGACATATTTACACTTTTATTGAGGTCTGGCACAGGTTTAAGAACTTCTTATAACACAGTTACATAATTTTAGCATTTATTTTATAAATGTCTCCAGTTTTTGCCGTTGTATATGTTACTTAGTGTTTCATATGTTATTTCCAAGTATCAGTATGGCAGTCATTGACTATACATGTATTACATCCGTCCGTGAATATAGGAATCTATAAAGCTGCTATTTAAATTAATTAAAGTTTCTCATTATGGTGTCTTACACTATTTTACAGCCCAGGTTACATATGTTACTCTCTGAATACCATTAAACATTCAAGATATGGTCTCCAACACCACCTGCTTGTACTTATTTGCATACTGGCACAGGTCCATGTACTTCTTTGTACTCTGGCTCATTTGCTGAGGAAGTAACTCAAACCATAAACTACCATAAACCCTCTTTTCTTCTATAGAGACATCAAATATAGTTAACATAATACTCATAGAGAGTTTGCAACATACAGTGCAATGGGAGAGTAACAACTTAAAAGATCAAAGAAAATCCATCAGGTAGAAGTTATAGAGCAAATCTTCGTATATTATCCAATGGTTTAAAGAATTTTCCTATGCACAATATTAATCCTCTATCAGATTCACCTTGCAAGGATTTTGCAATATGCTAGCACTCAGGTAATGGCACCATTACCTTGTAACAGCCAATTATATATATTACCCATTAACATCTTTGGTAATTTTAGTTAATGACATGACTTCTGAAAAGTGCAAACTTTAAGGTAAGATTTCCAAATTGGCTATATCATCCAAGTAAGCTTTTTTTGATCACAGGTATGGACCTTTGAAAAAAAATATGCACCCTAAAGTGTTATGTATGTTACTTTTTTCATTATTTCTATATAAATGATTTATGAAACTAATGTAGTTTGATATTTTTAACGTGAATGTGCTTACTAACTCATTTTGTATTAAAGAATGTTTATGTACCTTTTGGAAACTGCAAATATTATGTTTTATCTTTTATAAGGTTTGAGTTGTTGAGCTTTGAACATGGTAACCCCATATCACACAAAATGTGAAATATAATCTGTGGCTCTTTTGTTAGGGTACAATCAAGTTTGTTTTCTTTCACCCAGAGGTACTTGATTTCCTTCCCATCTATTTTCCACACATCTGTCCCTATCTGGAAAGCCTCACTTGTTTTCATGGGAAAGACTTTTAAAATATTTCATTCTTTGTACGTACAGCTTAAGGACAGAAAAGCTGGGTGGAGGTAAGCTCATGTCATGCCATTTGAAATAGTCAGTTTATGTGTATGGCTTTGGTACTTTTTTCAGAAACATGTCGTACTGCAGCTTATTCACAATTACATAAATAGCACATGTTAGGGCTTCATATCACTGATGAGTGCTTAGAGCAATTCTTCATTTGTTTTCCTACCCTGCTTAGAATGTTGATGAACTAATGGGGGAGGGGTCCTCTATCAGTTTGATAGGAATAACCTTTCCATGGTACTAACACATCAGCACATTGGTAGAGTCACAATGTGTTAAACAGTGTATTACTGTAGATCTCTTCCCCCATATTCTGGCCAATGTTGATGACATTCAGAGGGTGCATCTTTTGTTGCATACACCATTGTTGAACAAAACACTCAGGTTATCCTCTGCGATAACGTTTGTAAGACTTAATAGACTACTGCTTATACATTGTATATATGTATCAGTGACAAAACCAACATGCCCTGCCTTTAGTGCCTGGTTGAATACTGGTGCAATCAGATCCTTGAAGGTGACAGGAAAAGCTATTATGCTCTGTAGTTAAGGCATTAACATCAAAGTTAAGTGAAGCACTACATGGCCAATCTAATGTTGATTCAATGTGTGATTGCAAGCCATGCTGAAGTTTGGACATGTCAGTTTTGATGGGAATTTTATCAGGAGTTGACAGTGACCATTGTACCAGAAGGAACAACAATGTCAACTCAAGGTCAACACTATGTCCAATAGAGAAAAGGTCATGCTGACCAAGCTTTCATCTGGCTGTTTACGTTTTGTATATTTTGTATATTAGACAATTTCTTCTTGCTTCATCTCGCAAGCCTCAAAACTTTATTAGCTTGTAGCATTTTATGGATTTTTAACTAAAAGTGAGTCAATGAAGTCTGCAACAGCCTTCCTGCCAATGTCATCAGCCCCAATAAGCTCCTTAGCTATGCCAGGCTTAGCAGGAACACCGTAAGACAAAAAGTACAGTTAATTGTCTTCAAAACTAGAACTAAAGGGATAGGTGAAGCCTGAAACTGCCTCAAGTACTCTTCTACTTTGCATATGAGCAGATTGAATATTTCATTTCAGTGCATTGAAGAGTTGTTTCAATATATTGAGCTCTGATGTGATGAGTAATACACCATTCCATCTGTAGTACGAAGCGTAGTTCTAGTTGCTGAAGCCTATAATAACTCTTTATTGTTTGCCTGATAGCTATGTCAAAAGCATTTTTCAAGGTAAGAACCAATGGTTGTGAAACACTAAACCCGCTTTGTTCGAGAAGTTCTCTGCATCTGCGATGTGTATCAGACAAATTTATGAGTGTTATCGTTTGCAATGAACATTGGGAACAAGGCATACAGATAGAGCTGACATGCAATTCAAAGTTGTTTTCCTTGTAGCCCTAATCAGTGTCAACACCATCTGAATTATATCCATATACCTTGCCCAGAACTGAGCTTTTTCACAGTGACTGTCTTTCAGAACTTCCTGTTTGAATACATGGTATCTACTGTTTATGTGAGCAAACAGCGAATGTTGATAGATCGCATTATATTATTAGTTCATGTCACCATAAATTAATAGGGAACTTCAATTTATTTCAGCCTTATAAATTTTCTAAATTCTCTGACAGATTTTATACATGTATAGTCAACAACTGCTATACAGATACTCAGAATAACTTATGTATCATTTGGTAACACACATAACACGTAAAGCTCAAGTCATTTATTAAATGAATACTTAAAATAGGTAAACCTTGTTAAAAGAAGTACATAAACCTGTGCCAGCATGCAAATAAGTATAAACAGGGCTTGCTAGAGACATAAACTTGAATGTTTAAAGCTATTTTGAAGGTAACATACATAACATGGGCCTGAAAAATAGTGTAGGCGACCATGATAAAGAACTTTAAATCATTTAAGTAGCAGCCTTATAGATTTACTGTATTCTGTGACAGATGTAATACACGTATAGTCAATAAATACCATACTGCTACTCGAAAATAAGGCAGGAAACACTAAGTAACGTATATAACGGTAATAACTCAAGACATTTATAAAATTAATACTAAAAATATGTAACTGTGTTATAAGGAGTTCATAAACCTGTGTCAGCATGCAAATATGTACGAACATGTCATGGTTGAGACATTGTCAGGGACGTTTAATGCTATTTTGGGGGGTAACGTATATAACGTGATGTTAAACGTTAACGCTGCCACTCTCAGAGGGCTAACATCTTTTATTTTGTGTCTTATATAATGTAGTTTTAGAAAATCATAGTGTACGAAATTCCCCCTGGGGGGAGGGGGGTCTATAGCCAGCTCAAGGCCTAATCGGATCGCGCTGAAGTTTTGAGTACATCATAATATCAAGTGAATATGATCAAGCGTTAAAAGGCGTCTCTATGAGACAGAAGGTTAAAGCTTCATCTGCATGGCAATTGCAAAACAGAACTATATCCTAACACATGAACCAGATGCAAAAGATGGAGGCAACAAAAACTCATTTAACAGCAACACAATCATCACCTAAGAATGGATATTGTATAGGTTCTTTAAGCAAGTGGCGTCGTCATGTCGGATTTGGCTAAAAAATTCTATGAGACTTTATGGCGGTTTAGTTTGTTTATGGGCTTAAGTCCCAACAAATAATATGGTTGTCATGTTTGAAATGTTATAGTGCGTGCGTGCGTGCGTGCGTGCGTGCGTGCGTGCGTGCGTGCGTGTGTGTGTGTGTGTGTGTGTGTTGATATTGCACCGAAAAATTTATCAATATTTGCAAAACCCTAAACAAATTGAAAGTGAGCCCTATAAACGATGTAGAGTATTAGTAAGTGGCATACGAGTAACTGAGCATGCACGAATCCAGAAAATGTTGTCAGGGTGGTCAAGTTTTGACAAGTTTTTTTTTTTTTTTTTTTTTTTTTTTTGATGTGGGGAGGAATGATCCAAATATGGCTATAAGCGGGCAATATTTACATAGCGTTTCGCTGCCGTGCTGATTATGGCCCAATATTGAATGCTGGCTTGGTAACTTTACGATTTTAATGGGACTAGGACCAGTATTGCTAAAAACAAACTATAATTTTGTGATTTTCCAGGGGGGGGGGGGTCTTGACCCCTTATCCCCTTTTCTGGATCCGCACATGACTGATAACCCTTTGGGCCTTATATAAAATGAATTGGCCATATCCTTATCAAAACGGCTAGTTATGCAAACAGTGAGGTCCCAGATGAAATGCCGCAAAATGAGACATACCAGTCCATTCTTTACTCTAACAAAGAAAACAAACACAGTTTGCATGTTGGCGCGCTTTAATGTGAGCATATGAGCAGCGTGACATGGAAGGACGTTGTAGACCTTGATGAGATCTATTTAAGAAGTGCTTGTAAAAGCCCTGCCAGTAACACAGCTTACTTAACCCTTAGATCTTCTCATTGCCGAAGTACCTGCCGTCCAGCCCACATGACACCAAACTTTCTATTTTTTGTTTGGCGAAAACTTGCTGTGATTTTAACAGTGCAGTATACCACATAGCAATGACGACGTGCAAATCAACACGGCAAGATCGCTTGCTCGAATCTATACAAAATTTTGTGTGTTGCTCACGTCTGTGAAGCCGCCTTAGAACTGATTTTTCACGACACTTCGTTCACAAATACCTGATTATTCTCAGTCCGTGCATGACGACTGAGTAATAATATACTGCACAACCTTTGTTAATGCTAGTACAGACTAGACAAATATTCTGCTCTATTCGATGAAACGAGCAGAATGTTAAGTCCATTCTTTACTCTAACAAAGAAAACAAACACAGTTTGCATGTTGGCGCGCTTAGAAAATACAAATGTTAGAAAGAGAGCGACAAAATTTTGTATAGATTCTAATAAGTCACATCACAATGCCTCACATAGACATCACCTCTGTCATTTTTAACAGTTTGTCTCCAAAATCTTTAACGTACTTATTTTACTGTCAGGTGACTTCCAGCGGACAGTGCTTAACCACGTGGTATACGTGTACTTATCTGTACTTCCGCTTGCTTCAGGACACAATGTGTTGAGATTTGCTCAGAAAGTCCCTTCTAAATCCCTTTGTCAAAACAGATGATGTTATATGTTTCTGATTGAGCCAATACCTGCAACAAATGAAAACAAATAGCCATATACAAATAGCCTTATTGTCAAAACATATTATTCTTATTTTCATTGCAATCATGCTGGAATCTAAAATTTATTTTCCAAAAATATCATTGTTTTCATGCCCATTTGCATATAATACTTTGTCTGATTAAAATGGCTGTATCTGGTACTCATTTTAGTTACTTATTTATTTACTTTTGTTTTGCTAAATGTATCGCATATTAAAATGAGATAATCAGGTGCAAACGGCTGGTCTGAAACTCTTAAAGTACAACAAACTGCCATATCTATTATACTCAACAGATCCCCTCTGCTAACTCTGATACTGAGCTAATAATCGGGCAACTTCTATACTGGGAACTCATCTGGAATTAACTTATTTGTATCTACGCTATAATAAACACTGAACTTGTCATTTGTTTGTGATCCCATATATCAGTCAATTTAATTTTCTTCTTTCTCTGACATAAATAAACGCAATGCTCATTAGAAATATACCATATCCATTTTACTGACATTTTAATTTTGATATTTCACGTAACTTACCATCATGGCATTATTTTGAAAATCACCTTTTCTACTCCTGATTTTTTATGAGTGAATACATTTTTTTTTTTTATTGTAATAAACATTGACCTCATTTTTTATCTTCTAAATACTGCTCTATACAACCATATTTACTCCTCCATCTTTGTTCATATGGAGGACATTTTCTCTCCCAAAACCATACTAAAACCAAATACTTCGTTGTTTGAAAGTCTACCCTTATTTTCATCTGAGATTTTTTTTTTATTTGTTCATTGATTTTGCTCTAAGGGACTTTTGCATCTTTAGAAAATCAAGACCTTCAGTCTGCATTTTCAACCTGACTTCCGCTTCCGGGGAAATCTCAGTTATTATCTGTTAACAGGTAAATAACTTTTTCCACTTCCGGGGAACTCGTTTCCACTTCCTGGGAAATCTCAATTATTACCTTCTACCAGGTAAACCACGTTCCACTTCCGGGGAACTCGTTTCCACTCCTGGGAAATCTCAATTGTTACCAGGTAAATACCATTTTCCACTTCCGGGGAACTCGTTTCCACTTCCTGGGAAATTTCAAATATTACCTTCTACCAGGTAAATACCACGTTCCGCTTCCGGGGAACTCGTTTCCACTTCCTGGGAAATCTCAATTGTTACCTTCTACCAGTTAAATACCATTTCCACTTCTCGGGAACTCATTTCCACTTCCTGGGAAATCTAAAATTGTTACCTTTTACCAGATAAATACACTTTTCCCATTTCTGGGGAACTCGCTTCCCCTTCCTGGGAAATCTCAATTAGCACCATATACCAGATAAATACCTTTTTCCACTTCTGGGGAACTTCATATTTCCACTTCTGGGGAATGGACATGTGACCTAGTCACAAACCGATTTTAAAGCTCTCTTATGAGGATAGTTTGCTTTTCCCACATAAATCTACAGCTCCTATGTTATGTTTTCTTACCTTTGGAATTAACCTTCTACCAGGTAAATACCTTTTTCTCACTTCTGGGAGAACTCGTTTCTACTTCCTAGGCAATCTCAATTATAACCTGATACCAGATGAATACCTTTTTCCACTTCAAGGGAATTTCATGTTTCCCCTTCTTGGGAAATGACATGTGACTTAGTCACCAATCGAATTTTGAGATCTCTTATGAGGAAAGTTTGCTCTTCTCACATAAATCTACAGCTCCTATGATATATATTCTTACCTTTGAAAATAACCTTCTACCAGTTAAATACCATTTCCACTTCCCGGGAACTCGTTTCCACTTCCTGGGAAATCTCAAATTGTTACCTTTTACCAGATAAATACACTTTTCCCATTTCTGGGGAACTCGCTTCCCCTTCCTGGGAAATCTCAATTAGTACCATATACCAGATAAATACCTTTTTCCACTTCTGGGGAACTTCATATTTCCACTTCTGGGGAACGGACATGTGACCTAGTCACCAACCGATTTTTGAGCTCTCTTATGAGAAAAGTTTGCTCTTCCAATATAAATCTACAGCTCCTATGATATATATTTTTACCTTTGAAAATAACCTTCTACCAGGTAAATACTTTTCCCACTTCTGGGAAAATCGTTTCCGCCTCCTGGGCAATCTCAAAATTACCTTATACCAGATAAATACCTTTTTCCACTTCTGGGGAACTTCTTGTTTCCTCTTCTGGGAAATGACATGTGACCTAGTCACCAACCGATTTTTAGAGCTCTCTTATGAGGAAAGTTTGCTCTTCTCACATAAATCTACTGCTCCTATGGTATATATTCTTACCTTGGGAAATAACCTTTGAAATTCCACTTCTGGGAAAATCAATTACACTGCAAGTGTATTTGGATTTTTTAATTATGTCTCACTATTTATAACATTGTCCATATCTGCATAGCCAACATATATCACCGTTTTTCGTTTGCAAATAATTCAGAATCGAATGCAATATTCTCTTTCAATACTCTGACGTTAGCTTTTAACAACTACGCCTTTAAAACAACTGACCCCTTTTCAAAGGTGAATGACTCATTCTTATTCTAACAAGCGTACCTTTAACTGACATGTCTCTAACATATATTCTACTGTGGATGCAGCGATTTCTGCTCGTACACTCTGATAACTTTATGTTTCTAATTGAAATCTCCTTTCTTTGATTATCTTTTACATTTTCTCCATCTTCCAGCATACATAAACCTACCCATTTTTCAAGCAGAAGAGATGTATGAATCATTTTACATGCATAAACGGTTCAATTGATAATTTTCTTCAAACAGAAGAAATCCAAATTTCATTAAATAAAGAAAAAAAATCAATATCAGGAATAAGGGCTGCCTATGAGCAAAATTTAAATACATACTGCGATATAGCTTTGATTCCACACAAACAGTCATTTACAAATGCAGTTATTCTTTGACCGTTTACCACCATAATAACATCACTGTTAAAACTTTCCACAATATTTGACCAATGCTCGCCAATTCCAGTAAAGAATTCTGTATGTAAAATGCTTCCTTACCTGCGTCTGACCATGAGAAAGCTGAAACCGTTCCATTTGACTGAGCTTTATCCATGTAATTAATATAAGCCTCACCATTTTCAAATTAGCTCATGTAATATCGTTTTGAAGTTGTTGTCATGTTATCTTGCAACTTTTTTGTATTTTAAACTTAGATTTATGCAAATAATTGCTTATGCTATTACAATCCAGTACTAATATATGCTTTGTGCCGTTTTATTTTTACAGTAGAGTATTAATAGCACGAGGCTACGTTTCAAGTTTGAGAATACATTTCTAAGATAGTAATGAGTGGATCTCTTGGTTGTCTTATTACTGTAAGTTGTTGTTGTTGTTGTTGATCTGTTTATGGCACTGTGATGTTGCCCATAGACCTCTTTACATGCCAGAAATTTCCATCTTTTTTAAGATAAACACTCTCTGGCAAAAAAACAACAACAGTATTTGTCGCGATCAGTACAGCAAATAGATAGATAAAGTGTAATCCTCTTCTATAACCAACGTAAAGTACTAATATGACCATGCATCTATTTATATTAATATTTAGCCTATTTCATGGGGATTTATCTGTACTTACTCTCTGCAAATCCACCCACCTTCGTTATCGTCTCTCATGATCTAACTGATCTGTACTACCAACCTATGTATAGCGCCAAGATTCGCATTTTAAAAAAATCTTTATATCTGAAATGTCTGTCTGATGAAAACAAGAAAAACTGCTGTCTGTACTTATCTTTACAATGTGCTTTAAATATGGACTTTCAAATTTCCAATGCCAACTTGGATTGAGCTCTTCAAATGTGTTTCTGATCCTCCTCATCACTGGCGACCTCCAGATGTAAATAATCGTCAACTACTTTCTAGCCAATGTGGGTTCTAATAACCTGTCGTTGTTCCAAATATTGGAAACTGAAATGTAAGAACGTTATATGTAAAACTGTGATTGATTCCGTCGTTCACTTAACAATTTTATTTTATTATTATTCTAACTATTATTATTATTATTATTATTATTATTATTAATGTATCTTCTTTGCAAAACCAGGAAATGCCCCCAAATTCATGAGGGTATATAGCCTACTCTGGACGCCTAAATTAGTGACTGTGTTTGAAACTATGATCGTGATATCCCTGGTATATTCTTTCATAATGTGTATGTAGTGTGTTGCGTTATTTCTTATTTGCTCTATATTTTACAACATTCTCCGCATTTGAGCGTTTCAGATAAACGTGTATAGCCTGCTCTTGACGTCTATATACGTGAACATGTTTGAAACTATGACCGTGATATCCTTGGTATATTCTTTCATAATGCGTATAAAGTGTGTTGCGTTATTTTTTATTTGCTCTATATTATACACCATACTCCGCTTTTGAGCGTTTCAGATAAACTTTTATAGCCTGCTCTTGACATCTTTATACATGAACGTGTTTGAAAATATGATCGGGTTATCCCTGGTATATTCTTTCATAATATATATGTAGTGTGTTGCGTTATTTTTATTTGCTCTATAGTATACAACATTCTCCGCTTAAAGGCGTTTCAGATAAAAATGTACCTTTCGCTAAATTCTTCATCTTCATATACCGTTTAATAATAGTTTAGATTTCTGTCACAATCATCTATTTTTTGAACATGCCATCTTCTACACATTGAATGCATTTACCTTTTGTGTTATAATCTGCAGATGCGACAGACGCACTTTTGCTACCTTAAATTCACAAAATAAGTTTTTGAGTTTCACTTATCTTTTTAATTCTGTAGAAACCAACTTGTTCATCTCGTTCTGTCTGCTGTTAATACCCTAGGTCGGTGCCATGTTATCTTCTTACTCCAGAAATATAGACCAACGTCCTTCGCTTTTTTGTGTGTTGCTCACGTCTGTGAAGCCGCCTTAGAACTGATTTTTCACGACACTTCGTTCACAAATACCTGATTATTCTCAGTCCGTGCATGACGACTGAGTAATAATATACTGCACAACCTTTGTTAATGCTAGTACAGACTAGACAAATATTCTGCTCTATTCGATGAAACGAGCAGAATGTTAATTAGTGTATGTACTGTATGCTAAGACAAAATCATTCTTTAGAGAAAGAAAAACAATATTTTTTAATAATAACCTTTGACCCCTCAATATCCACAATGGAACGTCCTGACTTGACTGCATAGCAATTTATGGAAAGTTCCATTGGTCTTAAAAGGGTTAAATTCTATTTCAGCTGTGTATCATGTGAAAATGTTCTCGATGCCTCAGTACAGACATATGTTCATTCGAAGGATCACTTGAACACCACACCATTACATGTACTGTCCTGACAATCAGGAGTGACAGTGACGTAATATTTTGTTTACAATTGTTAAGTAAAACATTAACCTGTTCACTCCACTTAAATTAACGCGAATCGATGTATCACTTGTGTATTAATCCTATCCTGCGGATAGGATTAATACACAAGTGACCTATGATTATAAAGCCCGAATAACTTTTTTAACAAAACATGACGTCACTGTCACTCTTGGCTGGCAGGACCGTACATAGCAAGACCCAACAGAAGAATACCAAGGAATTATTAAATGGGCCTCAACGCGACAAAACCTGTCTTCGTTGGTCTTCGGTGTTTCCGACAAAGCGAGACTCAAACCAGTCTCCTCAGCTAGAGAGACTAGCCAGATGACGATAATTTCTAAAAAACCAATCACAAAGACGCTGATCAGTCTACGCGGATGCACAGCCTCTGACCTGTGCCTTTGTTGTTCGTAAACCCCGAAGACAGGGTTTCTCGCGTTGCCGTCGATTATTTTATGCATACTTTCAAAGACATATACTTAGAAAAACAATTGAAGGATATCAAAGGTTTGCGAATTATTTATGAAAAATGGTATAATGTATTTTTGACCTATTTTTTTCTTTCTTTCCTTCTTTGTAAACTAGCTCGATTGAACACGCCAGAGAGTGTTACTTTTGAATTTCGATAAAAAAAATATTTCGGCTGTCTTTTTCAATATTGTCCACCGAAGCAGAAAGACTGTTCCTCTTTTTAAATAGTTTGGGGAAACAAGGAGTTCTTCAGGGCATCACTGTACAAGAAGTGTTTCATGTTTATTTCAACAAAATTTTTAATTGCCATAACTCATTCATTTCTCACTATTATAACGAAAGTTCTTAGCATAGTCTTTTATCTAAGTAACCGATTTAAAAACCCTATCATGTTGGGTATCATTTAAAGAAGTAATTTTCCTCAAGGTTAAGGCACAAATTTTATGGGGATATCATAATGCAGACACGAAAAATATTATTGTGAATACATGTACTGTTTGTATACTGGAAAACGCAAAATTTTAAGTGAAATAAACAACATTGTATCTTTTGAAAAGAGTGCAGAACACTTACAATAGTTCATGAAATTAGATACTTTTGTACCATTTGGTAGACCACAATATGTCTAGTATCTACAATATTGAGCACTGTGTGATGGCCTACTGGTGAGCAAGGGTCAGGTACTTGTTTTTTTTCTACATGTGAGTATTATGAAAGAGAAGCAGGGAGGACATATCCCTTCAGGCCTCAAGAGATGGCCACTCAAGCTCAACAAGCATCTCGCCGACACTGCTTGTGTTTTGCCATCTCCTGCAGGTCCAGTGGGCTACTGTCCTCTGAACTTTCTCTACCTGATTAATCTAACGTTTTGAGGAAGGGCTCCAAATGGTGCTTCATGCTCTAGTTTTGGATGGACTAAAGTTTTGCATTCAACTTCCTAAGTACTCTTAGGTGCAAAAGCCAATTTCCTGCGAAGGTCACCATGTGTCTTAGTTGCTTTGGAATAAATTTCTAAAATGTGTTGACCCCAGTCCAAATTATCATAGTCGGTTATACCAAGATATTTTGTTGACTAAACGTTTTCCAAAATTTGGTTGTGTAGGGATTAGTCAAAACGTATTTGTTTGTGATGCTGATGCAGAGTCACTCTCATAGAGTGACATTTGGCCACATTGAATTTCATTTGACAATCGACGAGAGGGATAGGACCGGATGTTGTGTCTGTAGTCGGGCCTACCAGAGTTTAACTGTTGGATTTCTTTTACTCCGGTATTCAGTTGTTTAAACTGTTGAGTTCTTATCTTTGTTTTATATCACAATTTGAATTTAATAAGAGATGATACATCGATAAGTTAGGGATCTTTCGTCCAAACTAAAGATCCATTTGTCTTGATCCATATCTGAAATATGGGTGAGGTTTGAACCATAAAACCAGTTTAAACCCTCCAGTAAAGATAGTTTTACTGACCGTTCCAAGGCGGTGCTTGTTTTGTTGATCTTTTCTGATTTATTTTTGTGTTTGTCATGCTTTCTTGTCTGTTCATTACAGCCTTGTGGTCAACTGCTGGGAAAGGGCTAACCTCTTGGCTTTCTTTTATGTGATGTTTTATCGTGTTGTTGTCACTTTCCCATGTGGTGTTCTGGGTCAGATGTGGTACTTGATTTTATCGATTCCTGATCTTTGTCCCCTTACTTTAAGAATTCTATATTCTCTTAGTGAGGCGATCCTAAGCGCGTCTTTTTAGCTGGTTTGATGAATGGCCATACTTTTTTAATCTTTGAGACCTTGAGAAACTCAACATTCAGGAGTAGTAAGACATTTGAAGACTCGCGACCAGTATGCAATGGCATTGCAAGGCAGTATTATATGAACCGTGACATGTGATTTCCAACAATGTGGCATTTTGACAAATGTAGACTCAGACGAGACTTCGCAGCCTCCCTTTGAGGTTAGAAATTCCAAATGATGTTCGGTCAGTAGCTTAACAGCCATTGATTACTCAAGCGACTAGCAAAGGCTCTGATCAGACTGCGCGTATGCACAGGCAGGTCTGAGCCTTTGCTGGTCGCACAAACCACATTGCCGGAAATCCCATGTCGTGGCTCGTATGGTATTAGGAGTATGCATCTTTTTTAGTTTATGGTAATGGTATTTGGTGACATACTGTACCAAAACAGAATAATACTGGCAATTACTAGCAATTCTAATGCACTTGCTTTTGTAATGCGACATCTGATTGGATAACGTCAAAAATTTGCGACAGTATATCCTGCTCCCGCGTCGCCGTAAAGGAACACCTGATAATTGTCCATAGGTGATAATGTTAACCCCTGTCTAATAGACAAGACATGCATTTCACTAGACATTAAGGCAGACACCCAGCTTATCAAATGACGTCGCGTCTGGGAACGATATAACGCAATGCAGTTAAATCAATAAACCACAAGTGGTTTACAGATTAGTTCGTGACGTAATGACGTCCATTATAACGTTGCGTGAAAGATGGCAAAATCTTGACTTGTTAACGCAAAAAATGTGGTTGTAAGTAATTTTAATGACAGGTGTTAAATGGAGTCTAACATTCGTGCTCCCGTATTATTGACTTTATTAAACTCGTTGTGAAAAAGAGATAAAATGCTCGGCAAGCCTCGCATTTTATCTCTTTTCCTAAACTCGTTTAATGAATTCATTAAAACATGAACACTCATGTAAGATCCTCTATTAATTTTACTATCTCTGCATGGATAGTCGAAGTATTGGATCCAAAAAAGTTTGACAAAACAATCGCTACTCAATATTATGGCTCAAATTTTAATTTTTTTTATTTTTCTTCAAAATGTCATTTTTTTTCTGAAACTCTGTCGAATCTTTAGAATTTGTTTATAGCGTAACCCGAGGCAAGTTCAATAATGCGAGCGCTCTCGGGCGCTCGTTGTACTGATGCCAGGCTATACACATTATGAATAAAGATAGGTACCAATCAACGAGCGCTCGGCGAGCACTCGCATTATTGAACTCGCCTCTGGTGTTTTCTTAAACGTAACAATGCTATATAATGTACAGATGCCGTTGTGATGTTTGTTTGAAAAATTCGTCTTAAAAGTTGGTTTTTAAAAAAGGGTACTTTTAACAAAATTCCATTTCTACGTAGAGCGTTCCGTGGACATTTCTGGAAAGGGATGACTTCATTTGTATCAACAAGCAGCATCTTTGGCGGGTAACCAAATTAAATACAGGACAAACACGTCTTTGCCTTCTTAATCCAACTCTCGCTATGAGTCAGACTATGAGTGCGTTTGTATTATGATCAATGACAAAACACGTAGTGTGCTTTTAAAGCTGCATAGTCTGTAACTTTTGATCTTTTAATTTTAGAACGGATGTTTCTATTTTTCAAGGACACTGTAAAAAAACTAAAATCCAGGTATACATTTTACCAATTTCTTAAATCTTAACAAATTATCAGTATAGAAAAAACAGCATTTATGTTAAAATTACCTGTCTATAATTATTGGAGGGACGCAAATAATTACCAACACGAGAAAAACACACCAGTTTTATAAGATAATTCACTTTTTCGTGCAGTTTTCCGCTCTAGTGAACAGATTTATTGTGAAAACATAACTTAATTCTACTTTTACAAATGATTTAAAAAGAAAATAATTTTTTTCGAAAAATGTTCATAGTTACAGAGTATGCAGCTTTAAAGTTTTTGAGCAGTGATAATAAAGTGTTTCTGTAATTTGTACAAAATATGAATTTCAATATCCATCAATTGATTTCTTAGTTTATTTTGTGCATTGAATATTGACCAAAAAAAGTTTCATATTTTCTTTATTCAGTTTGCTGTGTTAATATTGACTTTTTGTATGTATTTCTAACTTTGTATCATGCTTGTACATATGTCCTCTATTTCATGATGCGAAATTGTGTTGGGGGCTCAGTCTAAGCAAGGAATGGTACTCTGATAGCTTTATATATTCGTAGGCTTGGTTCCTTTTGGGGGTTCAATTTGTGTGGGGGGATATTTGTACGGGGTCACCACTAAACTTGACTATCGTTCGGTCATTTCTTTGTTTTATGATCTTTTTTGTGGTCAAAGCACAGAACATAAATGTTTTTGGGGATTGGCAAAATCCTAAAATATTTGTCTGGGCGGCTTGACATGCCCGATATTTTGAAATTGAAAGTACCTCCCCCAACTCCCACCCCACTGGGGACTCAGAGCCATGCATCCATTTAGGTCAAATAATGTTCTGTTCAAAACAAATATCTTACTGGTCAAAAAGTATATCTTACAAATGATTCTGGCATGTAATCATTTTGAAAGACAACCCTAAGACTGGACATCATTGTAAATAACTTAAGGTTTTTTTTCTGCCACATTTATATTTGCGTTCGTGCGTGCTTGCAAACGTGAGTGCGTGTGTGTGTATTTCCGCTCATTCCTTTTTGAAGATCGTAGCTTAAAGGTGAAATGTGCTTTGTTTTTGAAAACTTTTTTTCCATTTGGCCAAACCAATTTTGTCTACATAGATGGTACTAAATGTGATCTGGTTGGTGATGTTTATTGTATTTTTGTAACTTTCCCATGTGGTTTCCTGGGTCAGGTGTGGTACTTGATTGTATTGTTTCCTGATCTTTGCCGTCTTTCTAATTTGTGTTTCTTAATTGTGTTGCCTGCGAAGCATGTCGACACATAGGGATCATGTCTCTGTCGTCGTCGTCGTCGTCGTCTTCGTCCGCGTTGTCACATTTTGGTTTCCGATCGATAACTTTTAAAGGGATTTATCAACTTTATTCAAAGTTTACAGAAAGGTTAACCATCATTAAATGCTGGCAAAGTTTGAATTTTGAGACCATCCGCAAAATTATAACTGAGTAAAGGCTCTTTTTGACTTAAGTTTTGGCTAAATTTGGGTTCCAATCAATAACCTTTAAAGGGATGCATCAATTTCATTCAAAGTTTACAGAAGGGTAAGACCTCATTAAATAAGATCAAACTAGAATTTGAAGATCATCCACTACTGCAGCAAGATGGTGGCAAACAGTTTGCCCCTAGACAGGCCCTCGACCCTGGGATGGAGTCAAAAGGTCAAAACATTTTCTTCTGAAAGTAGTCACGTTGCATATCAAATTAAAGGGAATTGGGCCAAGAGCACCATGCAAGCAAATGTTCTGTCCTTACACACACCCTCGGCCCCAGGTGGGACCAATAGGTCAAAACATGTTGCATATCAAAATAAAGGCAAAGCAGTATAGACCAATATGCAAGCAGACACTTTGACCCCTGACCTCTTGGTCGCGTTGAAAGGTCATGTTTAGAAAATGAGCAATTAAGTATATTTATAAACTAGCGGCACCTAAAACAGTTGACAGAGATTCTTTTCGTATTCTGGTCCTTCAGGAATATCGGGTTCTGACAAGAAAGCAGAACACCGCTTAAAACCGAGTCTGTTGTTTCTGTTTTTGTAGGGTCTCTCTACTTCTGAAAGATCCGTTTTTCAAGATTTAAAATATAATCTGTATGGTACCCAAGGTTGAGAGCTGAACTTTTCTTGTATTTTAACAACAGCAGTATCTAGGGCGAAGATTTGGTACCTCTAAATGCATTTAAGCCCCCCCCCCGGTGGTTTAGGCTGCTGTCCGTTCTAAGCCGATGGTTCTGTTGTTGACGACTTTATGTTTATTGTTACTCCCATTGTGGGAGTCTGTAATTGTTCTAGGGTTTGCTGTACGTTACTTTATGTCCATTTTAGTATTGCAATCATTTGATGGGGAAGAGAGAGCTGGTTGCTTTGCTTAATTTGTCTTCCTGGTGTCTCGTGATGGTTGAGTGGCTCTTCCTCGCGGTGCCATGGGGTTGTCTGCGGTTTGTGATTGTGGTATTTCCTGATCATACTCACTTACTTTTTTTGATGTTTTGCGATTTACATGTTTCTTTAAGATAACCCGTCGTCGAGGGATATCAATTCGACACACTTTGGTTTAAATTTGGCAGGCGACCCATCCGATTCTCGTAGATTCTAGTGTAATAACAAAACAAGAATTTAATTTAGAATTTTTTCCTCAAAAATGAGTGGTCTTGAAAAATGCAATAGTTTGTCTATCTGTTGTTAACATTTAAGAAAGACGATCACCAGTATGACCACCTGATGAACACAACAGTATGACAGGGTCATGTAGACAGATTTCCAAAATAAATTGCCGGGAAACAAAATAAGCCGTGACATGAGATTTCCAACAATGTGGTATGTGCAACAAACAAAGGCTCAGACCAGCCTGCGCATACGCACAGTCTGATCTGAGCCTTTGCTAGTCGCTTGAATAATTTATGACTGTTGAGCTACTGACCAAACACCATTTGGAAACTCTAAGCTTAAAAGGAGGCTGCACAGACTCGTCTTAGACTATTCATGTCAAAATGCCACGTTGATGGAAATCACATGTCGCGGTTCTAATACAATGCGCCCTTATTTATCTCCTTTCGTTTATTGTTTAATCTGATCCGTCTCTTTCTCATGTTTGTTTTGTCTACAATTTTCCGATTTAGATATATAAGATTTTAATAAATATATACTCCTTTGTGTCAATGTGAGCTTATTTATTGTTTCATTTCCACTCCAGTTTTATATCACTTTTACCCAGCCGGACTTCGCCGGTTGAAATACTTTGCACACAGCTTGTTTTATGCATGGACATTCCATTTATGTGTCACCGTACTTAGTTTTTTATAATCTCATATGGAAGTTTTAAGCATTTGACCAAATTTTTAAACAGATGAAAGAATACCACTAGTTCTAAATATCAAGCTAAAAAAGTTGTAATCTTCAGCCAGCTTCTTTCTAGAAGGTTTGTCATGACCAATAATTTAAGTTAAAACTTAAATTATTGGTCATGACAGACCTTCTAGAAAATATTCAAGTTTATTTGTAAACATAAGCCGTGACAGGATACAGTATGGTATAAATTTGTCATTCGTCGAAATTGGAACCTAAGAATAAATTATGTATAAAGAAATCTGATATTGAAAATCTCAAGAATTTATTTTTAATTCATGGGTTATTATAATACCTTTTAGACAAAAGAATAAAAATCTGGGGTCACGAACTAATTAACTTACTAGAGGGCCAAAATTAGCCTCTCCCCCTAAGGTTTCATGCATACGCCTATATAAAAAGTTAAAGATTGATCATTTCGGTCATTTTGATGATGACTGTTTTCTATATGAAGCAATTAAGCATTAAAATGCTAAAACACTGAAAATATGTACCCACCCTGAGAATCGACTTGGATCCTCTTGTTTCGTATGCCGACACACTTAACCACTAGGCCACGAGATCAGGTTGTCCGCGGCTCAAAATAACCGTACATATATAAGAAACAATCCGAGTCTCTTTGTAACCAGGGTTAAGAATAATCATTTGGCCAATATGGCGTGGTGGCTAAAATCTGCGGGTGCTTTGAATTTTGAGCTGTAACAAGACCAATGTGCTCTTTTGCACTGAATTTCAGAAATAATCATAAGAGTTATGTAATATACTTTTTGTTGCTGAATGAAATAAAAACAAAAAATAAATAAGTCAAATATTACCATGAAGTTAGCCAATTTTTGCCTACCCGCTCTCCTATTATCTTCATCATAAATTTAAGTTTTTTACGCGAACATGTAGTGTGATATGTACATGTAATCTAGCAGATCTAATTCATAAAATTTCCAAAATTTATTTCACAAATCACTAATCCTGCTGATTCGATTGCACCTAACACTCATAAAAATAGCCGGAGATGCGTAATATACATGTATACACATGGAAAAAAGTTAGGGAACACCTCTTGTATTACGAGGCTAAACTTTGGACTAACATTTTCCTTTATTCTTAAAGTGTATTAACAAAACTTTTTGAACAATCAACATCTGTATTATCTAAAGTTGCTTCAATGTGAAATTGATGAGTATCAAGCGATTACTGTGGCTGGAAGCGGCCATTTTGGATTTGGGAAATTTAATTTCTGATTTTTGGACCCTACTGATAATTCTTGCAATAAATTCCTTCCATGAAGTCTGATTGTACTTTTTTCGTTAGCAAAAAGCTGATAGTCTGTGTGACAAACTTTGATCATAATCTTTTACTTTCCTGACCATTTGTCGGAGGAGGGGGCATACTTAACCAATGGCAAGATTCTATGCCACATTTTCTTCTTTGTCTATACATTTTGCAGGTTGTTATGATTTAGGCAGATTTTGAATATGACCATTCAGGACTTTCAAAACATACATTTTATCATAAAATCACAGCAGAAGTATTCGAATTTCGGTTATTTTAGAAATTATCAAAGAATATCGGTTTCCATAGGAACTAGTGCGAAATGCAGATCGTATACGGTTATGTTACTCAAAGCCGATACACTCTTTTTCAAAACCAAAGTCATTCATTCATTAGATTTGTTCAGTTCTTTCATTTTATGCTGTTTTTGCTTTCCAAAATTCACTTCCATGGTGTGCACAAACTAAAAAGCAAACGTGTATTCAGGAAAATGGAAATTATTTATGTGCGGCATATTGTATCCTCCGTAGCACAAAAATGAAATTCAATGGACTTCAACAATTCAAACTGTAAGTTGGCAAATTCCAGAATCGCAAGCCTTCAGGTAATTCCGATATTCAAAAATTAAAATTAGGGCTTCAAGTGTTCCTTTACTTTTTTCCACGCGTATATATAAACACCTGTGAACAGGGCTACCAATATGAAAATACAAAGAATACCTATTTACTCCAAATAATATTTGCTTCGAGATAATTATGAGCAGAAATTCCTTTAACGAACAATTATAAGCCGATTCGTGCAAGTTACATATTGGAGGAAGTCGTTATCATTTCATGGTCGCGAAAAGCTAGCATGATCTCTGCATGGAAGAAAATACGTTGGGCCTAATCTGGATCCAATCTGTTTGACTCTCAGATTGTATTAAGAATTGATTTTGAAAACACACACGCGCGCGTGCGCGCGCGCGCGCACACACACACACAGACAAAACAACAACAGACAACAAAAAATATCATAAAATTTCCAATGGGGGCAAAGAGTTAATACTATTTTTACCATTTCAGTCTTCAGAAAATCAAAGTTAGTGGCTTAAGAAACAATACTGGTTGCGCCGGTTTGTACGCACATGCGTTTTGGCGTACACGTACATGTAGGCACTCCCTTGCCAGCTCCATGACACTACCCATTAACTGTATTGGTGCGCAGGCTGATTTTGGACTAAGAACAAGCACATTAATAGAAACATACAACGCATTATGACAGTCGTTGTATGGTGGAAATATGATAATAGAGAAACATGGTTACAAGCAGCTCACACAAAAGAAAACATTCTGTGAAACAATATATGTAGGAGGTTTAAATATATTTCTGGTATTAGCTCTGGTGATCAATGTTCTCAGCAGAGCATAAACAGTTGTGTGCGATTTAGTAGAGTACATCACGAGGAACATTTCACTGAAATTGTTTTAAATTTGGGGCCAGTGGCTAATTCCAAAAATATGTCACAACTGTGACAAGGCTTCAACCAAGAGTTGAATTTTAGTACGTGTCCCCCTTTTTGTCAGTTGAAGAAAGCGCTGATAATGGATGGATACATTTAAGTATCTGGTGACATATAGGCACATTGGGTCAGGTGCAACTCTCTTATCATATGTTGTTTTACAATATTGAATATGCATAGGTCATGATAATAAAAAAATAACTTATACTATACTGACGGGCTTTAAAAACGCTACACTAACTTCCCGTTATACTATTCAAAACACATTTGAATGTAAACTTCCTATGCTTCGATGATGTCATCATGAAGTGGCTTCTTCAGCCAACACTTAAACTCTAATTGTACAGCTAAACTCGACGACGTTATTGCTTCGTAAAGTTTTAGTCACTGAAACTTTTCTTAAGTAGCAGAGATTTTAAGTCATCGAATAAACGGGTACACACAGATTAACGTACAAAAAAGCAAACCTGCTGTATCACAGACCTGCAAATCAAAATTAAAGCATTTTATCGATGACTAACAAAGTTCATGACACACATTTGATTCTTCTCGTGTTTCTTGATTTAAAAAAGAAAGAAGGGGATCTTTCACTAATAAAATTTTTGTCAAATGAAACAATGACCCCTATCTCAAATATTTTACATTTTCAATGCGTTAATTTTTAAAATTAATTTGAAATGGGCAATTTTTTCATGTGTTATTCACAAAAGCACTCTCTTTAATATGCAATCAAATTGTTTGTTAGACATACATTAACGCTACTATCCTAGTGTAGCGTTTTAAAACCATCAGTATATTCTCACAAGCGATGGAGATACTGTTATTCAAAGGTTGTGTATGACTTACATGTACATGTCATCCTGCCGTTAGCATTCTCTTTCCTGTGCAAGTGCAAAATCTAATTTGAGCATGCTCATTTGTAGGTACAGAAGCTGGGATTTCGCAAGAAGTGCCATTTATTCTCTTAAAACGGATTAGGTGGTTTCGAAATTGTCCATCTTCCATCTAGCTTTGAATGGGCACTAGGGATCGGGCACAATTTCCAAATATAATTATATACTGACGGACTTTAATTACGCAACACTAACTTCCACTTATATCTTCCAAAAGGCTGTTGAATGTAAACTTCCATTGCTTCGATAATGTTATCATGAGTTGGCTTCTTCAGCAAAGACTTAAGTTTTAATTGTACAACTAAACTGGACGACGTTATTACACGGGTGGTAATGTCGTAAGGGGCAATCGAACGGTTATGCAAATGAAATCTTTACGAGATCATCCGGACATGAGCTACGGGAGCAATAAACAATGGAATCAGCTATGTGAGTAGTCATGTTTTAACTGTTTTACCATTTTGGAGCCTAATATAAGGAAACGGAGAAAGCTATTCCCAAAAATGTCCATTTCTGTACAAGAGGCAAAAGAATCTGACGTAAGAAAGTTTGCATCTAATGAATGATATACTTTCTCCTGAGTAAGGTGCACGCATAATATCATTTTAGTGGTTGCTAATGGAGGTGTTCTGTTCAATAACTGTTCTTAAATGCTTTATTTTTGTAAAAAAAATCATATCCTTTCCAACTTATTTTTCAAGCATAAGCCATATACACCATCTTCTCCACGTCAATTTGTGTCTGCGACGAGTTTAAGGTGCCCATTACCCCTTACGACATTGGTTGCCCCTAACGGTACGATTGCCCCTTACAAGACGAATAAACTTGGATTGTTGAAAGAGAAAAGTAGAATAGATTAGTTTTAGAAAATATTCTCGTTGTAATGCATGCCTTGTCACTGATATAAATTCAATTTATCCTCGTCATGTTAAAACGTGCTTAATGTCAATTGCGACCAACAAAGGCGCAGATCGGCCTGCCTGCGCAGTCTAAACAGCATCCATTATTTCGCTTCTTTGATAGCAGGATATCTACTGATGTTAAAGCCAGCCTTATCATACTAAAAACTAGAATGCCAATGATGCAGCTTGTTTCTGTGGCTGAGGAGGCTGGTTTGAATTTTACCTGGTCAGCCTAGAAATCCATAAGACACATTTTCGCATGGTATGGCTCAATTCCAAGTTGATTATATTGAGGAGAGCGGTGACTTATTGGCGAGCTCGAGGGGTTGTGGGTTCGAGCCTCAGCAAAGGCACTGTGTTGTGGCTTCAAACAAATACTTGATTAATTGCTTGGTACTGGTTCAACACGATTTTGAGATCAACAAAGTTTTGAATAGTATTATACTTGTCTTGTGAGGTGTGGGGAGTGGGGGTAGGGGTTTGCCATAGAATGGGGATGTTTGGTCATTTTGGGCTCTCATTAAGGTTAAGGTAAGATAGTAATACTTTGGGGAAGGGGGTAAGCTATATTTGGTGCGTGTGCGTGTGTGGTGGGGTGCGTGCTAGAAATGCATAGTTGAGAGGGGAACTAATACTGTAGACGGAAACTTTTGAATATAGCCACCCCCCCTTCACCACCCCAACCGATGTGCATGTTCACACTTGGTGATTTTCTTTGTTTATTCGTTTATTTTTTTGCTGGGGGTGGGAGGGGTGTGTGGGTGGCTACTAAGTGGGATTTTTTTTTTTTTTTTGGGGGGGGGGGGGGGGCGGGGAAGGTCATGTTTGGTCCACTCTTAGGCTAAGGCTAAGACTGGAAATAGTTTTGGGGGTGGGGTATACTCAAATTTAAATGTTTTTGGGGCATGTTTGATACATATATCTTGAGGAAGGGGTGTGGAGCAAAGTAGTCAGTGGATTGTAAGCCGACCTGATAATTTAGCCAGGAAACAATGAACATAGACGCCCCTCCCTCTCACACCTTCCACAGGACGTGTAGGTCATTATTGGGAGGTGGTGTATTCCAAGCGATTTCGCTACGTAACCTGGTATTTTAACATGCAAGGATTTGGACAGAGCTAAAAAAAGCAATTGCAGCGAATTGGAGTGCACCACCACAACCAAACTCTTTCCTATACCCCAACTCCTCTGCTTGCACTTGCCTAGGGCTACAGTTTCGTTTATATTTTTCCCCGGGTCTGCTTAAACATCACCTCAAACATCTAGGAGCTGCCGTGGTGTAGCAGATGAACCCGGAGCCGCAGGTTAGATTCCCAGCTACACCAGTACTATTTTTTCAAAGTGTAAATGTGCTGAATTATTAAGGAATGGATAGAAGTGCTCTTTGAATCAAAAAGTGTAATATCTTCTTTCTGTGCATGTGTACGTAAACTGCTAAGATACATAACGTTTATCATTGGAAAGTTGAAACATGTCTTTCAGTTCAGTTTTAGATGCTTCTCTCCCCCACCTCTCCATTGATCCAAGATAGCATTCGGACATTGAAATGTCGCTACATACATACACAACATATGTAAAACACATCTTAGGTCACACATCGCATATCTTAGCATTATTCGTACGTATGCGCAGAAAGAAGGCGTTTAACGTTTGGATTTAACGGGCCCACCTATCCTTAGAATTTTAGTGCATCTTACACTCTTCGTAAAAAAGGCAATGCATTCACTCAGTTTGGTCGAAAATGGGTACCCAGTTTGAAGATGGAAACTGAGAAATAAAGGGGAGGGGGTTATAAAATCCAAGTTTTCATGACTTTGTAAATGTGAGTTGCTTTAAGGGAAGATATTTGAATTTTTCCTTTCTTCAATAAGTCACGCCTCCTGGTGGCCACGTTTTTGACAGGTCACAATCGTTTTAGTGTTTTCGCTATTTTGTAGAGGGTGAATTAGTGTTATTTTTTCAAATTCTGATCATTATTTCAAAGAAGATGTTTTAAGATTCTTGTATAGGTAAAGAAGCACCCTGGTTGCCATGTCTTTGATGTGTAATGTTTTCGCTAGTTTGGAACCAGATCATTCAGTAATAAATTCTACTGAATTATTTTGAATTCTGATCACATGGTTGCTCTCGTAATGGTTTCAAACCATGCGGTACTACTGTCCTAATTTACTCTTCTTTACACAAAGAACAACAGAAAACAGTCTCAAAAGCATTTTATTCTTTGCCGAAGGCTTTAAAGATTAGATGATTACTTTCAAGTGCATATCATGAGGGTATCAATGGGGTTTACTTATTAACAAAGTATGGCCCTAAAATTTAACGGTAAGCAAATTTTGAGGGTAAATTTAACCAATAGCGGAATGAGAGCTTCTAGTGGTCAGCGAATTAAGGCATAAAATATAATGATAAGCGATTTAGGGGCAAAGAAATACCAAATAGCACAATGGTGAGTCTAATCAGTTAACGAACTGGATGGAAAAACGTTATTCTGATATTCCACCTCGTAAATGCCTCCAGACAGGCTACTGGCTTTTTGGGCCTAAAAATTACTGATTTCTGGGGCCAAAATTTAACTGATTAGCAATTTGGGGGCCTCATTTTGACTAGTTTGCGATTTGTTGGCATAACTGTACAAATTAGCGATCTATGGGCCCAAATTTTACTGATTAGCGATTTCAAAGGTACTCCATTGAGACCCTCCATCATGTATGGATAATGGGCAAGCGCTAGACCAAGAATTTTCTAGCAGAAATTTAAGATTAATCCATTGTCTATCAGATGGAAGACGTTTACCAAACTGGCTCGTAAGGGTTAACTGACTCGTAAGGGGAAGTCAATGTCGTAAGTGTTGATTTTTTTCTATTTAGTCTATGTCAACATTTTTAACCCGATTTTGACTAAACATTATTAAGGCATAAAAGAAATTCATGTAAAGTATATTTGTGTCACTAAACCTGCCAGTAAACATGTTAAAAAGCCCCTAAACCATGTTTATTTAAGATCGAAGCCAAAACATCAACACACCCTCGTCCAGGAGAAATTGATTTTTAGACTAACTACTCGGTTTTAACTTCCACTATTGTTTCCCATTACACAAAAATAATAACTATTGGGAATAGCATTGCCTGATTTCTGAATATTAATTTGCAAACATTGAAATAAATGTAGAAGTCGCTAACTTACATGTTTTGCTTGTTTTATTTTCATCCTGTCACTCATATCTGGACGCTTTCGTAATGCGACCGTTTGCATAACTTTTGATCGCCCCTTACGACATTACCACCCGTGTATTTGCTCCGTATGAATTTAGCCATTTAAACATTTCTTAAGTAGAGGAGATTTTAAGCTATTGAATGAAAGGGTACACCCAGATAAACGTCATATACGCAAATATGCTGTATCGCAGACCTGCAAATCAATATGAGAGTGATTTCTCGATGACTAACAAAGGCCATGATACAAATTTGATGCTTCTAGTGTTTCCTGATTTAAAGAAGTAGGGAATCTTTCATTCGTAACATTTGGTCACATGAAACAATTGACCCCTATCTGAAAAAGTTTACATTTTAATGCATTAAGTTCATCTTAGTTGGACAAGTTTTCCATTGGTTACTTACAAATGAATGTTCTTTAACATACAATCAAAAGTATTGTTCTGCTTTCTTTTTCGAGACATAAATTAAAGCTGCTATCCAAGTGTTGCGTTTTTAAAGTCCATCAGTAAATATTTGAACTTTTTGTAGCTGGTGAACAAGGGCGGTGCAATGTTAACTGCACATAACTGTTGGTGTAATTTTGGTAGAGGGTGCTATTCGGTAGAATAATTCACGAACACTTCAGTAATTTACCACACCAGGACCAACTGACAAAGCTCCGGGCCATGAGTCACTAGGGTTAGATAAAGTCTGTCTTTTTTTATAAACCCTTGCTACAGATCAAACATCACTGTGACAACTTGGTTATTTTTGACGAATAAGGTAAAGATATAGCATTCATAAGATTCATTGGGTGTGGCAATTATATTCCATGGAGCTTGTACAATTTTGAAAAAAAACATTTTGGGGAACGTTTGGGTGAAATTAATTTTGATATGGGCCGGTGGTACAGAATCAGAATAAGATGTTTGAAGATTTATTTGCTTTAGTATTGGTGGCTGGCTATACCGTTCATTAGTCCATATCGGTGTGTTCAACTTTGGTAGAGGGAGTTTTGAGGAACATTTTCTGTGACATTATTTGGGCCACATATTCAGAGAGTTGTTTGAATATATAATAGCCATTTGTAATCAAATGAGCATTTTGGTAGAGGTGTATCATGGGGAACATTTCCGTGAATTCCGAGTTTGTATCAAAACAGCATGAAGAAATAACTAAAAAATTTAAATAGCATGTAGCAACGCCTTTATAAAGGATGTAATAACATGTTATACTTTTTCTTGTTTCATTTTTATTCAAATTTTATTAGGATACTCTGTAAGTAAACAGTGGAGACCCTGATCAGACGTCACGTTTTGCGGCGTCTGATCTGGGTATGCACTGTTTGTCTGTATCCTCCAAAAAGGACGCTAGGCTCATATAGGTGAATGTCTACAGTGTCGACCCTTTACGACCATGTATATATCACTGTAAAAATGGCTAAATCTACAGGAAATATTATAGAAAAACTATTACCCCCATTATCGCATCAAAATATGTTGAGGCTAACATTCCTGAATGTAGTGTATGATAGACAAAATTCCAGTGGCGGATCTAGAAGCATCTTTGTTTGATTTTGTTTGATTTGATTCTTTACGTCCCATCAACAATCTTTCAGTTAAACAGGGACAGGTCTTCCTGGGTTGAACCAGTACTAAGCTAGGATAAATGTGTCTTGCTCAAGGACCACAACGCAGTGACGCCGGTGAGGCTCGAACCCGCGGCCCCTCGGTCTCGAGTCAAGCACTCTACCACTGAGCCACTGCGCCTCCAACAGAAGCATCTCAAAACAAAATGCGAGTGAATCTGTGTAAATATAGAGATGGTTGCAACAAAACCTCTATATGTCGCAGTCTATTACAGACCCACAGAGTGTGATGCTGAGAGTATTGCAGAACTTAGACATTCGCTTCAAATGGTAAGTCAACTTAAGTGTAATACATGCATCCCAACCAGCAATCCAACAGTGGGCCTTCATCGGCCGGACATGTTTTACACACCGGCCAGATATAGGTTCCCAAATGGACCCCCCCCCCCCCCGACGGATATGCAACTCAGCAACTGGTCGGCCCAGCATACTCTTAAAAAACCATGGGTCGCTGTCTGTCCGCTGTTTTTGTTTTTTTTTAATAAATTCTTCCTTGATACTGCTTTAAATCTGTTCTCCTTTTTTTACATTTAACAATGATGATTTACACGTACCATTCATTGCTCAAGTCCCAACTAGGAGGGACTGAAGGCTTCCTACAATGTGTAGTAGGTACGCCCACATGTTGGCATGCGCAAAGATACAAACAGCAAACTTTAAATGTCATTTTTTCAAGATTCGATGGGCAGCGGCCCTTAGGCGGGCCGAATACCAGTTTTATCAAAAACCAATGTAAGAATAAGAGTGATGGCAGTAAAATATCAACAAAATTAGGTGATATAATATGTTATATTAGGAAAAGTTATGATAGGAAAATGGAACAGAAAGAAACTACTTTAATTGGCGTTTTTCCAAATTCAATTGAGAGTGGCCCAATAGCGTGCCACAAGCAGGGGAGGTTGCCGATATGCCGTCAAAATGCCACCAGCGACCCGATATAACTGTGGTGGCTTTGTGGTTACTCAGGGATTATAACCCTTATACATAATGTAACAGTCTCACCAGGTATTGCCGACCACAATATTGAAATGACATTTAAATGTAAACCCAAACAAAGCAAGCAGGTACCTTGAAAAGTACCCCTGTTTAAAAAAAGCTAGCTGGTCAGGTCTTAGAACCTTCATGATCGAAAGGAAAAATGACATAATAAACAATTCTAGCCAAAAAGTGTCAGCTTTCAAAACAACCATTCAAAAATGCCTATCTGTTACAAAAAGAGTATACCCTGGCTAATACAGGAAATTAAAAGACTGATTTGGAAAAGAGATTGCTATTATCAGAAACAGAAGAAAGGTAAGCCAAATGACAAACATCATTTTAAGCAGATGAAACACCTTGTGCAAAAAAAATCAAGGGAGGCTTATAATAACTACCTTCAGTTTATATTTGGTTTGAGCGAAGACCAGACTGAAACCACATCAGAAAATTAAGGGTTTGTATCAAAAGGAAACTCTTCTCCTTAATAAAACCAAAAATGCCAGACAGAATGCTTAAGGTGTCTTGCTTCTTAACCCATTTATGCCGAACTCATCAATCAGAGGAGTACATTTCCAATTTTAGGGTCGTTGGGTGGTATATTTCATTTTAATTCAAATTTTTAAAGAAATTTCTGTTTGCAAAAAGTGGAAAACCTGGTTTTGCACTGTTTGCAGATGTCCCATAAAAAAGACGCTCGGCTTATAATACTACCAACTCCCAAAATTACAAAAATGTCAATGTTTGAAAAAACAGACAATTTTAGTCAGTCTTCTCCCAATTATCACCCCTTCTTATCGGTCAGCTTTGCATAGAGAAGATTCAATTGCACTTCGACCAGCAAATACCAGACAAAGGACCAGTGTCTATAAGGCCTGTTTCACGGCCACTATGAATTTCCTTTAAACTTTGTGTAATAAAAGTAGTATGTCTTAGCTGTAATATCATGAAATGTTGGATCAATAGATGAAGTTTTCTGAGTTGTATACACATTTGAAGTGGGTGGAGTAATTCCACCCCAAACAGGGTTACGCTACGAAAACGTCTATATTTTTATAACAATATGCAGGTGGGAATCAACCATTTCAAGATTATTTATGGGATAACAGATATAAAAGCTAACACTTATGATATTTTAAAATATTTATAAATGATAAGTATATACTCACTTGAAAGTCATACCAAAATTTTAGTTTTTTTTTCTCCAACTTTGCGAAAAACCACAACATCTTTTAATGCTTGAACCGATACAATTGATGTTTAGAGGTTACATAGTATATAGGATGGTTATTATAAAATTATGAGGAACTGTTTCCATGGCGATTATCTTAAGAGTTATCTGCCCACAACACTAGGTTTTTTTTATTTTTTCAAAATTTTAGAGTGGGTTTGCATGCATTAGAGATTTTTGATACATCATTGATTCTAGGTTACACAATGATTGCTCATAGTGTGTAGAATGCAACAAAGGTTTCACATCGCTGTTATGATCTGGTAGTCAAAGGTCAAGGTCACTAATACTTGAAACCTGTCTACGACTCAAAACGTGAACACCTTTTTCATTTTTTGACCTTGCATATTCATATTTGCTACAATATTTGCATATCATGTGAAGATTTCAAAAAAATCTCAGAATATGGATATGACCTTGTAATCAAGGGTCAAATATTCTTTAAATCTGTCACCCTGCTCATAATACAAACTTCTTTTTCGTGCATTGATGAGGTGTGTTTATATTAAGCACAATAATTGCTTATAATGTGTTGATTAAAATAAAGGTTTCAGATAGCTGATATGACCTTGTGCTCAAAGGTCAAGGTCACACATACTTAAAACCTGTCAATTGCTCTAAATGCAAATACTTTGACCTTGACCTTTAAATCATATGTCATAGCAGCGACCTGAAACCATTGATGATATCTACATATTTTGTCAATTAGTGCGCAAAACATATATAATCTTCATCAAAACTACGAGTATTAAAGGATACTCACTTTACAAGTTTAAATATTTTTGAATATTTTGAGTTTTAAATTTTTAACCTTTGACTGGAAAACAGAGTTTCTTGTCATCTACATACCTTCGACAAACACTGTTGCAAATATGAATATCCTCCATTGAAAAAGTAAGAGGAGTGGCACTAGAAGCGAAGCAACCTGGTAATATACATGTATTTATAAAATTAATTTGCATTCATAGAACCTCTATCAAAGACTACAGAAGTTCATGTTGCGAGCTGTAGGACCGATTCTAAATACATTGACTTTTGATCCCAAGGTCATATTGGTTCTCTGAAACCTTCATTTTAATGTACCCACCTTAAGAAATAATTTCGCTATATATGGACATCCTCTAACAAAAATTAAAAAAGAATTCACGTCAACATTTGTAAGATATATTTGACCTAGAACTTTCACTCCAAGGTCATAGCAGTAATCTGAAACTTTTATCGTAATCACCACACAATCTGCCTGTGCAATATCCAGTGGTAGAGTGTTTGAGTCGAGATAGAGGGGTAGCAGCTTTGAGCCTCACAGGTGGAACTGCATATAGTCCTTGAGAATAGTAAAGAAGAAGGCAAAGGTCAGGAATCGATACAATCAAGTTCCACACATGACCAATCTGCCTGTGCAATATCCAGTGGTAGAGTGTTTGAGTCGAGATAGAGGGGTCGCAGCTTTGAGCCTCACAGGTGGAACTGCATATAGTCCTTGAGAATAGTAAAGAAGAAGGCAAAGGTCAGGAATCGATACAATCAAGTTCCACACATGACCCAGGGCACAGTATGGGAAGGTGATATAAACACAAGAAAACATCACATACAAGGTCAGCCCTTGCCCAACAGGTGACCACAAGATTGCAAGAAAAAGACATGACAGACAAGACACATTAAATCCTGCTTAGTGCCAGTTCAACCCAGTGAGAGCCATCCTGACATGACTTGACTGAAAAATATTGACTTGGATAAAAAGGATCAAATCAAACAAACAACATACCATAGGCAATCATTCTTCCAAATATGAACACTCTCGCTCAAGAAATGACAGAGGAACTCTCAGTATGAACTGTACATAGGTTTTTGCAAGTGCAACTTTGACGTTGATTTCAAGGTCACATCAGCAATATGAAACCTCGGTTTTAAACTACACTTCATAAGCAATCATTGTGCTAAATATGAATGCACTCCATCAATGCATGCATGAGGTGTTTGTGTTAAGAGCCGTAAGACAGATTTTAAAAAATATTTGAATTTGAACCTTAACTTCAAGGTCATAAATATATTCCGAGACATTTGATGCAATTAACACATGATATGCAAACATTGGAGCGAATTTGAACACCCTCGGTCAAAATAAATGAAGAAGACATTTGGATTTCGAGCAATTTTACAGGTTTTTAGTATGTTTATCCTTGACCTTTGACCACAAGGTCATATCAGCTATCGATAATCTTCGTTTTAGTCGACACATCATATGCAATTGTTGTGCTAAATATGAACACATCCCATCAATACACCAAAGAGGAGTTTGTATTATGAGCAGTGTGACAGTTTTAAGAATATTTGACTTTGACCCTTGATTTCAAGGTCATATCCATATTCTGAGACTTTTGTTTTAATCTACACATGATAGGCAATCATTGTGGCGAATATGTACACACTAGATCAAAAAGTGAAAGATGTATTCACGTTTGGAACCATAGACAAGTTCTAAGTATGTGTGACCTTGACGTTTGACCAAAAGGTTATATCAGCTATCTGAAACCTTTGTTTTAATCTACACATCATACGCAATTGTTGTGCTAAATATGAACACATCCCATCAATACACCAAAGAGGAGTTAAGTATTATGAGCAGTGTGACAGTTTTATAAGAATATTTGACTTTGTCCCTTGATTTTAAGGTCATATGTATATTCTGAGACTTTTTTTATAATCTACACATAATAGACAATCATTGTGGCGAATATGTACACACTAGATCCAAAAAAATGAAAGAGGTACTCGCGGTTTGAGCCATAGACAAGTTCTAAGTATGTGTGACCTTGACCTTTGTACACAAGGTCATGTCAGCTATCTGAAGCCTTTGTTTTATTCTAGACACCATGACCAATCATTGTGTAACCTAGAAGCAATGATGTATCTAAAATCTCTAATGCATGTATACCCACTCTTAAAAAATGAAAAAATAAAAATTGCTGGTTTTGTGGGCAGATAATTCTTTAAGTGATCACCATGGTAACAATTCCTCATAATTTTATAATTACCATCATATATACTATGTTACCTCTAAACATCAATTGAATCCATTCAAGTATGATAAGATGTTGTGGTTTTGCGTAAAGTTGGAGAAGAAAAAATACTAAAATATTGGTATGACTTTCAAGTGAATAAATACTTATCATTTAAAAATATTTTAAAACATCATAGGTGTCAGTTTTAATATCTGTTATCCCATAAATAATCTTGAAATGGCTGATCCCCAGCTACATATGGTTATAAAAAATATAGTCGTTTTCGTAGCGTAACCCTGTTTGGGGTGGAATTACTCCACCCACTTCAAATGAGTATACAACTCAGAAAACTTCATCTATTGATCCAACATTTTATGATATTACAGCCAAGACATGCTACTTTTATTACACAAAGTTTAAAGGAAATTCATAGTGGCCGTGAAACAGGCCTTATAGACACTGGTCCTTTAAATGTAATTATCCAGTCATGCCCAATATTTCCATAAACCTGAACGGTATCAATAAATTATTAAGTTGCGCCCCAGATAAAGCAGCCTGCCCTGATGAAATAAGACCAAATTCGCTCAAGGAACTTAGAAGCATCCATTTGTTGTTTGAAAAATCGTTAGCCTCCGGAATGGACGAAAACAAGTGTAAGCCCTTTTTTAAGAAAGATGATCAGTGCGATCATGCTAATTACATGCCAATCCCCTTGACATTTATTTTATTCAAGGTGATGGAGCATGTAATGGCCTCCGACCTTACCAAACACCTCAACAACCATACAGTCCTATTTGATCTCCAGCATGGGTTCAAGTAAAAGCGGTCATGTGAGATTGAACTCCTCCAATTGGTAGAAGACCTAGGAAGGCAATTCGTCAAACTTAAACAAACTGATTTAGTTCTTTTAGACTTCAGTAAAGCCTTTGATAAGGTGAGTCAGACTTAGACACCCTCTAAGAATAGGAAAGTACCTGGGACATGTAGTTCAACCCAAGTAAGTGCCAAGATCTTCATATCTCAAGGTCGAGACAACCACTCCTGTCTCAGTACACTATCCATGGTCAGGTTTTATAAGCTGTAGATAGTGCAACGTATCTATGTGCACCAATATCACAAGGTTGGTTGGTTTTGTTGTTTTACGTCCCAAGTCAACAGCTATGGTCATTGCCGGACGGTCATTTCACCTAACCACACTTTTTCCTGGGCAGGCTTGAACAAGCGGTTAACCAGTAATTTGTGCACATACTTTTGCTTTATCACAATGAACAACCATATCCATAACATCACTGCAAATGCCAACAGAACCATTGACTTCATAAAAGAAACGTAAAAACAAAACAAGAAATGAGGCTGTCAAGGAATTGGCATATAAAACATTGGTTAGACCCCAAGTAGAGTATGCATACCCAGTCTAGAGCACACATACTAAACAAAACATACACAAAATTGAAATGACTCGAAGATGAGCTGCCAGATCGGTCAAAATATACTACTACCTGTATTAGAGCATCCCAAATATGTTTGATGACCTAGGTTGGCAATCCCTAGAAAACCGGCGCATTGACTAACGTAAAAAACCACGTTCAACAAAATCATCTATAGCCATGTGGCTATCCAAATTCCTACATACTTCGAGAAACCCCAGCGGTATACCCGTCATACACACACACACACACACACACACACACACACTTACTTTTAAGGCATGTATCCGCCACTTATTATTAGCTATCAATTTATCCTGCTACATTTGTTCTTTAGAATGCTCTGCCATCTGATATTGTCCTCAAGGCTGATCTTGATTCCTTCAAAGAAGGGATCTGTAAGATAAATCGCAGATCGCCTTAAGGTGATAACTCTATTTTTGATTTGCTTTTAAACCTCACTCTTCACTAACACAATACTATCACATTTGTATCATTCCTCACTATTTTGCTTTTAGTCTTCTACCATCTTTTTTGATTCTGCACAGACAGCGCAAACTGCACAAAGTACTGGGAAGAGGGTGATGCAGGAAGAAAATATAGATCGAGTGACGGGAGCGAAACCAGTCAACCACATAATTGGGGGAAAATAACTTCTGAAGTCTAGTTTACTTCATTTTGTATAATAGCCATGAAACGCGAAAGCATTTGGAAATGTCAAACTCAAAAGCTATGACCGCTGTCCCTCTCTTTCAATGATTAGCAGGACTATCATTTTCAATATTGGAAGAAAGGGTAAATGCATAATGTCATTTTTCTAGAGAAGATTTCGTCAGTCTTCAAGAATGTATGTTTAATGATAACAGTGGTTCTGTTGTTGTTGACTTGTTGTTTATTGTTACTCCCATTGTGGGAGTCTGTAATTGTTCTATGTTTTGTTGTAGGTATCTTTATGTCCATTCAAGTTTTGCAATCATCTTAATGGCGAAGAGAGATGGTTGCTTTGCTTAGTTTGTCTCCCTGGTGATTCGTGATATTTGTGTGGATCTTCCTCGCGGTGCCTTGGGTCTGTCTGCAGTTTGTGGTTGTGGTATTTCCTGACCATACTCACCTTCTATTTTGGGCTGTTATACAAAATCAAGCAGACTACACATCTGAACTAAGGGTGAGGTTGGCGCCGTGAAACCAGTTTAAGCCCTCCAGTAAAATGTTTTACTGACCGTTACAAGGTGGTACTTCTTTTGTGGATCATTTGTTTTTTGTGTCTTGTGTGTCTCATGCTTTTGCGTCTGTTCATTGCTGCCTTGTGGTCACCTGCTGGGAAAGGGCTGATCTCTTGGCTCTTGTTTGGTGATGTTTATTGTATTTTTTACTTTCCCATGTGGTATCCTGGGTCAGGTGTGGTACTTTATTAAATTGTTTTCTGATCTTTGCCTCCTTTCTTACTTTAAAGGTAGCTAGGTTCGCTCCTGTCGCTCTGCTTAGGTACAATTGGTTAGTTGATAATAAACTTTCCTTGCATATGGGGAAATCAGAATGCAATATATTTGGCTCTAAGCGGAAACTCAGGAAAATAAATAATTTTTCAGTTGAATGTTATGGCCGTACAATTTAGGCACAGCGTTCGGTAAAATAATTATCTTGGACTTTACTTAGATGATCAATTAACTAGGGAAGCTATTGTTAACTCTATTGTTCAAAAAGTCAATGGTAGCCTTAAATTTCTTTATAGACAATGCAATTTTTTGGGGGAAAAAGTTAGAAAATCCATATACCCGGCACTTATCCTATGTCACATAAATTATGCATGCTCCTCATGGTACTCAGGTTTGAACAAACAAATGAAGAAAAAACTTCAGATTATTCAAACCAAAACTGTGCGGTTCATTAAAAATCTTGGCCCTAGATCTCCTATTGGTTTCTTAGAACTAAATAGTCTTAATATGTTGAATGTGGATTTCAGGGTAAACAACTTCGTCTGAGTCATTTGCATAAAATTTTCAATGGAACTGGCCTGTCATATTTGTCTGAACATTTCATCAAAGTTTCTGATGTTCATCATCATTTCACTAGCGGTAGTACTGAAAACTTTATAGTGCCTTCTGTCAGTGGTGTTGCAGCTACAACTTTTTATTACGATGGAATTAAAGATTGGAACTCCCTATCCTCGGATGTCAAACAAAAGTGCACTTTCAATGGTTTCAAATCTGCTGCAAGGCAATTATACCTTAGATCTCAACTGCAACTTATGGAATCAGATACCTATGTTTATATGCATTTAGTATTTCAATTTGCACTTTAGGTTTTTGCCCACTCCTCTCCTAACTGCATTCTTGGATCTAACCAACAGGACCCCATTGGAAAAAAAGCCTTAGGGGTTTCATGGGCTATCCTGGGTTATTTCAACACGCATACAGTTACCTTTACATCATCTTTCATTTAAATTACAAATTTTGCTTGCATTCATCTTTCGCACTCTTGGATCCTTTAAGAGGTTCAGGAGTGTGAGCTATGAATGAGATGTCAGTCATTCTCATCATTATTATTTTGTGCCTATTTAAAAATTGGTTATTTAATTAAATAAAAATGCATTATTGTGTAGAATATGTGAAAACCTAGATCTGACACAAATATCACATTAAGATTATCAGTAAGTGATAATCTTAATGTGATATTTGTGTCAGATCCATTCAAATTCATCTTAAGTTATAAGTTTTAATATCATCAGAGATTTATATAATAAAAAAATCCATATTTTAAAATACTAAATTAATGTGATATTTCATGTGCTATATGTTTTAATTTGCTGTTGTACATGTATGTATGTGTTGATTTTACCAAATAAACATCAATCAATCTATGGCAACTAACTTAATTGGTGCCCTGTTATCTCACAATTCCTAGATAGGTAGATCTAGGGGAGGGAGCCAGACTAGGCAATTAACATACGTTGCTGAACACGCAAAAATGTATCTTTGGTCCACTGAGAATAAAAACGATAGGTGGAGAACTGGACAAGTTATGGGAAAACTCAAGATATGACTTATCAGAAATTTACTAACTTTATTATGTAACACAATAACCGGAAGCGACGACAAGAAAACAAGAAAGCAGAGGGGAAAAACAAGCCTTTGGGGCTTAATAAGTTTCCCGATGACTACAAGTAAGACTACAAGCTCCCACCCCGGAAACTATATTTGGGGAGTTTAGCCGTATATGCGATATGAGCGCTGGGGAGTAGTTTTCGCTACTGGGTTTTACCAACAAGCATGGCGGTCGAAATAGAATCTGCAGAGTAAAAGCATAGTTTTTACCTTTCTCTTGCATTTTTCTGCCTCTTGAACGTTTTCTTAATAGCGCATTTACATGTAAAATGATGAACATGCATATTTGGGTCCACTTTTGATATCTGATCTTTCTAACTTTTATTGCTTTTGTACGTGTAATATGTTTTCGTGTGTAAACAACAACAATTTTGCTTTACATGTTCATTGTTTGCATACACTATTACCTGTTTTAGATCTGCATTGCTTATGTAAATAGCCGCTTATAATCATCCTCTCTGTGGGAGCTCAGCGGTAGATGCACTCAGGGGGTTGGGGTTTCTAGCCTCACTGTGTTGTGTCCCTTATCTGGATATTTACGTTGCAGAGCCTTTCAGCACATACGCGACAGGAGAGAGCTAGGAATGTCTTTTTAGTCCAAGGGGGGGACGGCCTTCCTGAAGCCGGTCACTGTCTCTGCGCGCACAACACTTTCTTCAAGACGGTTCCAATCTATGATAGTTTTTGGAAAGAATGAGATTTTAAACATTTCAGATTTGCACTGCACAGTCTTAAAACACCTGCTGTTATTGGTAACTTGTCTGTCAATGATATTATATTATGGGTGTCACAGTCTTTAAATTGCCTAGATTTAATTTGGCGTTTACCACGTACTTGTGTCAAATAGTCATGGGTCTGCTGTGCCGGCACCAGCCCCTCGACCACCTTGAAGAAGAAAACCAAGCGGTTAGCTTTCCATCTGTCTTGGAGTAGGGGAAGATGTAGGTCTGTAAGCATCTGTGTTACGCAATCATGATTCCTGAGGTGTAGTCTCCTGAAATGAATCTGGCAGCCTGGCGTTGAACTTTTTCTAGTTTGTCAATATCTTTCTGGAGATAGGGGTCCCAAATCACTGAACTGTATTTGAGTGTTGATCTTACAAGTAAGATGTAGGCTGTCATCCTGCAGTTTAGAGGGCAGTGTTTAAGTTTCTTTTGAGGAATCCAAGGGTAGAGTTAGCTTTCTTAGTAATTTTGCAGATATGTGAGCTCCTCTTCAAGTCATCAGATATGGTTACACCTTGGTAGGGATTTCCTGGAATTTGTTGTAAAATGTGGCCATCCAGCTGGTAGAAATGCCTGAATTTGGAGTTAATGCTCATGATGTAGCATTTCTTGGCATTGAAACGCATTCCCCATGTCTTTGCCCATGTCTCTAGATTTTGAAGATCCTGTTGAAGTGAAATATGGTCCTCCGTAGATTTGACTTGACAAGCAAGACACCTTAAACCTTGCTTAGCACTGGTTCAACCCAGGAAGACCTGTCCCAACATAACTGAAAAATTGTTGACTTGGATGTAAAGAATCAAATCAAACTGTCTCGCTGGATCTGTCATCCAAATATTTCAAAACAATTAAAAACATGCTGCCTTTTAGTCCTGTCATAGCTTATTGGTTTATGCTTATTCTTCAGGTTTTTTCCCCCACCCCTTGTTTTAGTCTGATGTTGCTGTCATCTACCCCTTTAGAGCCCTTACTGTGCTTGAAAAACAAGCAAATGTATGTTTTTTCCGACACATTTTCTTGCGGGGAATTGCATGACCAATGGAAAGAGTTGCTGTTGACATCCATAGTGTAAATATGCCCATTGACAAAACCCGGACCAATCACAGACTCGCGTACCAATCGAAAAATTGGTATAGAATAAAGTTTTAGATTTGTTGATCGTTTTATTTACCCTAATGGTCGGTAATGAACCTAAAATCAGATTTAGTCTGTGATTGTTAGCATTGTTAACGTTATATGATGTTATATCAGTCTGTAGGTTATAGGTCCGTGGCATTGGTCTATATATGGTCGTGAGTGGAATGGTCCGTGAATGGTGATTGTCAGCATTCAATGGGCATGTTAGCGATATGTGACTTTAGTCTGTAGATTAAATGGTCCATGAATGGAATGGTCAGACCGTGGATATAGATTGACGCTGGTCCGTAAATGAAATGGTCCATGGAGATTGTTTGACTGGTCTGTGAATGGAATGGTCTGTGGAGAAAACCCTTAAAATGCAACAAAGAATTATCTCATTTTCGGGCTCTCGATCACCCGATTTTGGGGCCGAAATTAGGCCCCATTCCCAATGCAAAAAAGTAAGCTTTTGTCCCAATTCCAGACAAAAAATTCCTAATTTGACAAAGAAAAAATATGGGGGAGGGGGTCTCCATCTTTATTTCATATAAAACAAATACAGAACATATTGTTAATTTGTTACATATTTACAATTTCACAGAATAATAGAATACAATCCAGTGTTCCCATTCACATAGAATTGTGCATGAATCACATAGAAATGGTAAAATCACGCATATATTTTGAGGTAATAACGTGAACTCACACGCGTTTTTATTTCTAAAAAATCTAGGATTTCGTCATTTTTTGTTCATTCTGATGTAAACTTGGTCACCTTGGTTTTGTTTGTGAGTCTAAATGACGCTTTGGTCGTTTTTAGTTACATTTTCAAAAGGATTTACGGTGCGCGCCAACTGTCTGTTTACTCGTTGCTAAGCAGTCTGGTACCCTGCTATCAGGCTAGGAAACCGTGATAGCAGCCGCGATAGCGGTAACCAGTATCAGGAGTAAAAACCAGCACACTGGCGAACTCCCAAACAGCACTAAAAGCCTGAAAAATTGTCGCTGTACGTCAATTGATATTTCTTCAGTGGGATTCTGATTACCTGTTTCACATATAATATTGCCTATTTTCAGAGTAGGAATCAGCAAATAATGTGAAAATGGTTAATGCAAGTAATGTGTTAACAATTTTCTGTGTTAAACCAATCATTCAGAAATGTTGTTTTTAGTTTTAATTCATTTTAAAGTCATACCCTCAAATTTCACTTCATACCCTCAAATTTCATAAACAGGGGGTATAAAAAAACACTTTAAAATTTTTGTGGGAACACTGCAATCACACTTGCTTCTTTCTCTCTCTTTTCTCATAGTACACTAATTAACATTCATTATGTAGCATTATATTTGTTTTGAGAAACATATAAGCTTGGTCCCAGAAAACTGCAGATGTTCCCGTCAAATTTCCCAATTTTAGTCAAAACGCCGCCAATCTTCCCCTTTTCCATGGGTCCCGGCCCCATTCCCAAAAAGCGGTGTGAGAACCCTGCATTTAAGATCTACAATCCAGGCATTTTATTATTTTTGATGACCGATTTTTGTCGTGAGTTTGGGTGATAAGTTGACAGCAAGGATGGAACCATTTTTTACATTCTGTACATGTAAACATGAAGCAATCATATTCTCTTGCATGCAACATGTACAACAATTGGAATGCTTGTAACTTTTAACACAGGCTCTTTTTTTACAAAAGACAGTTTTCTATGGGGAAAAACAGTGATTTTCTAATTATTGAGACCTGAGTCCTTGTTGAAGATGTCTCCACATGGCAGACACATTATAGCCTATATTTCTAGGATCTATACCATGCAGTATGCTCACCATATTTGCAATGGCATAGACCCCACAGTCATTTCCATTAGTCAGTTTTGGGCATTTCATATGTCTCACAAAGATCTTAGGTAGGGGGTAAACTTGATTTTTGTGAGGGAGCGCAGTGGCTAAGTGGTAGAGTGCTTGACTCGAGACAGAGAGGCCGCGGGCTTGAGTCTCATCTGCGTCACTGCGTTGTGGTCCTTGAGCAAGACACATTCATCACACATTCTTAGTACTGGTTTAACCCAGGAAGACCTGTCCCTGTTTAACTGAAGATTGTTGATGGGATGTAAACAATCAAATCAAACAAGATAAATCAAACACATGATCTTAGCAACTGCCCTTTCAATAGCAGTTCTCTGCTACTCAGGAGTTGGAATTTTCATGGTTGAAACGTTAGAATCTATGACGACGTGACGTTACAACGTAACGTTGGACGTTTAATGTTATTGTTCTGTGTCTTGTCAGATCAGTCCGTGAATATTGATCCGTTAGTTCATGTTTTGTACTTTGGTCCGTGTTTTGTACTTTGGTTTGTGGTTTTATGGTAGTCCGTGAGTCAGTGACGGTCCATGTTTTGTCAACCACCTGTAAATATTAGGTCAGTGGACTTAACGATTCAATTACTGTGTTATCAGATAAAATGGATCCAATTCCTGCTTGTATGTGACTTTACTGCACTGTCAATAAATTTAATCCTTTCTGAAAGCAATTAACAGTTAGCCATGCAGTACAAGCAGATTAAAAAGTTAACTAATCATAAAGTCTAGGCACTCACCATGGGGAGCGGATGAGTAGAAACTTCCAGCACTGGTATCTCGGGGCCTCATTTCCATAATAGTTGTGAGAGCCCTGGCTGTCTAAAAATTTGGAAATTATGCCCTTTTGTGTGCATTGCTTTGCCTTTTTTATGGATCATTGTGCTGCATTTCATCTGGGCCTTCGCTATTTGAGCCGCGACATGAGATTTCCAACAATGTGGTAATACAGTGGTATGTGCGATCAGCAAAGGCTCAGATCAGCCTGCGCATATGCGCAGTCTGATCAGAGCCTTTGCTAGTCACTTGAATAATCTATGACTTCTAAGCTACTGACTGAACACAATTTTGAGATTCTAAGCTTAAAGGAGGCTGCACAGGCTTGTCTGAGTCTGCACTTGTCAAAAAGCCACATTGTTGGAAATCACACATGTCACAGCTCATTTGCAAAAGTTCTCATTTAGAGGTTTCCCAAATACAAAGGGTTAAAAAATCTTCTTTTTTTCAGTGTGGTTCGTCTTATAGAGCAGTACCTGAAGGAGAACAATCTGATGAAAACTTTGTCTGTCCTTCAGGTATGTAAAACATAGTTTTAGATAAGGCTTAAATGAAATGTATGTGTGGTTCCTGTTGCCTACCATACCCTAATTTTTTTCACCCTACCCTAAACATTAAAATGGTCTTCGGAGATAAATACCTAAAATGGGCACTTTTTCAGATTTTGTCTCTATTGTCTTTGTTAAATGTTATAACAAAATTTAATAATTTCCCTACCTACCTACCCTAAATTTTTGTTGGTATGCAACAGGAACCACACATATATTTCATTTAGGCCTAAGCAATAAATTTCAGCGTAAAATTGTAAATATTTACTTACCCATCAGTTTTAACATATGTTTTGGGTGCTCAAAAGAACCGTCTCATTGAGACGGTTCTTTTGAGTACCCACAACATATGTTTTTGTTGAGAAATAAGAAAATTAAATTTTCCTTACACACTCTTAACTAAAGTCCTGGTAAAAAGATGCATAGGTCGGGAAATCCAAATTTTCGGGAGTTAAATTGAGAATATTTTCTTATCCATTGGTTTTAACATTTGTTTTGGGTGCTCAAATGAACAGTCTCATTGAGACTTGTCTTTTAAGTACCCACAACATATGTTTTGGTTGTGAAATAGAAAAAAAATCAATTATGCACCATTATCCAGGGGATTTTCTGCCCATCTCTAGGGGCGGAAAAAAACAACATTTTTTTTATACTTTTTTTAGAGACCTACTACTTATGAGAAACAATGACCCATATCAGAATGATACTTAAAGCTGCATACTCTGTAACTATGAACATTTTTCGAAAAATTTTATTTTCTTTTTAAATCATTTGTAAAAGGTGAATTAAGTTATGTTTTCACAATTAATCTGTTCACTAGAGCGGAAAACTGCACGGAAAAGTGAATTATCCTATAAAACAGGTGTGTTTTACTCGTGTCGATAATTATTTGCGTCCCTCCAATAACTGTAGACAGTTGATTTTAATATAAATGCTGTTGTTTCGATACTGATACTTTGTTAAGATTTACGAAATTGGTAAAATGTATACCTGAATTTTAGTTTTTTTACTGTGTTCTTGAAAAATAGAAACATTAGTTCTAAAATTAAAAGATCAAAAGTTACAGACTATGCAGCTTTAAGCACTTGTGCTTAAGTGGTACATGTATGCTTGGTATAATACAATCTAAAATAACTTGATTTTGAGGATATATTTTGCTATTCTTGTTATGTTCTGTGCTGTTTATTTCTCCCAATTTTGATGTTAAGTCGATCTTTTTCCCTATGTTGGCCAGGGGCCTTTTCCCAAAATTGCTCAAAAAAGCCCTGATTATCTGGAGGGCTGAGAGGTATCTGGAAAAGGTTAGGTCCAAGAAAGTATATATGCATGTCATTGTGTTTCTGAGGATCTACAGTAACAGATATAAAACAGTCTGTAAAACTAATTTAAGAGTAAAAGTACTTTTTATGCTGTTAGAAGGAGCATTATTCTTCAGACTTATGAAAGAGTTAAGTTTCATTTGCACTATAGTTTTATCAGTTACCCAATTCAGAAATAATTTGCACATCATGGTCTGAAATTTTACACTTCGTTGGCAAAAAAATCTTCATTTTGCTAATAATAATATTACAGGTGACAATGAGGTATGTATCCAGCCATTTTCATAGGCCTGCTTTGGATCCAAATATCAGTCCCTTCCCAATGTAAAAATGAGCAAAAACTTCCCAAAATGGTGTTTATCCTTAAAATTTTATCATTCCAAATTTCTTAGTTCTACATTCTGGTGAAAATTTCATGAAAATCTGAACAAAAATAGCTGTTACAGATGCATGAAAATTGGCATAAACATGTGAATGAAAACATATTTTCTTTAACATTTTATATGAATTTTTATGAAGGGCATTTAAAGCAACAAATGCTTTACACTGCTTATTTCTTATAATATGCTTTTTAATCTACATTTGTATTTAAAATGGCAGTCCAGTTCTTTAAGATAGGATCAAACTTCCCAATTTTGGTGATCCGAATGCTTTTTTCCAAATTCAATAGGCTGCTGGCCCCCGATTTAAAAAAAATAGGAAATCCCCGATATCTGCAATTTATTTCGTGCAAATCCATTCAGCAATAAGAAAGTTATGGCTGATTTTGTTGCTGGTGTTGTCAGAATACTAGCACAAAATAATCTAACCCTTGTCCTGCTGAACCAGATTTATCCTTTTTTGGAAACACTGTAGATCCAGATCAGCTGACTTCTCATGAAGCCATCTAATCAGGATCAACATTGTTTTCCTCTCTGCTTGAAAATACATGTTTATAACTTGAATGCTGCAGGTTAACAGGGTAAGAATGGGGGAAGAGTGTAGTACATAAAAATATTTGGCATACATGTACCAAACATGATTGGCCACCTTGGTCCTGTAGGTCTACATATACATTGTATATACATTGTATTTTTCTTGCAGTTGCTACATTCAGTCCCATTGCCAAAAAAACTCCCCTAGAAATCGCATTTTTCATTTTCATTGAAATTTCATTTTTCAAAAGTGTACACTACTAGTCTACTACCAAAAAAGGGTTACATTGATCAAACGGCACTCATACTTTATAAGGGAACGAGACATGTTGTGCATTTGTGGGGATGAGTTTAGGAATAAAAGTGTTTTTGGGTGTTTTTTGTTGTTATTTTTATTTGATTCTTTACGTCCCATCAACAATCTTTCAGTTATATAGGGATGGGTCTTCCTGGGTTGAACCAGTACTAGGCTTGGATAAATAATTATAAATGTGTCTTGCTTAAGGACACAACACAGTGAGTGACGTCGGTGAGGCTCGAACCCACTGCCCCTCGGTCTCGAGTCAAGCACTCTACCACTGAGTCACTGTGCTCCCTTAGGAATAAAGGTGGGTGATGAACGGAAGAAATTTTAGTATTGCTGAGTTCTATTGAATTTATACCTGCAGGGCTCTTGATCACCCAATTTTCGGGCCGAAATTCGGCCACAATTCCTATGACAAAAAGTATGTTTTTCCCAATTTCAGACAAAAAAAATCCCAATTTGACCAATTTTTTTTTGTTTTTTTTTTTTGTTTTCCATCTTTATTTCATATAATAAAAATACAGAACATATTGTTACATAATTACAATTTCACAGAATATTAGAATACAATCACAGTATCTTCTTTCTCTCCCTTTTCTCATAGTATACTAATTAACATTTATTATAGCATTATATTTGATGTCATACATAAGGGCAATGTCAAATTTCCCAATTTGAGTCAAAACGCCGCTAATTTTCCCAATTCCATGGGCCCAGGTCCCATTTCCAAAAAGGGGTGTGAGAGCCCTGACCTGATGAAATTTTCTTATTTATTACAGGAAGAAAGTGGTATATCTTTGAACACTGTTGACTCTGTGGACGGGTTTGTCTCAGACATTACTAGCGGACACTGGGATACAGTACTACAGGCTATACAGTCTTTGAAACTTCCTGATCAGAAACTCATAGATCTTTATGAACAGGTATACATGTTCGACAGACCTTCAGATGTACATGCCAGGCGAATAAAAATAATTCTAGACTAAAACATAGGTTGAGCCAAAAAACATAATTTTGTTCCCGTTTAACCTCCCCCAAAATTAGGGTAGGTAGGTCTGACATAACATTTTACCTCTCATAATAACTGTATTGTTGCAAGTTGCCTGATAATCTTGTCTATCTCACAGCATGTGCCTTTATCAGGTCATGCTAACATTGCACTTTTTGAATGACGTTGCTTAAGACGCTGAATCAACACAAAAATAAAAAATTACGTCATTATCGCTAGTTTGAAGAGTGAAACAATGGGTAAACTGATAAATAGAATACCAGGTTCATGTCTTTTGATATCAAGTTTACCAGGCTTGGCTTTGAGAACACATGTTGAATCGCTCGGCAAGCCTGGCGATATCACCAAGCAATCTCAAAGCCTTGCCTGGTAAACTTGTTGACAGGGTCGCCTTGCTGTTGACAGGGTCACCTTGTTGTTGACAGGGTCTCCTTGTTGTTGACAGGGTCGCCTTGTTGTTGACAGGGTCACCTTGTTGTTGACAGGGTCACCTTGTTGTTGACAGGGTCACCTTGTTGTTGACAGGGTCGCCATGTTGTTGACAGGGTCGCCTTGCTGTTGACAGGGTCACCTTGTTGTTGACAGGGTCGCCTTGTTGTTGACAGGGTCGCCTTACTGTTGACAGGGTAACCATGTTGTTGACAGGGTCACCTTGTTGTTGACAATTACCATTGCTATCCTAAAGTGACATCATCAAGTAGTGTTCCATCTCAGCACAATCAGAAACTTCGGGGGGCTTTTTCAGATAAAAAAAATGTGAAATTAAATGATGAGCAAGAAAAAGTATCCATTATTTGTGTGAGGAAGGGATAGAAAAAGCTTTCTTGCACACCGGATAAGGATATCTGAGATTTTACCCTGGGGTAGAAAATCTTACCCAGGCTGTCACATGAGGGATACATACAGTGGTTGTATTGGAACTCACGCACATGGTCGTCAAGTGACGTCATTGTTATGTTAAAGTGAAGTCATCATGTGAATTGCGTCTTAGCGTATTCAGGGACTTCTGGAAGCTAATTTTAAAATAAACAAACAGTAGTGAGCATGAAAAAGAATCCATTATTCGTGTGAGGGTAGGATAGAAGAATCCGTCTCTTGGGATCACCGTTTGTCATCACTCGGCAAGCATCGTACAAATTTTTACTTTTTCCATCCACATCATGTTTAGTTTAATACCATCTGACGCTAATGACCCACAAGGGTTGATGCGTCGTTAAGCACCGAACAAACAAACAAACAAATCACTCGGCAAGCCGAGTGATGCCAAACGGCGATCCTCAGGACGGATTATTTCTATCCTACCCTCACACTTATGATAGATTCTTATAATCCCCCACGATCTCTCATCACACCACATGCCTTGTGATGCCAAAGGATGATCATCCAGATGGATTTTTCTATCCCACACACGCGACAGATTCTTGTAATATCATATATACATTTACTCTTGCCTATGGAAGTTTTGTATGGGTATTTTACATGAGATATACTCTAATATCAACCATTGCCAGGCCTCGTACTACAATCAGTATTGGTTAACCGTTTAGTATATGCATGTCTAGGAAAAAAATGTGGTTACAGTAGGTTAACTGACTGTCTCGGCATGATTATAGAGCTGTTGAGTGGGATGCTAACAAACCACAAACAAAACATGCACCATAGCATTATTGGAAATATATTAGTCAATAAGAAGATAGTGTGTGCCAAGTTTTAGGGTCCCATCTGTTTTCAGATTGTTTTAGAGTTGATTGAGTTACGAGAACTCGGTGCTGTCAGGTCACTACTGAGACAGACAGATCCTACGATCATGATGAAACATAACTAATCAGACAGATACATCCATCTAGAGAACATGTTAGCTAGATCTTACTTTGATCCCATCTATTTTCAGATTGTTTTAGAGTTGATTGAGTTACGAGAACTGGGTGCTGCCAGGTCTCTACTGAGACAGACAGATCCTATGATCATGATGAAACATAACCAGCCAGACAGATATATCCATCTGGAGAACATGTTAGCCAGATCTTACTTTGATCCCAGAGAGGTATGCATGAAAAAACAATATGAGAGTCTAGGCGCAATAAAACATGTCTTTGTGGTTTGTGACCAAGTAAGGCTCAAAGCTACATGCCACAGGCGGATCCAGAGGGGGGGACAGGAGGTCTGGACCCCCTGTAAATTCACAAAAATATAGGGTTTCTTAGCAATACTGGTCAGGATCTCCTGAAAAATCACAAAGCTAACTTTAAACAAGCAAGTATTCAATGTTGGGCCATCATCGGCACGCCAGCGAAACCCCATTTAATGGCATTTCGCTGGATTCTCCCTCCCCTCATCATCTAAAAAAACAACAAAAAAAGGTCAAAGTTGGACCCCCTCTGACAAAACTTTCTGGATCCGCGCATGCATGCTCAGCTACCGAAACTATCTTGAATATTGAAATTTTGCATAGAGAAAACTTGACTTCTGTACATTCTAGATTGGGAAGGTGCTGATCAGACTGCAACAAAGTCAGGTTTTCTTGCATTGATGCTCATATAACATCTATGGGACAATTAAATATTACCATGCTGCATACTTATATACATTCTTCCCCAATTTAAATCTTATTAACTCACAGGATTCCAGTTATGTTTACAAGCATAACAGTTCAGGGCTTTTTCTCCCCATTACAGGAACCTGATTCGACCCCGAGAATTGGGAATTTGGCGCACTGTTGTTTACCAAATTGGGAAAAACTCACAAGTTGTATAAGGGAGCGCAGTGATAGAGTGCTTGACTCGAGACAAAGGGGCTGCTGGTTAGAGCCTCACCGGCGTCACTGTGTTGTGGTCCTTAAGCAAGACACATTTATCCTAGCTTAGTACTGGTTCAACCCAGGAAGACCCGTCCCTGTTTAACTGAAAGATTGTTGATGGGACTTAAGGAATCAGTCAAAAAACAAACAAGTTGTATAATATAATCAAATAACCCAAAAAATCAAATATTTGGTTTACTAATAAGCACATTTCAAATTTTGGAATGCAAAAATACAATTTCGGCGGGTACAGTGCAGTAAAGATGTAACAAAATGGTGATAATTTTTTTGTTCCCTGAATAGGGAATTTTCTCCAAATATGTTCTTTAAGGGTATCCTTTGGAAGCAAAGACTGCACCAAAGAACTGAAACTAGAGTGTGCATATTTCCTGGGCCAGACTAGCTAGTTTCTGCCTTTAAGACGTCATCAGTGACCCTCTAATTGGGGAAAAACATACTTTTTGCCATTGGGAACACGACCCAATATCGGTTTATAATGGGCAAAAAAACTGCACCTTGACCAATTGTACTGGCTTTTCTAGGCCTTAGCTGAAGGCTATATGCAATAAGAACCAAAATTTCATTTTATTACAAGATAACATTGCAATTCATCTTTTTATGTGAGCCTGATCATGAGATGTTGATATTTATCACATATGAGTGCAGCAACAAGCCTGCCCTAACAGACAGCAGAGTTCGAATCTAGCCAGATTTCAACTTGCATATTTTCGCAAGTGAATTTTTTGGCTACTTGCTAAATGGAAAAACAACTTGCATTTTCTACATTTTAGTTTAATGAACAGAAATTCAGAAATAAGCTGTTGTTTTAAAGGTATTGGTAAATTAACTCTGAGTAGTTTAAGGCTGCAACTCTACAAAGGCTGGAATATCAGAGAATGGTCTTTCAGATTGTGCAACATATTATGCTGTTTTAAAGAGTTTTGTCATTTCAGGGAGTTAGTCAAATCCATTTTCTGTATGCCTTTCCAATGTCTGAGGGTTCAATCCTAGCTTTCCTGTCATATGCATGGACGATTTTACATGAAAAGAAAAAGACTCCCTCATTTCTTTTAAAAAAAGAATTCTAGAAAGAAAAAGATTGGTTTTGTCCAATCGTATTGCGCTGTAAAAATAGCCTTCTAATTTTAGATCGCAAAAATCCAATGACCTAACGAACTACCCACTTGTGAATATTTGTTACAATCTAAAATTAGAAAGCATATGATTGGCTGAGACCCGACCATGCTGGGGAGTTTATAGTATGCGTCTGCGCATTGAGGTTGTATCCAATGTAAACCTCTGCCATTGACAGGGTTTTTCCGATGGATAAAAAGGAAATGAAGGACATTTAAGGAAACTGGAGAGAAGATTTATATCTAGGATAAGAACCACTGATAACAGCCCCAAATTTCCACTCGCAAGAAAATGCAAGTAGAGAAAATACCACCTCGCTAATTGCTTTTTTAACTCGCATTTTGCCAGTATGAGAGCTAAAATACGAACCCTGAGACAGTCCAGTCTCACCAGAGCCTTCACTTCATGCAGCAAAGTAGGGACATTGATACTTATCACATATGAGTGCAGCAACAAGCCGGCCCTATTAGACAGTTCAGTCTCACCAGAGCCTTCACTACATACACATGCAAAGTAGGGACATTGATGAAGGTGATGAAGTCATGCTCAGGAGATGTTGATACTTATCCATATGAGTGCAGCTACAAACTTGTCCTAACAGACAGTTCAGTCTCACCAAAGCCTTCACTACACGCACACACAAGTAGGGACATTGATGAAGGTGCTGGCCACATTTGAAGGGTCTAGTCTTACTAAATAGCTATGTATGCCTGTTTAAAGTATGATTTTACAAATATGATCTAGCATAGGTCAAGATAGACAATATTTTAGCATAAAATTGTAAATATTTTCTAATCCATCAATTTTAACATGTTTTTTGGGTGCTCAAAAGAACGTATTCATTGAGACGGTTCTTTTGAGTACCCACAACACATGTTTTAGATGAGAAATAAAGAAAATTTGTTTTTGATGGTACACTCTCCTATTAATCTCTTGATGAAATACCAAAATCTCTTGAGCTGTTCTAAATGTACATCTTCTGATCTTCTGTACTTTACATTGTGGACTGTATATTTGTAGGCCTATGCTGATGGCCAGACTAAGGAAAGAAGAAGGGCAGCCATTGCTGCAGCTCTGTCAGGGGAGGTAAATGTTGTACCACCCTCTCGTCTCCTAGCTCTCTTAGGTCAGGCATTGAAGTGGCAACAGCATCAAGGATTGCTTCCTCCAGGTGGGTGAGCTTTTAGACATGACAACCCTTTGTAGAACAATGGAATTTCCCATAAAGTTTGATATAGTTAAGTCAGGATTATCCATTGTTTATATTGAGGGGCCACAGGTTATAATTTCAAAATTGAAATTCTTTGAAGGTGGATTTTGTCTTTGCAAACAGTGCAGACCAAGATGATATGCCACAATGTGGGACATTTTTCATCTGCGTCTTCACTGTTGGTCAAAGTACCTGTTTAGGGCTTTTCAGGAAACAAAATGCTTATTGGTTTAACATTGTTAATTGGTGGTTAAAGGTAAACATTTACTTCACATTATATTCTTTAGTTTAAAATTTAGGCTTAAATATTTGAAGATAATGACTGGTCAATTAAATTCACTCCTACATTCCCTGACCTAGCTATTACGATAAACGCATACCAATATATTACATTGTCATTTGAGTACATGTGAAGTGAGGCTATAATTTGACCACAGGATAAAATAATAACTGTCAGAACCTGGTCATGAGATTAGGATACTTAACACATGTAACAGCTAAGGCTCAGGCGAGACTACCCATACTTGCCAGATCCCTTCCTGCTCGCACACAATTAGTTAGGGTCTAGATAAAGATTCAGGCCGAAAGTTAGTCCTCTAGCCCCACTAGATAGCTGAGCATGCAGGTTTAAATGGTATGGATCCAGATCAGGACCAGTGTTATGTCTGTCCTGATCTGGGTCCAAACTGTTTGTAAAGGTTATTAGCAGACATTAAAAGCCGCTGCTAGCAAGGAAAGTGTTAACAAAAATGCAGTTATCTATTGTAAGCTGCTAGAGGACATATTTGGGCCTCATCACACAAGAAAATCTGTTTTTGGAGAATGCAACCAGGTAATGTTCAAACCAGCCTGCTCAGTTACAGAGGCTAGCTAGAATATTGAAATTTTGCTTGTAACGAATGGAGTTTTAATGCAGTCCATGATAAAGGTACTGATGAGATTGCACAGATGCAGAGGCTGGTCTGCTTTTGTTGTCTGCGTGCAACAAAATCAGTTTTTACCTGTGTTGCCTTAGAGAAAGCAGGTCTAGTAGTGGGTCCACTCCTTCCGTCTGTTTGTTTGTTCGTCCGTCTATCTGTCAGCAACACTTTTGGGGTGCCTAGTTTGTGTAATCTGTAACTCCAACAGTTTCCATTCCTTTATATTCAAACTTTGCCTAATGATTGTTCATACATTGAAGATGTGCACCTCATATTTTGTGCACATTTGATAAATATTTTCTTATTTTTTACGGGTGTTGAACTTAGACATTTTTTCCATTGATAATGGGTAGTGGGTGTCAGGTTTGTGTAATCTGTAACTCAAATAGTTTTCATTCCTTTATATTCAAACTTTGCATAATGACTGTTCACACATTGAAGATGTGCACCTCCTATTTTGTGCACATTTTATAAATATCTTAACATTTTTCACAGGCGTTGAACTTACCCATTTTTTCCATCCGAAATGCATAGGGAGTGTCTGGTTTGTGTAATCTGTAACTCCAACAGTTTTCATTCCTTTATATTCAAACTTTGCACAATGATTGTTCATACATTGAAGTTGTGCACCTTCTATTTTGTATACATTTCATGATTTTTTTTTTCATTTTTTGCGGTCTTGAACTTCGACTTTTTTTCTGTAAAATGCTTAGAGGGTGTCTGGTTTGTGTAATCTGTAACACCAAATTTTTAATTCCTTAATATTCAAACTTTACATAATGATTATTCATACATTGAACATGTGCATTAGGGCTGGCACGATTAATCGAAACATCGGTTAATCGGTCGATACACAAAAGAAAAACGATTATCGATATGAAAATTCAAAAATCGGTTACTTTTAATGTATGTTTTGTCTATTTATTCAATTAAAATCCAAGCGTAATTGCCTCCTTTTATTTTCTATTTAAACCGGAAGTGCCGTAAAGTGCATTGTCGTAAACAGTAGATGCGTATAAATTGCTGTAACGAAGTAGTAAAACGTTGTACTCTGCAGGCTAACTCAACAACTGATTGTTAGAAAAAGTTATACCTACGCTCCTCTGTTTTAAATAAAGTAGTACAAAATCAAGAAAATTCATCAGATGAATAATCTAGCATGAAAGTTGTTTTTCTCCGCGGTTAAATTCGAGTTTAGAAGCTTTCAATTTTACCGACGTTTACAGTGGGTCTTATTTTACACAAAGTTGTTCGTGTCATGCATACTTGGGGTCCTTTTGTATGACGTCACGCAACGTGCCGAAATTAACAACAAACAATGGCGGACAACGAGTTCAATTACCGACTTTCTTTCAATTTTCTTCCAACAGAGTGGATGACAACTTGTTTTGAGCAAAGGTGCCACTTTTTATTTAAAACCTATTATCTTTTGAATCTATAACACGTCCTACTTAGTGTTGTTTTGTGAAATGATGGGAAAATCAATGTCGTTGACCATGCAAGAGTTGTCAAAACGTTCCGAGACCCTCTGTCAAGTTTGAGCGATTACTAATCGGTTATATATCGAAATGCAAGGACCGATTATCGATTAGCATTGTGGCTTCGATTAGCCAGCCCTAATGTGCATCTCGTATTTTGTGCACATTTGATAAATTTGTTCTTATTTTGTAGGTCTGTTGAACTTAGATATTTTATCATCCGAAATGCTAAGGGGATGTCTGGTTTGTGTAATCTGTGACTCCATTAGTTTTTATTCCTTAATCTTCAAACTTAATACGTTATGATTGTTCATTATTATGATTGCTCACACATTGAACATGTGTGCGCCCTATATTTTGTGCACATTTGATAATATTTTTGGGATTGTGTAACTTAGACATTATTATGTCTACACCACCTTTGGAGTGCTTAAATTGTTTATTTGTGTGCATTCTGCAATTAATTCAAACCGATTCCATTTCTTTATATTCAAACTTTGCATAATGATTGTTCACCCATTGAAGATGTGCACCGATGACGCAGGTCCAAAGCAGAGTTTGGTCTTGTTTTCTTCTTGTCATGGTCAATTTGGTCGGATTTCTCATCTATTTTCATACTTTTTGCATGAGAGCAGCAAAGTTTCTTGTGCTCGTCTGAGTCTTAGCTACCTCCAAACACAATAAGGGATAAGTACTACCAATGTCTTGATTTCTGGTTCATTTAATTATTAATATCAGGGGTATAAAGATTATTTCATTTAATATTGTATAAGATTGACTCTCTAGCCAGGTACGACAATTGATGTGTTAATACTGTATAAGATTTATTCTCTCTCCAGGTACGACAATTGATGTGTTCCGTGGTAAAGCAGCAGTAAAGGAACAAGAAGAAGAAAAATATCCCACACAACTTAGCAAAACAATTAAGGTACAGTAATTGGTCTAAATTTTTTAACACTGTCTCATTCTGTTCTCAAATAAAATGTTGGTTTTCAGGACTGGAATTCACAAAATGCTTGTCAGAAAAGCAAACAGAGAAGACACTGATCAGACTGCTTCTTCAGAATCAGTCTGATCTGGGTCTGCACTGTTTGTCTAGGGTTTTTTTGACAGGCCACTAGTAATCAAAATTTTACTTCATTTAGCGTATGTATTTTCATCATGTGAATTTATACTAACTTTTCCTTCAGAGTAAATTAATATGATGCTCAACAGGTTCAGTTTTCTAAACATCGTGCTACACACTTGCCAGAAAAATGGCTACCATTGCCAGACCTCAAGATATATTAGTGTGTATTTTTTCTAGGCCACTGCCATTTTCAATTATTAACCAAGTACATGTTTTAAACAAGTTATTTAAGTCCTGCTAAAAATCATGTTTCAGCTGACCAGTCAGTACAGCTCATTTTGTAGTGAGCAAGATTGAGAATATAACTTATGGTCTGCAATTAAAAATTATGAGTTTGAACCCTGGTCTGGTCACATACTTCATGGAGACTATTCTAAGAGAACTTTAACTCTTTGCATGCTGGGTAGTTTTATATCCTTTTGATGTCTGCCAACCTTTTTTTTCAAAGTTTTTTAGAAACTCTATTAGAGTGTCAAACAGTTTGGTTCTAGATCAGCCCTGATCTCAGTCCAAACTGTTTTCAACGGTTTTAATATCAGCACCTGACAGAAGTCGCCGGTAGCAAAATAAGAACAAAGAGCATTCTTCGTAAGAATAGTATGATTCTATGATAACTGTTAGACTGTTGTAATATACATGAAACCTGAAAGGTTGTTGAATGTGACTTGCACCAACACATGTACAACAGCATAACCATGGTTGACTTAACATGTATGTACTGTGAAGTCCCTTTATTGCTCTGTTTTGGTTCCATAGGAATTAAACATGTTACAAGTGAACCTTGTTATAAAGGAACAATTTTACAAAGGAATTATATGAAAATGACCATTTCATGGTCATTTTCCTATAATTCCTTTGTAAAATTCCATAGCAAAAAATTGGGAGCCACAACATGAATGTGTTGTAGCGAAAACTGTGTTAGAAAGGGACTGCTCTGTAGTAATTTGCAATGTCCTATCTTTGTCACTACAGTTTGGACAAAAGGCTCATATAGAGTGTGCAAGATTCTCACCAGATGGCCAGTATTTAGTCACTGGCTCGGTGGACGGCTTCGTGGAAGTTTGGAACTTTACGACGGGGAAAATCAGAAAGGATCTGCGATACCAGGCACAGGATAATTTTATGATGATGGACGATGCTGTTTTGTGTATGTGTTTTAGTAGAGACTCAGAAATGTTGGCCACAGGTTCACAAGACGGGAAAATTAAAGTAAGTACATAGGTTTAGATAAACAACATTTTTGAGCGTATAATTGTAAATATTTTCTTATCCATCAGTTAAAACATATGTTTTGGGTGCTCAAAAGAACTGTCTCATTGAGACGGTTCTTTTGAGTACCCACAAGATATGTTTTGGTTGAGAAATAAGAAAATTATTTTTTTGGTACACACTCTTAACTAAAGGCCTGGGCTTCCTTAAAGTTAAGGAAGACTTAGTTAAGTATTGATTTTTCAGGATGAGAAAAATAACATTTCAAACTGATTTAAATCAAAATAGTTTCATTTTTTCTGTAGATCACAATAGTATCTTTGACCACAAGTACTGCATCGATCCAGGCAATTTATTTAGTATCTAATATAGCATGTTGAAATATCAATACTTAACTTAAGTCCTCCTTAACTCTAAGGAGGCATTGTAATTCCGGGCCCTGGAGTATAAGTGATATATCATGCAGGCTTCCAGATAACAGCATGTGTTTGAAAATTAGTTTTAATCCTCAACCTTAACATATATTGTGGGTACTCTAAAGAACCATCTCAATGAGATGGTTCTTTTGAGCACCCAAAGCACAATTTCAAACGGACGATTATGAAAATAATCACTATTTTAGTATGCTCAGTACCTTAATTAATTTTGAGCAATTGGGTATGTTACTCACTCCTTTTTCATTCATTTGGGTATTTCAAATTTTAATTCGGTATTCAAAATTTCTAAGAAATGATTATTTGCGTATTTTGATTTTTTCAATTGGGTATTTTCGTAGATGTTAAAACTCCCATGATTTTATAGTTTGTTTTAGACACATTCACTCCCGAATGAAAGCTAATTTCAGTTTTGATTTCAGCGATGTCTATTCTTGTTGAAAATTGAGGATACAATTCTGAATCCTGGTCTGACACACTTATAAAGCAGTTAATCAACATTACCTGGACGAAGACCAACTTAAATAACTATTATTCTATTGCTTTGCTGCATAAAATTAGCCTTATTTCGCCCCCACTTCGACTTGGCAGCCATTTTGGGCAAACACGATGCTATCTCTCGATTAAAAACCGGTCAGTTGACTGTAACTTTTAGCCACACTGAACTAAAACTGAACCGAGAACAGTGCAAACTTCCCAATAGTGCCAAACATTCTGACCTGTCGATCTTATACTGGAAAATATGGGAGTTTACGGACAGCAAAGTGATAAAAGACGGTACATGCCGCTATTTATTCGCATTGCCTATTCGGAATTTCTCTTGCGTTTTGTTACGCTTCCGATTCAGTTCTTATTGCTTTTTTGATAATTGATTTGGGTAAATACACTTACTAATTAAGGTACTGATGGGCAAGTTTTAAAAAAAAATGTGACCAAAGTGTGACATTGGGGTTCAAAAATAAACATTATGTCAGAGCTTTCTTTTTTGTAGCATAAGTTGTCTTATATCCTGAATTTTGACAAATTTTAAGTTTTTTGTAAATAGTATTCATAGTTTTCTTTTATCAACCTCTTGATTAAGATTATCAAGAGATTTTGTACCAAAATTTATCTATTCTATTCAAGGTCATGAAAACATCAAGTAAATTATCAAGTCCTGAAACTTTGACCTAATATGATGAAATGGATATTATAAACCACGTTTGGCATCAAAACTGGCGTGTTTAAAACATGTTTTTGAAATTAATGATACTTTTTATAAATTTGGCAAGGACTTTCGAGCATATAGAGCTTAAAGTTTTGAAATCTTTGATATTAAAGCCCATATTAAAAGAAAACTCATTGATTTGCAGACGTTAGGATCTATAGAAGAACAAATCATTAGCCTTTTTGGGTCTGGATGTCTGGCTTTCTAATGCTTGACATTATAAAAACACTGTGTTATTAAAGGAAATGTTACACTCCTGACATTCATTGCTATTTATTTATTTCAAAGATAAAATATAATTTCTTCTGCTACCAAGCAACTGCTTAAAATGATCTCATATGATTTGGGGGTTTTCATATGACACTCAAATGACATACAGGTGGTGGTTACCACTATTAAAGCCATTTGTAATGGTTGGGTCAGAAAATATTTACCAGACGAAGAATTCACCCATTATTCTTCAGCTATTATGAGAAAATAAGGTGACAACAGCATGATTTAAATGCTGTAAAATGTTATACATGAACTGCTTTAAAAGACCAGAAATGAACAATAAACTTCAGAAAAAAGCAGTCTGAAGTAACACAAGTATAAAACCATCTATATTGCCACACCCCTGACCGGTACAAGTATGTTGATATAGACAATCTATATTTCATATATACTATATATTTCTGAAATATCAGGCTCATTTTGGTAACAAATAGTGTGATGGTATACTATTTTTCACAGCATTATATAACTTGCTTTTGATGAAAGTTGATAACTTAACTGCTGTTTATCTTGAATATTCAAGATCATCAGCACTAAAAAGCTTGTCTTGATAGAATATTCAATCAAAGGTTAGTGCCTCCCTACTACTTAGAACAGTGTGTACACTTTTAGTTAAAAACATTTTTAAAAAATACTACTTAAGGATTTTAACAAACAAAAACGGACTTCGAACTCTCAAAAGAACAAAATTGAAAGTTGTTACACTCCTGACATGGTAAGACAGAAGTATTTATCTTGATCCATGAACTTTTCTCATCACTTTACATGACAGTTAGTCTTATATGATGATATTTTCTATTTTGTCATCTCAACTAGATTAGTTTTTACCTTTTCCCTATATATTTCTTTACTCCTTCTGAAGCGGATTTCTTGGTTCCTTGGTCTTGAGCCGAGAAAATCCCCTACCCCCTTAAGTTTTCTCATTGATTTCCTGATACAAGAAAGTTTTATAAATAGCTTTCCTATTTCTAATTGATGCTGAGGTCATTCATTGAAATGCCTCTTAGATTAGAAGGGTTGGTAAAGATATATCTCTATTACATATAACAATGTCAGGAGTGCAACAATTTGTATACATTATCATTATCTGTAAATACATTATTAAGAAGATTTTATCATTATTTGATGGTTTCATTTATAAGACAAAAGAATAATCTCATGGTGAAAAAACACTGACCACTATCTTTCTATTTATGCATATTATTTTATACCTACAAAATGGCTATTATATTAAAAATTGGCTTTTTTTTACAAAAAATAACTGGCATTTTTGTTATAAAGGAAAGAAACAAGTTTCCACTGCTAGGACAATGTCTGCATTATCATAATATTTGGTTGCTTTTAGCTAAAAGCATGTATTTCATCACCTACACTGAAGAACATGCAACAAAATTACATGTGTTACACTCCTGACATCATAAATCATGCTCTGTGAGGAAATTCAATCCTCTGATGCAACAAGTAAATTTTACTGATTATCTGGAGTGGGGATGTGTTCCTGGAAAACAGAAAAATAAAGGTATTGGGCAGCATACAGAAAGATTGTGAGAGGGTAAACACAATGTGTTACACTCGTAACACTCCTGACATCAGTGGGTTGTTAAATTTGAAGAAACGCATACCCATGTGAAGTGAAGTTAGGATTAAAATCCAAGCTTCAGTTGATGTTGCACATGTCTGTATGTGTTGTGACCAAGTTACATATATGTAGCATGTATAGTCAACTTGTAGCAGTTAATATTGGAAGAAGCATTGTTTTTTTACCTCATGTAAATTTTGAACGGCATGTCTCCAAAATGCCAAGTTATATCAATAGGTAGATTATATAAAGAGCCCTGCTTTATGTATTTTATCTACAACATGTCAATTTATGATATACAAAAGCTTAAACTGGTGTAAAATCACTATGTTTACTAATATATTCCTTAGATCATTCACAGGGTGAAAAAATGTCACACAAAAAGCGTTACACTCCTGACATTTTGGGGTGGTTTTAATGACATATCTTTTTTAATTGTCATTTGATTTATTTCAAATTTGGTAACAAATGAATGGGCATCAGAACACACCTTTGAGGGATAAATTTAAATAAAAATATTCTATATTAAGAGCATGGGGATTAAAAAATTGAACGGTCACATTTTTTTAAACTTGCCCTGATGCTAAAAATTTTGCTTCGTTAGACCCATGTAAACTTTTTATCTATCAATCAAAATGTATGATGTGGGTTCTCAAAAGTCCCCTCTCATGGAGACGGTTCTTTTGAGCACACAACACACATGTTTAAACTGGTGGATACAAAAATGTATGCTAAATAATTTTGCTTTTCTAGATCTATGTTATTTTTTTTTTTATTTCTCAACCAAAACATTATGTTGTGAGTACTCAAAAGAAGCCCCTAAAGCACAGTTTTAAACTGATGGAAAAGAAAATAACCACAGTTTTACAGTCAAAATATTTGGTTATCTGGACCTGGGTGACATTAAGGCTTAGTAGAGCCAGGACACCTGGCTGATAAAGAGAGGGCAGCAAAAGTACCCATTTAGGGGTTTCCAGTCTACAAAGGGCTCAAAAAGAGTTTATGAAGAATTGGAAGATACTGGCCAAATAAAAAAAAATACTTTTGTTTTGAGTAGCCCCACCTTACCAAAATTTACTGGTGAAACCTAGGGTTTTTTTTTTCAAGTTTTCTGGAAAACATATAATTTTATGCATTTTGAAAGGCATTTCTGTGAATGAAAAAATAAAATAAAAAAAAAGTGTTCCCACCCTATCTAAAATTATCAGACCTGTTACCCAAAACAAAGTTATATAAAAAATTGTTTGGCCTAGCCAGTCCTTATAAATTGCCATGTTCAGCATAATAAGTGCATATTATATAATATACATAGTATCTACTAGCATACAATGTGTACAATATGGGTTGTTTACACCATATGATCTACTAGCTAGAAGCTTTAAACAACATAACCCTGGTCTTAAAAAAATGGACAAGCATTTGTTAGGGGCACAGTGTTTCACAAACACAAATTCTAGTTAAGTTTCTCTTTCTAGGTGTGGAAGATCTTGACTGGTCAGTGTTTAAGAAAGTTTGAAAGAGCCCATAGTAAAGGAGTGACTTGTGTTTATTTCTCTAAGGATAATGTTTCTCTTTCTAGGTTTGGAAGATCTTGACTGGTCAGTGTTTAAGAAAGTTTGAAAGAGCCCATAGTAAAGGAGTGACTTGTGTTTATTTCTCTAAAGATAATGTTTCTCTTTCTAGGTATGGAAGATCTTGACTGGTCAGTGTTTAAGAAAGTTTGAAAGAGCCCATAGTAAAGGAGTGACTTGTGTTTATTTCTCTAAAGATAATGTTTCTCTTTCTAGGTGTGGAAGATCTTGACTGGTCAGTGTTTAAGAAAGTTTGAAAGAGCCCATAGTAAAGGAGTGACTTGTGTTTATTTCTCTAAAGATAATGTTTCTCTTTCTAGGTGTGGAAGATCTTGACTGGTCAATGTTTAAGAAAGTTTGAAAGAGCCCATAGTAAAGGAGTGACTTGTGTTTATTTCTCTAAAGATAATGTTTCTCTTTCTAGGTGTGGAAGATCTTGACTGGTCAGTGTTTAAGAAAGTTTGAAAGAGCCCATAGTAAAGGAGTGACTTGTGTTTATTTCTCTAAAGATAATGTTTCTCTTTCTAGGTGTGGAAGATCTTGACTGGTCAGTGTTTAAGAAAGTTTGAGAGAGCCCATAGTAAAGGAGTGACTTGTGTTTATTTCTCTATAGATAATGTTTCTCTTTCTAGGTGTGGAAGATCTTGACTGGTCAGTGTTTAAGAAAGTTTGAAAGAGCCCATAGTAAAGGAGTGACTTGTGTTTATTTCTCTAAAGATAATGTTTCTCTTTCTAGGTATGGAAGATCTTGACTGGTCAGTGTTTAAGAAAGTTTGAGAGAGCCCATAGTAAAGGAGTGACTTGTGTTTATTTCTCTAAAGATAATGTTTCTCTTTCTAGGTATGGAAGATCTTGACTGGTCAGTGTTTAAGAAAGTTTGAAAGAGCCCATAGTAAAGGAGTGACTTGTGTTTATTTCTCTAAAGATAATGTTTCTCTTTCTAGGTGTGGAAGATCTTGACTGGTCAGTGTTTAAGAAAGTTTGAAAGAGCCCATAGTAAAGGAGTGACTTGTGTTTATTTCTCTAAAGATAATGTTTCTCTTTCTAGGTATGGAAGATCTTGACTGGTCAGTGTTTAAGAAAGTTTGAAAGAGCCCATAGTAAAGGAGTGACTTGTGTTTATTTCTCTAAAGATAATGTTTCTCTTTCTAGGTTTGGAAGATCTTGACTGGTCAGTGTTTAAGAAAGTTTGAAAGAGCCCATAGTAAAGGAGTGACTTGTGTTTATTTCTCTAAAGATAATGTTTCTCTTTCTAGGTATGGAAGATCTTGACTGGTCAGTGTTTAAGAAAGTTTGAAAGAGCCCATAGTAAAGGAGTGACTTGTGTTTATTTCTCTAAAGATAATGTTTCTCTTTCTAGGTTTGGAAGATCTTGACTGGTCAGTGTTTAAGAAAGTTTGAAAGAGCCCATAGTAAAGGAGTGACTTGTGTTTATTTCTCTAAAGATAATGTTTCTCTTTCTAGGTATGGAAGATCTTGACTGGTCAGTGTTTAAGAAAGTTTGAAAGAGCCCATAGTAAAGGAGTGACTTGTGTTTATTTCTCTAAAGATAATGTTTCTCTTTCTAGGTTTGGAAGATCTTGACTGGTCAGTGTTTAAGAAAGTTTGAAAGAGCCCATAGTAAAGGAGTGACTTGTGTTTATTTCTCTAAAGATAATGGACAGCTTTTGAGTGCATCCTTTGATCAAAGTATCAGGTAATCTTTTGTAACACCTTATACACTAATGGATTATTATGCCCCCACCATTTATAATGGGGGGGGGGGGGCATATAGCATCACCCTTGTCCGTACATACGTAGGTACGTACGTACGTACGTCCCGTACGTACGAAAATGGTTTCCGGGCGATATCTTTTAAAAACATTGGGGTATTGGATTCATATTTCATACACAGGTATATAATCATAAAATACAGGTCAAGTTCGATTATGGACAAAATCCACCAATTATTATCAGAGTTATGGCCCTTGATCTCCGAATAAAAAATGGTTTCCGGGCGATATCTTTTGAATACAGTTATTTATTGGATTCATATTTCATACACAGGTATATAATCATAAAATACAGGTCAAGTTCGATTACGGGTAAAATCCACTGATTATCATCAGAGTTATGGCCCTTGATCTCGGTACGAAAAATGGTTTCCAGGCAATATCTTTTGAATACATTGGTGAAATGGATTCATATTTCATTCACAGGTATATAATCATAGAATACAGGTCAAGTTTGATTACGGATAAAATCCACCAATTATTATCACAGTTATGGCCCTTGATCTCCTTATGAAAAATGGTTTCCGGGCGATATCTTTTGAATACGTTGTTGTATTGGATTCATATTTCATACACAGGTATGTAATCATAAAATACAGGTCAAGTTAGATTATGGATAAAATCCACCAATTATTATTAGAGTTATGGCCCTTTGTTAATGACAATGCCCTATTTATGCGAATTTGGCAATAGCGGGGGCATCCGTGTCCCATGGACACATTTCTAGTTCCTTCTGGCTTGATACAATAAACTTGGGATGGTCCATTGTATATGTGGAGGGGTCACTGGTTATAATTTCCAAATAATTTTGTTTTTTTCTAAAGAACTTTTTGTTTTAGCAAACAGAGTAGACCCTGATGAATTCATCCAGCATTTCATCTGATCATCACTGTTTGCGGAAGTACAAATTTGGGAGTCAGTCACTAGTATACAAAAGGATAGTCTTTGGTACATAGTAGCATCCATACGCCTTCATATGGAGAATTTTATATTTGGAGCAACACAGATTATAACTTTTACAGAAAAGATTATATTGGGGTAAAGAAAGCATGTGATAAATAGATACAACTATAGGATATTTTAAAAAATAAATAAACCTGTGCAAAATTTCACATAAGTGTTTTTAGCTCACCTGTCACATAGTGACAAGGTGAGCTTTTGTGATCGGTCTTCGTCCGTTGTCCACCCATTCAGGGTTCATACGCGTCAGGGAAATGTCAGGGAAATTAAAAAATTTTCAAGGTCAGGGAATTGTCAGGGAACTTTATGTTGTGTCAGTGAAAAACAGATATTCGCTAAAATGTCAGGGAAATGTCAGGGAATTTTATAATTTCCAGTTTTATTAAATGATGAGAAACAGAAAATTACTAGAGCAGTTTCTTAACATAAATCATTTTGATAGCTTCTTAATTGCTTTCAAAAGTATATCTCTAATGTCAGTTAGCCTAATGTGATGAAATTTCATGTAAAGATTCATCAGGTTGGGGAAATAAAACATAAAGCTCCCATAGACTTAAAACTTGGGCAAAACTTCCTCTGAAACCATTAGGCCCACAGCTTATATATTTAATATGTAGCAATTTCCAGTAGTCCCCTTCATAAATCCTGCCAATCAAGCTACTGGGGTCAAAACTGGCCACACCATGGGGATCATTATAGCTACATGTATTATGGGAAAACAATTCTGAAACCATATATGTTCAGTATGTGGCGTCGTCTAGTGCTCCCCAACTTAAATCCTGCCAATCAAGCCCTTTGAGAGCCCCTTGTGATCAATAGCTCTCATAGACTTATAATGGAAAAACACTTTAAAAATATTTTCTATGAGGCCCATAGTTTATATATTTAGTATATAGCAATGTCTTGAATTGTGCCAACCATGCCCTTGGGGTCAAACTTGGCCATGCCCTGATAGTCTGTCATAAGCTTCCTTGTAGTGGGGGAAACTTTAACCATGAAGCCAATAGCTTTTATATTTAGTATGCAGCAATGCATAGTGGTTCACTACGTAAATCCAACCGACCCTTTGCAGCCTTTAACCCTGGGGTTCAAATTGGCCACCACTAGCACACATGTGGGTGATTTGCTCCCATAGACTCATAAAAAGAATAATAATAAAAATCTTCTGAAACCATTAAGTCAACATCTCAGGTGAGCAGTTTAAGCTCATTAAGCCTCTTGTTAGCTCAGCCAAGCACTTTGTGCTCAAAGTCTATCAATGGTTGTCGTGAGTCATCTGTTGCTAACAGTTTGCTATATTTAGGGTTTTAAATGTTGAATAAATCTTTCCAAAATTAAAATTTATCACAGAGCTGTTCACGGTAGCTACACAGACTAAACACACAGCTTTTAATAAAGTCAAGTTTCTCCAACAAGTACAGTTATGTCAGGGAAGTTTGAATTGGCGTCAGGGAAAAGTCAGGGAAATGTCAGAGAATTTTGTTTTGTACAGTCTGCATGAACCCTGCTATTAACAATTGACTTAAATGATAACTCTTTCTAAGCCCCTAGTCCAATTTTGAAATAATTTCATACAAATTATCCTTGGGTGACCCTTCACCAAAATTGTTCAAAAGGTTTTGGTCCATTGCATATCTAGGTCACAGAGGCTAAAAATAGATTTTTGAGATGAAAAC